>WOVY01009528.1:0-106835 GCA_013436015.1 Rhipicephalus annulatus
CACACACACGCACACACACACACACATACACACACACACACACACACACACACACACACACACACTGTGACGAAGCAGGAAAGCGAGAGCAGACGACGGAGTGGCCGATCGCTGGAAGGCGAGAAAAACGAAGGAGCTCGGGCTGCAGAGAAGATTAAGAAGGGCGCGCGCAGGCGAGACAGTTTTTTTTTTGGAACGCCGGCAGAACGGGCGGCAGGTTGTTGGAGAACCCGCATCTACGCGCGAGGTTCGCATACACAGGGCGCCTGTCTTCGGGACAGCGAGCGCCTCACGGTCCTCGCCTGGCAAGACCTGGACGCGGCCTGCTGCTCTCGGAGAACCCGCACCTACGCGCGAGGTTCCAGATTGTCCACCGCCGTCGAGACGAGCGTCGCAAGGTCCTGGCCTGGCGCGGACGAGCCCTATCTGGCTACCGGCTACCGAGCGACGGTTCGTTCACTCGGCCCTTAACCCCTGCTGCTGCTACGTCGTTTCCACACCGGACATCTACCCGACGACGATTACGTCATCACAGGGACTCTGCCAGCCCCACAGCCTCCTGGTCCCCAGCACCGCCACGTGAGACAATTGACTAGCAGTGTACGCTGCCGCTTTATGTATTTCGTGTGTGTTATGCTGTCAAATACAATTGTAGTGTGGGTTGTTAACGTCAGATACCGTCTCCTCCATTCGCAAACGCGTCACACGCTCTGCGGCGCGACGAACCTCACCACTAACTTCACATCTGGCGTCCGCGAGACAGGACTGCTCTTATCCTATAAAAGAGCAGCGCGTCGCTTATGCGGGTCTGACGGTTGACGATGGAGACGGACAAGCTCACAGCAATTGGAAAGGAACTGGGGTTGAGCGGTCCAGGGCTAAAGCAGTGGATCGATGAAGAGCGCGTACGTTGAACGAGAAGCGCGGGAAGTACGTTTAGCCGAACGCAATGCAGCAAAAGAAGCTGATGCCGAGGCACTGGCGAGGCTACAAGCAGAAAAGGAGGTTCTCGAACTAAGGTTGAAGCTCCGAGAGTTAGATGCGACAACGGGTAGCGTGACTACAGGTCAATCAGTAGAGGGTCCGCACATGGGTTCTCCTCAAAGCTACGAAAGTCCGCACAAACTCATACCGCCCTTCAACGAAGTTCCGCGACGAGCTGGACGCGTACATCCAGCGCTTTGAACGCGTCGCCAGGAGCCAGGATTGGCCGCAAGACAAGTGGGGGCCCTTTCACTGAGCCTTTGTTTGACCGGTGAAGCGCTAAGTGTTGTTGGCAGAATGGCACCTGACCATGCCATGGATTACGCCAACGTTAAAGAAAACGTTGTTGCAGCGCTTCCGGTTTACAGAGGAGGGCTACCGCACTAAGTTTCGGTCGGCGAAGCCTGAGGACTGCGAAACGGGTCGACAGTTCGCTGGGCGATTACTAGGTTATTTCGACCATTGGCAAGAGATGGCCAAGACCGAACGGACGTACGAAGCTCTGCGAGACGTTATTGTTTCAGAGGCAATTCATCACGCAGTGCCACGAGAAGTTGGCAATCTTCCTGCGGGAAAGGGATTGCCGAGGAATTGAAAAAGCTGGTAGAAGCTACTGATCATTATATGGAGGCGCAGGGTTTCGTCAACCTTGGTAAAGGTAAGGACGACAAGGACCATAAAAGCCACCAGATCGAGCGCAGGCCGCACTACGGAAAGAGGAAAAGGACAAACCACATTGTTTGCTTTGTGGAAAGCGCGGTCATAAGGCCTCAGATTGCTGGGCAAATACTAAAGGGCCAAGGACAAAACCAGCCTTCTGCGGAAAATGTAGACGTAGTGGGCATAGCAAAGAGGACTGCCCTAACAAGGAAAGCGGTAAAGCCTCTTGCCTGAAAGAGCAAGCAGAAGGTCCGAAAGCATCAAACCAGGAGACACAGGCTTCCCGGCAAGGTACTGATTGCTCGAAACGTACGAGAATCAAGTGGGAGGACAAGTCTATGCCTACGGCCGAAGGCGTCCTTGAAAACCAGCCCGTTACGGTCTTACGGGATACAGGATGCGACTCGGTTATTGTGAGAAGGTCCCTTGTACCAGTCAGCAATCTGACGGGGAAAGTTTCCTCTGTGTGTCTTCTTGATCGAAGGGTACTGAAACTGCCGGAGGCAGACGTGCGAATTATTTCACCCTTTTTCTCAGGCAAGACTCGCGCGATCTGCATGGATGACCCACTGTATGACGTCGTTCTGGGAAACGTCCAAGGGGTCCGTGACGCCTCCGATCCTGATCAAGATTGGAAAAGACACCTACGTCCAGCTAGTCCGATGAAAATATCATCTAGGGTGGGAGCGGACGACGGATCGCTGACTGGATCTTATACTACAGATGCATTCACTTCGGTTGCGAGGCAATCAAAGGAAAACGAAGTCGCCGCGACAGTCGGACAGAGTTCTCGTCGCCTGCCGGTACCAACAATAAGTCCCCTGGATATGAGTGCACGTGACTTGCAGAAAAGTCAGAGGGATGACGCTAGCTTACAGAAATGCTTTGAGGCCGTCGATAACCCATCCAGACCAGGTTTGCCGAGATTCTTTTCTTTACAAAAGAAGAAATTCTATACAGGAGGTACAAGCTCAGATCGAAGAGAGAAACTGAACAACTTGTTGTACCTACAGCCCTCCGCCATTGTGTAATGCAAATGGCTCATGAAGGAATTCTTGTGGGCCATCAGGGTATAAAACGCACAACAGACCGTATCCTCGAGGAGTTCTATTGGCCCGGGGTACTTTCTGACATCACACGATTTGTGAAATCGTGCGACACGTGCCAGAGAACTTTCCCAAAACACTTAGTTGGGCGAGTACCGTTGGGTAAAACCCCCGTCATTGATACACCGTTTAAGAGAGTGGCCATTGACATTGCGGGACCATTATCTCCCAAGTCAGAAAAAGGGAATAGATACGTTTTGACAATGGTGGACATGGCAACGCGGTATCCTGATGCGGTGGCGCTGCCAAGTATTGAAACAGAAAGGATCGCTGAAGCACTGTTGGAGATGTTCTCGCGAGTGGGGGTACCTCAGGAAATCATCAGCGACCGAGGCACGTCTTTTACGTCCCACCTAATGCGCGAATTCAGCAGGCTTCTATCCTTCACACAGTTGCCGACGACACCATATCATCCCATGGCAAATGGTCTTGTCGAGAGGTTCAATGGCACACTTAAACGAATGATAAGACGAATGTGTCAAGAGTGCCCGAAAAGTTGGGACCGGTACTTAGCGCCTTTACTTTTCGCCTATAGAGAAGTTCCGCAGTCAAGTTTGGGCTTCGCCCCGTTTGACTTACTGTATGGCCGTTACGTCAGAGGACCCATGTCAATATTGAAAGAAATGTGGACTGGTAATCATCTAGATGATGAGACGAAGACCTCGTACGGCTATGTTAGTTGACCTGCGGAGACGTCTTGAAAACACTTGTCGTCTAGCCAAGGAGGAGCTGCAGAAAGCCAAACTTGTGCAGAAGAAGCACTATGACATGAAGACTAGACCACGGCGTTTAGCTGTTGGAGACAAGGTGCTGCTGCTACTCCCGTCGGACAACAACAAACTGATTCTAACATGGAAAGGGCCTTTCACAGTTTCTAGAGAGGAAGAATGACGTGGATTACGTTATTGATTTAGGAACGCGAACATCTCTGTTTCACGTCAACCTCCTCAAAAAAATATCAAGAACGACCATCGGTACCACAGCCAACAAAAGAAGCGTCAGTCGCGTGTCTGGCTGATGATACTGAGCACGACGATCTACCATGCGTACCTTTTCAGCAAAAAAGAATCTGCTGCCGATGTGAACATATCGGAAGCACTCTCTACTAAACAGCGCACGCAGATCGCTAGAATACTGCATACCTACGAGAATGTATTCACCGACATTCCCGGCAGAACACATCTCACCCAGTGCAAGTTGAATGTCGCAACGGATACACCAGTGAACATACGGCCGTATCCACTACCGTTTGCTACCAAAGAGGCAGTTCAACAAGAAATTAGAAACATGCTGAAGCAAGGCATCATCGAGCCATCCGAGTCTCCCTACCAGTCGCCGATAGTAGTTGTCAAGAAAAAAGACGGGACAATACGTCTATGCATTGACTTCCGGCAACTCAACAAGATACTGCTGAACGACAATGAGCCCATACCTCGAGTTGATGTTATTTTTGGACAACTGGGGAAGGCACGATATTTTTCTAAGTTCGACTTTGCTAAAGGGTATTGGCAAGTCCCGATGCATGAAGAGTCCAAAGCAATGACAGCGTTTTCTACATCAGCAGGCCTTTATCAGTTTCGTTTCATGCCGTTTGGCATTAAAACCGCCCCAGCTGTCTTCAACCGTCTAATGAGGAAGGTGGTAGCAGATATACCACATATTTACTTTTACTTCGACGATGTGCTCATTGCAACCGAGACGTGGTCAGAACACGTGGCCACACTTGAAGCCTTTCTTCAACGAGTTAGCGAATCCGGGTTGACGATTCGACCAACGAAAAGTGAGATTGGTCAGCGGTCAGTAAAGTTCCTCGGTCATCACGTCGAAAATGGCATCATCAAACCACAGATCGAAACCCTTGATAAAATACGGGCAGCCAAGCGCCCACAGACGAAAAAAGAAGTACGCTCTTTCCTTGGACTTACGGGCTATTACAGAGATTTCGTCCACAAGTACTCCGAGATAGCAGGACCATTAACTGAACTGACTAAAAAGAGAGCCCCTAACAAAGTAATTTGGGGAGTGCAGGAACAGAAAGCCTTCGATGCACTCAAGACCATGCTGTCTACACAACCTGTCTTGAGAGCACCCGATTTCGCTCAGCCTTTTGTACTTCGCACCGACGCCTCATCAACAAGCGTAGGTGCCATACTTATGCAGCGGCATGGTGCTATGCTACACCCAGTGTCGTACGCTAGCCGACGACTGCAACCACGAGAAACTGCCTATTCGACAATCGAGCGCGAAGCCCTGGCACTCACGTGGGCCATCCAGAAATTTCATATTTACTTGTTCGGGCGAACGTTCATACTACAAAGCGACCACAAGCCTCTCGTTTACATCAACTCCGCCAAACACATCAACAGCCGTGTTCTACGTTGGAGCCTCATACTCATGGAGTACGACTTCAGCGTTGAATATATAAAAGGCAGTGAGAATGTAGGAGCAGACTATATGAGCCGGTTGCCAAGCGCAATGAACATCATCGCTACACGGCTTGAGGATTTCGCAGTGTCGGGTATAATTCATGAAATTTTTTTTTTTTTTTTTCGGTGCACATTACTTACCGTGGCGGACCAACTTTCATCTCGTCTTGCGAGTACCTTTGAGAGTGTCGGGTGTGCGGGGCCCTGAACACTGGTGACAACTTTCGTGTCTCTTATGTGTGCCGAGTGTGCGGGGCTCGGTAGTGTAGTGCAGTGCTCCGAGTGCGCGTGTACTACGGTGTCCCAAGGGATCCAGTGGCAGCTGCAAGTTCTTCACAGGGAAGAACCTTCTTAAGTGGGGGGTAATTGTGACGAAGCAGGGAAAGCGAGAGCAGACGACGGAGTGGCCGATCGCTGGAAGGCGAGAAAAAACGAAGGAGCTCGGGCTGCAGAGAAGATTAAGAAGGGCGCGCGCAGGCGAGACAGTTTTTTTTTTTGGAACGCCGGCAGAACGGGCGGCAGGTTGTTGGAGAACCCGCATCTGCGCGCGAGGTTCGCATACACAGGGCGCCTGTCTTCGGGACAGCGAGCGCCTCACGGTCCTCGCCTGGCAAGACCTGGGACGCGGCCTGCTGCTCTCGGAGAACCCGCACCTACGCGCGAGGTTCCAGATTGTCCACCGCCGTCGAGACGAGCGTCGCAAGGTCCTGGCCTGGCGCGGACGAGCCCTATCTGGCTACCGGCTACCGAGCGACGGTTCGTTCACTCGGCCCTTAACCCCTGCTGCTGCTACGTCGTTTCCACACCGGACATCTACCCGACGACGATTACGTCATCACAGGGACTCTGCCAGCCCCACAGCCTCCTGGTCCCCAGCACCGCCACGTGAGACAATTGACTAGCAGTGTACGCTGCCGCTTTATGTATTTCGTGTGTGTATGCTGTCAAATACAATTGTAGTGTGGTTTGTTAACGTCAGATACCGTCTCCTCCATTCGCAACGCGTCACACGCTCTGCGGCGCGACGAACCTCACCACTAACTTCACACACACACACCAAGGCATCAATCAAACACGCACAGCACTCTGCATGCTCTTAATGCCTGGGTGTTTGTGTGCATGAATGTGTCATGTGTTTGCCTTCAAATTATTTTACAAATGTTCTGCCAACTAGCCTAACAACAAGCTCCTTTATAGTGTAAAGAGTCTGCTATTGTAGCTGATCTGTTGTTTTCTCAAACCTATGACTAATACTAGTCCATGAAACCTGCTTTGTGTCTCACATCCACGCATCTCCTTGTGACAGAACCGGCGGACATGGACGGACCAGCTTCAACACTAAAAGTAAAATCAGTTGGTCAGGGAACCTGTATATGTGCCCCACTAAATTAGTGCGCTTTGTTTAAATTGCGAAGCATTTCTTCGCGTACTGCAAGCACTTTTGCTGTCTATCTGCATATCTATCTATCTATCTATCTATCTATCTATCTATCTATCTATCTATCTATCTATCTATCTATCTATCTATCTATCTATCTATCTATCTATCTATCTATCTATCTATCTATCTCTATCTATCTATCTATCTATATCTATCTATCTATCTATCTATCTATCTATCTATCTATATTTATCTAGTCGCTTACGCCCGAGTGTTCTCGTGATTACCCCATTTACTTGGCGCGAACCAAAATTAGTATGCGAGGTTAAGCTGATTTGAGGAATATGACGCGCTTGTCCAAGCATGAATAATGTCCCAATCCCGTCACGCCCGTCGTCAAAGACGTCGCGCCAAACAGGGGCAAATACGCATGGGCGGGTATGTGCCACTGGTTTGCGGGTATGTGCCACAAGTGATTGACCCTTACTGTCTACTCAGGAACGACGAGAACACACATGGACATGAGCGTTACGAAAAACCTGGCATTGGCTGCGTTGACCCGACGAATGCAAATAATAAATGTTAGAGTCACAGCAGGAATCGAACCCAAGCATTCTGCGTGGCAGTCAAGCATTCTGCCCCAGCGCTGCGCCATGTCTCGGGACTACTTCTCAAATAGACTCTAATGTTCTTGAAGTGCAAATGTGGTTGCAGCGCTGGCTAATCAATTTTATAAACATTGCATACGTAATCCTTATATATACTCGTCCCTCCACTACGGCGTCTCTCATAATCAGATGGTGCTTTTGGGACGTTAAACCCCACAAATCAATCAATATATACTCGTCAACATCAGACTCACGTTAACGGTAGTTAGGTGCCATGGACTCAAGCTGATTTATGTAGAAGTGTCCAGGGCATTCGTCGTCGTGATACCAGTGCTTCTTCACAGCTTATTGCTTCTGGTGTTACTAATAATGATAGTCCAGTTGCTATCACTGCGCAAGTGCAAACAACTGGTTCTATACACATCTGAAACTCTTCATTTTGTGTAGCGTCAATTCATGACGTGCCACTCAATAAAAAAATTACAGCATGGTCACAATCTGTCCGCATGTTTCGCATTTTGTCGATCCTAAGGTGCGTGGGATCTGTCAAATTTTTCAAACGTTATGCATGCCGTAAAATATAAGGACCTGCTCTCATCTCTTAAGGTGCCCATAATCAATGCAGTCTTACGTCGCCACTGCGTAGATCATCTCAGGGAACACGCCGATCATGATATTTGAAAACTACACCAAAAATGCTTCATTGATTGATTGATTGATTGATTGGTATGTGGCGTTCAAGGTCCTAAAGGCACTATATGATTATGAGAGACGCCGTAGTGCAGGGCTCCGGAAATTTTCACCACCTGGGGTTCTTTAGCGTGCACCCAAATCTGAGCACACGGCCCGGCAGAATTTATGCTTCCATCAAAAAGGCAGCCACCGCAGCCGGGATTCCATCCCGTGATTTGTGGGTCAGCAGCTGAGTAGTTTAGCCACTAGACCATCATGGCGGGACAGGCCGACAAAGGAGCCAGCATCCAACAGGTACGTTGAAGCAAGGTGCGGGAGTGGGCTAGTTGTTAGTCCATATTTCTTACAGCTGAATCACAAGAAATGTACACAGCGGCTGACGGGGACAATGAGGACAAGCGCTATACACGTAGCACTTGTCATCGTTGTCTCCTTCGTCCGTTATATACTTTTTTGTGCTTCATTTGTGAAAAACATAGTCCGTTGAGCTTCGTATGATATTTCGGTGCTATTTCCACCATTTCCATATTTTCCAGCGTATATGAAAAATACGGTATAGTTTCCTCGTCTTATAATCCCCCATTTTGAACTAGAAAAACGCAGGAAAACACAACACACACAAAAAATGTTGCGTACCATTACGAGAGCGTCTTCCTTAGACTATTGCAAAACAGTGCCGTGTGGCCGACATGTCATCATCATCATGATCATCAGCCTGTCTACGTCCACTGCAGGACAAAGGCCTCTCCCATGTTCCGCCAGTTAACCCGGTCCTGTGCTTGCTGTTGCCAATTTATACCCGCAAACTTCTTAATCTCATCTGCCCACCTAACCTTCTGTCTCCCCCTACCCCGCTTCCCTTCTCTGGGAATCCAGTTGGTGACCCTTAATGACCAGCGGTTATCCTGTCTACGTGCTACATGCCCGGCCCATGTTCATTTCTTCTTCTTTATTGCAGCTATGATATCCTAACCTCCCGTTTGTCCCCTAATCCACTCTGCTCTCTTCTTGTCTCTTAAGGTTACACCTACCATTTTTCTTTCCATTTCTCGCTGCGTCGTCCTCAATTTAAGTTGAACCCTCTTTGTGAGTCTCCAGGTTTCTGCTCCGTAGCTAAGTACCGGCAAGATACAGCTGTTATATACCTTCCTCTTGAGGGACAGTGGCAATCTACTTGTCATAATTTGAGAGTGCCTGCTGAATGTGCTCCACCCAATTCTTATTCTTCTAGTTACTTCAATCTCGTGGTTAGGCTCTGCGGTTATTACCTGCCCTAAATAGACATAGTCTTTTACAACTTCAAGTGCACTATTACCTATCGCAAAGCGCTGCTCCTTTCCGAGGTTGTTGTACATTACTTTCGTTTTCTGCAGATTAATTTTAAGACCCACCTTTCTGCTCTCCTTGTCTAACTCCGTAATCGTGAGTTGCAATTCGTCCCTTGAGTTACTCAGCAATGCAATGTCATCGGCGAAGCGCAGGTTACTGAGGTACTCTCCATTAACTCTTATCCCTAACTGTTCCCATTCTGGGCTTCTGAAAACGTCCTGTAAGCACGCAGTGAATAGCATTGGGGAGATTGTGTCCCCCTGCCTTACACCCTTCTTTATTGGTATTCTGTTGCTTTTTTTATGAAGCACTATGGTAGCAGTTGATCCCCTGTAGATTTCTTCCAGAATGTTTATATATATTTCATCTACGCCCTGATTCCGCAGTGTCTGCATGACGGCTGATATTTCTACTAATCAAACGCCTTCTCGTAATCTATGAAGGCTATGTATAGTGGTTGGTTATACTCTGAGCATTTCTCTATTACCTGATTGATAGTATGAATGTGGTCAATTGTTGAGTAGCCTGTTCTAAATCCTGCTTGTTCCTTTGGTTGATTGAATTCTAATGTTTTCTTTACTCTGCTAGCAATTACCTTTGTAAATAGCTTGTATACTACAGAGAGCAAGCTGATCGGCCTGTAATTCTTCAAGTCCTTGTCATCTCCTTTCTTATGTATTAAGATGATGTTAGCGTTCTTCCAAGACTCTGGTACTTTTCCCGTCAGGAGACACCTCGTAAATAGAGTGGCTAGTTTTTCTAGCACAATCTGTCCTCCATCTTTCAGCAGATCTGATGTTACTTGATCCTCACCAGCAGCTTGCCTCTGTGCATGCTCTCCAAAGCTTTTCTGACTTCTTCTATTATTACCGGTGGGGTGTCGTCTGGGTTACTGCTAGTTTCTTATAGTATTAAGGTCGTGGTTGTCTCGGCTACTGTACAGATCTCTGTAAAACTCCTCCGCTATTTTAACTATCCTATCCATATTGGTAGTTAATTTGCCTTCTTTGTCCCTTAGTGCATACATCCGCCTTTTGCCTATCCCAAGTTTCCTCTTCACTGCTTTGACGCTTTCTCCGTTTTTCAGAGCGTGCTCAATTCTCTCCATGTTATACCTTCTTACATCGCATACTTTACGTCTATTAATCAGCTTCGAAAGCTCTGCCAGTTCTATTTTGTCTGTTGTACTTGACACTTTCATGATTTGACGCTTCTTAATTAGGTTCTTCGTTTCCTGGGAAAGCTTGCCGGTGTCCTGTCTAGCTACCCTGCCTCCAACTTCCACTGCACACTCCGTGATGATACTCGTCAGATTATTATTCATTGTATCTACGCTAAGGTTGGTTTCCTCGCTAAGAGCAGAGTACCTGTTCTGCAGTGACACTCTGAATTCCTGTACTTTCCCTCTCAGTGCTAGCTCATTGATTTGCTTCTTGCGTATCAGTTTCTGTCGTTCCTTCTTCAAGTCTAGGCGGATTCGAGCCCGTACCATTCTATGGTCACTGCATCTTACCTTGCCAACCACTTCCACATCCTGCACAACTCCTGGGTGTGCAGTCATTATAAAGTCTATTTCGTTCTTATTTACGCCATTAGGGCTCCTCCATGTCCACTTGCGGTTTTCTCGTTTTCGGTAGAAGGTATTCAAAATACGCAGATTATTGCGTTCTGCGAATTCTACTAGTAGCTCTCCTCTGGCGTTTTCTAGTGCCGATGCCATAATCTCCTACTGCCTGGTCTCCAGCCTGCTTCTTCCCTACCTTTGCATTAAAGTCGCCCATTACTATAGTATACTGTGTTTTCACCTTACTCATTGCCGATTCCACGTCTTCGTAGAAGCTTTCAACTGAAGCGTCATCATGGCTGGATGTAGGCGCGTAAGCCTGTACTACCTTCATTTTGTATCTTTTATTCAGTTTGATTACAATGCCTACCACCCTTTCATTAATGCTATAGTAATCCTCTATGTTGCCAGCTATGTTTCTGTGAATTAGGAACCCTACTCCCAGTTCTCTTCTGTCTGCCAAGCCCCGATAGCAATGACGTGCTCATTCTGTAGCACAGTATAGGCCTCATCATTCCTCCTAAGCTCACTCAGCCCTATTATATCCCATTTAATGCCTTCTAGCTCCTCGAATAATACAGCTAGACTTCCCTCACTAGATAACGTTCTAACGTTAAACGTTGCTAAGTTCAAGTTCCAATGGTGGCCTGTCCGTATCCAGAGATTCCTAGCACCCTCTGCTGCTTTGCAGATCTGACCGCCGCCGTGGTCAGTTGCTCCGCAGCTGGTGGGGACTGAGGGCCGTGAGTTAATTGACGAATGCCTACGGGAGGGGGTGGCCAGATACTGCACCAGGGTGGCCAATCCTTCTCTGGTGAGATCATCGGTGCGTACCGGCTTTAAGCCGGTACGATCAGACAGTAGTGGGAATGCTCCTTGCATGTCTTCCTTATTGTTGTTCAGCAGCGTTGGCGGCCACCCACCACGGAGCCCAACGAGGGGACGCTACAAGGTTACAAATGCTGAAACCTGCAGACGCCAGCCGTACAACGCCACTATAACCCAATGCGCCTAGACCAAGGTAGGCTATTTGCACAGGGTTAACCCTAGCCGCCAGGAAGTTTGGAAGTAAACGGAAGAGAGTAGAAGACAGGACAGATAAATAGTAAGAGATAAAGACGAAGATGTAGGGAGAGAGAGATAGGAAAAGGCGACTGCCGATTCCCCTGGGTGGGTCAGCTCAGGGGTGCCGTCTACGTGAAGCCGGGGCCAAAGGGGTGTGTTGCCTCTGCCGGGGGGCCTTAACGGTCCAATCACCCAGCGTCGGCTGAACCCCCAGGATCCCCTTTTCCTCGGACACGGCAAAGCCACGCACGGCTAGGCGTGGGAGGGAGTCGAAACTCCCCCGTTAGCTCGGGTTCGTGGTGTCGCTACACACCAAACGCCTACTTGCGCAGGCGCCCCTGCGGTTGGCCAGTAAGCCATCCTACTGGCCAACCGCAGGGGCGCCTGCGCAAGTAGGCGTTTGGCCGACATGTATGTACACTAAATTTTTCGTCAAAATATGATAATTTATTAAACGTTTTTCCTGAATCCCGGCATCCACTACTATCGAACTTAGCAGTGTGTACTTTAAGCTCACGCGTACCTTTTTTTTGCATTCCCATCTTTCCATCTCTCTATTATTTTACCCCTTAATCTCCTTCTACCAACGTAGGATAGCAAACCGGAATACTAGGCTGGTTGGCCTTCCTGCCTTAACAACTTCGTCTTCTTTCTCTTACTCTTCCTCATGTTTATCGAATCGTCCTATATATCGAACTAATTTATGTGTTTAAATATGAATCAGGTGACAGAGATCGGCTGGGATCGAGCCCGGAAACCTCTGGTCAGCAGCCGAGCCCCGTAATCGTGGTATCAACGTGGTGGACACAGTAGATTAGTGCGTATGCATACTTGCATTGTCATCATTGATTACCAATGAAGGGGGAAGAGGAGGAAAAGCAGGGTAGAAGGCAGGCAGGTTAATCAGGCACATGCCCGGTCGATTCCCGTTGCTTACCGATGATAGCTGCGACCTATATATGAAAAGAAAACCAGCGTAGGTGACAAGTATTCTCCTTCGGTTATGAAAACGTGAATATGACTTGTTGTGACAACTCTCTCCGTTGAGACGTGGAGGTTGAGTAAGTTAAGCAAGATGTCTATACCGTGATTCCTACAACACAAAACCGCTTCTAATTTAGACACTTTAGTGATACGTAAGTTTTTTTTTGTCTCTGATAGATGAATGAAGTAATGATATTTATATTACTAATAATGTTTTAGTTGCTCTAAACATGAAAGCTATGAGAACTGGGAAGCAGTTATTTTCCTGCTTTTCAGCGGCACTTGCGTTCACGGGCAAGCGTACACTGGCGTTCCAAACGTGCAGGTATTAGATCCCAGCACCTTCCAATCAGCAGTCGATCAGAGCACCTTAACCTGCACACCACCGAGGCGTAGGTGGGGGTCGAAGGCACGCAAAATCCCGCTTCATGCATCAGTTCAGATCTCTTCTCTTTGCTTTGACTCTAACACATGCGTTGAAGAAAGAGAGAGAATGAGTATGAAAGAAAGGGAGGGAGGTTGACCATGGCTGAGCCCCGTAGGCTACCCTGCACTGGGGAAGGGATGGAGGGGAAGATGTCTTAATAATAGCAACGTTCCTTTCTCCTCATAATCAAATCTAAGTTCAATGTACAATAGGCTTTCAGACAGCGTAATCGTGATTAATAAAAGATGAAATCTCCCGAGCACATACTGTGCGTTGGTACCGGCATGCCTGTATAATACGTTCGGCTGTGCTGGCTGAGTGGTTATCAATTGCTCCTTGTTTAAATCATGCCACCTATTGCATCGAATGCAAGCGTATGCGAAAGCTTCACTGACAATAGCCACTTTCAACTTTGCTGATTCCATTATAGCAATCCACCGTTTAAGATCATTGAGTTACATCATACAATAAGAAGTATGCGCTAAGAGTTTCAAGTACGCACTAGAAACAGACTGCTCCTATCGCATTCAATTTTTAGAGACTAAACTTTGGGATACCCAATTTTTTATTGTCTTTTCCAACAACTTCTCGTGTAAACAGTATGTTTATTCTGGGTATGATAAGAAGTCGTTCGAGCTTCTTCACCTGGGAAGGAATTGCGTTTCTACACGCTTGAAGTTGAAGCTCACTGTATCCCTTTTGATCTTAGCTCTTCTCGAAAACGAGTTGTGTCCTGATGGTTCTGCCAATAAGCTTTCTGGTATTTTTTTCTGAACGCTTATCGCAAATGCAATAATTTTTTTCTAAGTGAAACAATTCTATTTAGGCCCGAATTGAAAGAAAACATCAATGCTATACGCAGTCGTTTGCTTGCTATATAGCCCTAATGGCATCTGGTTATATTGCCTGGATGAATCTTTGGCGTCGGCAAACTATTTTTTGTTCTGTTTCGACTACACATCACTTAAACATATTGTTACAGATGAGATGGGTTTATTGACAAAAAGTGGTAAGCAAACGAGAAATCAAGACAGAAGGAATGGTGAAGGCCACCGGTCAGCAATTCTTCGCGCCAGTCCTTCTTTTTCTTTCTTGTGCGCTCTTCCAAACGCCCCGTTACAATAGGACTACAATTAACGAACGTAAAGTGGCGGCCAACACTAACAATGATATTATGTAGCCCTTTGCAGGTGGTATAAATGCAGCAAGTTGCAAATGAGGCAAACGGAGACCACTACTGGTATAAAACAAAACACTTAGAGCGTGATGCCCACTTAGGCTTTGCCGTGCACTTCTACAGACGTCGCAATGGCACATAACATACAACTCGGCAAAGAATTGAATTATTACACTTTCGTTTAAACCAGTTATTGTTTGCAGCATTCTGCACTTCTGTTTAGAAGTCATGAAGGGCCACATCTTGTTTCATCAAAACTTGTATTTTTATACACCAAACTTATGAAATTAGTTCCTGATCCAAGTGTCACATTACTACTCGAACTGCAGTTTTAGGCGAAAGGTACCTCAAAGCCGGTGGGTTGGTGTGCTAAATATAGCAGATTGTACAATAACAACTGATTTTCTGACAATTTGCTCAATATTAAACCAATACCAAATTTTCCTCAGCCTGAAATTTTTCTCCGCATGGTTTTCTGAGGTTTCATTTTACATGGTCAGGTAAAACAGTTGAAACAGCAACCTTGTGCACAGCAGCAGAATGTCATTGCTACTGAGCCACCACGGCCACTGCAAAATTTTAGTGGTTCACTGGAAAAAAAAACTCCCAAGCATTTCCCCGAGGGTGAACATGGTTAAGTGCGAATGCACGGGGTGATGCTATGAGGGGTATTTTTTAATTCGCACTATTATATTTATTAATCACACTATGGTGCCTTTATGGTGTAATGGTTAATGGGAATCGCAATTTGATCACACGGGGGAGTTTACGTTAACTCACTGGCGCATGCCAACGGATTTTAACTTTACTCCCCCTCATAGCATCACCCCGTGCATTTGCACTTAACCATGTTCACCCTCGGGGAAACGCTTGGGAGTTGTATTAAAGATGATGATGAATAAAGTGTAAATAATGAATTTAAGTGTTGTTTGTCATGAAGCATTTGTACACAGATACATTATATACGAAGTATTATTTAGTTCGGCATCCACTGCATGCTTCGCCCGCTTGCACTCGGCCTCGCGAGCACGCAGTTCGGCATCCGCTGCACGCTTCGCCCGCTTACGTTCGGTCTCACGAGCCCTTCGCAGCGCCGCCTTGTCTTCCAACGTCGGCGAAACCACCGCGGTACCGTCACCTCCAACGACGGGTGCAGTGCTGGCATTCGGTTGTACTGCATTCGTTGTTGATGGTAGCGTTGCCTCCGGGACATCCATCGCACGACCCGCTCTCGACGGGAGACTGAGAGAGAAGGCGGGCGCGCGAGAGAGAGGGGTGCGCGCGCAGCTGCAGTGAGCGAGGAGAGCGGAGGAGCGAGCGAAGGGGGAGGGGGGTATAAGGCGCGTTACTGACACCGATATCAGCTTCGCGTCCGTGGCTTATTCGGTAGAGCGTCGCGCTGCGGCCCGCCAAGTCCTCTTTCTTTTAAACATAGAGAGAAGACTGCGGACGCCGCCGACGGCGGTGGATGGTTTGGGGTCGCTTATAAAGTGTATTCACACTTAAAACAGTCACGTACATGAAGCCATTGGCGAGACTAATAAGAAGTCGACTTCGCTGGCTGTTTCTAATTAGGCAGACCCTATGGTCCTTGGATAGATGTTTCCCGTTGCGGTTGTACCTTTGGGGTCAATTTGCTCACCCGTAATTAGGCAGCGCGTATGTTAAGCGCACAGATCACCTATTTCTATTGCATAAAGGTGCTTTTGCTACTTTCAGTCGATGCTCGATCGATTACAAAGTAAAGCCGGTGTACTAACGAGAAAATGATAGTAGATCCATTTGCGGAATAAAGAGAGAGAGAAGTAGCGGATAACAGAAGAAAGGCAGCCCACAAGCCAGTACTGTCAAACTATGGCACAAGGGCTCTTATACCGCAATTTCTCTTGAATGATTGTTTGTGGTCTAGAGCTTCATTTATGACTGCAAAGGTATATATGCTTAAACGAAAGAAATGTAAGATAAAGTTAAATAGACTCATTGAACGTCATCAAGATAAAGCGCGTCTCTGCATTAGTGAAAGGTTATTCCTTTAGCAAGAGAAAGCGTGCTAGGCAGCTGCTCCTCATTATACTTAGCCGTGGTACTTTAGATTCACTTTTGACGCAAATTATATTACTTTTTCCTAAAGTACCATGAATATGAACTTTAAACTATCTGCTCACGTTGGCCTTTGTGAAACCATAGTGTATATAAACTTCAATGCGGATTGTACTTAGTAACTCTTTTGTATGATTACTACTATTTTTGTTATTTCCACTTTGATATTACTTTGAAAAAAAAAACTACGTGAATTGTTTGTTTATGGGGTTCTGACACTTTGAAGCCATCAGGCCGAGGATTCACGCCGTACGAAATGTTCCGTAGGAGAAGGTTTCAAGAATGTAAGAAAAGTACATAGATCGTCACCACCTGCACAATTTCAACGTTTTGTTGTTCCTAAGCTCTTTCCCTTCAAGTTGCAATGTTTGCTTTGTGTGAAAGAAAGTGCTGCAGCAAGTCGCATACGCCGACGCCAGCTTCACGGCATGCTACGAAAAGCCTCTCACCTTCTGATAACGTCGGGGTTACTGCGCGAAAAAAAAGGAAAAAGGATGCCTGGTGGGCATTTATGGATACGTGGTTGTTTTCAGTTACTGAACACGCCAGCTTTGTGCACCACCATTTTGTTATTTTCTTCGAAGAGAGGCTACAGTGTACCGGCTCTCCTTTCAATAGAAGAGTTCATTGACGCTTCACGAAAATTCTAAAATATTATATGTCGTCTATAATAATTGACTTCAAGGGAAAACCAGGAGCGGTAGAAGCACCATCCGGCAACCAACGTCCTTGGTAAGAGTCGCCCATCCCATGAGGGTTCAATTAAGTTAAACCGCTCAGTTCCTGCTGCATTTTCTTAGCCTTTTTATTTGTTCTTTGGAACGTTTCACGTATGACTGCAGACAAGTTGTCAGGGGGCTCCTGACCTTGTGCTTTATCACTTGTGAATTCTAGAATATTTTTTTTTGTGTTCACAAACTGCTATAAATTTCCATTTGTCTCGTAGTTGTTCTGTGTTTTGTCCCGGTGTTTTTTTTTTCTCGTGTGTGTTTTAGAACACATAGAAGATGTAGTCGCGCAGCATGCAGTAAAAGCTCTCGAGGTAAAGTGGCTAATTGGTGGGTTATCTTTCTTTCATTATATTTTACAATATTAGGACGGAACAAAAGAGATAGCTGCTTCATTAGGTGCACATTTTATTTTGCTATATAGGAGCACTGTCACCGATGATCTTGCGCAATTTGATTGTGAGAGATGCGGCACTACACTTAAGTGCACGTGTTTGAAGGTTTTCTAAAGCCCCTTCGTGTAGATGCGGCTATGCGCAATGTTTGATTAGTTATGCTATGCGCAAACTTTCAGTACTTTTGTTTGCGTAAAATGAAAGGCCACTCCCTCAAGAGCCTAAAACATGTAGCGCTAAGCCAGAGTACACCTTAAAAAAGAAATACGCTATGTTTTAGGGGCGAAGTTCGTCTTAGTCAAACATTGTCATGCTTTACGCGTAACCGAGAGAAGAAGAGACGAGAAAGAAAAGAAGGCAGTATCTCCCGAACAGCGTTGTCTCATGGAACTACATACAAACTAACTGCAGTTGATTGAGGCTATTCTGGATGCTCTACGGCTACTCTCCGATTGGCTGCTGCGTGGGCTGTGCCTGTGTACGCGGCAAACGAGTGGGTCTCTGTCTCCTGGATAGTCGTCGTTTATGGCGGATCGTTGCTGTGGCATGGACGAGGCAGGTGGGTGCGTTGAAGACGCTTGCGCTCGGCTTCCTCGGCTCGCGTCTCGTGGGTGTTACTCGCGAACCATCTGCAACGTCTCTTCTACAGTATCAGGTCACCTCGGCATTCATTGCCGAGACTGCGGTTGTGTTCCCGACTTCCAGAATTGTACCATCACTAGGCGTCATCGGGACCAAATGATTCGCGAAATTTATGAGGCTGCAGAAATAGAAAGGCTGGGCAGTGCACGCATCAGCAGGCCTTCGATTTCTCTCTCACGAAAAGATATATATCTTCTTCAGAACTTTGGCGCACGTGATGTTAATGGTGCGTTATCACGATGATTACTCGGATGTTAGGTGAATTATGTTTTCTTTGATTTGTCATTTCCCCTATTTGTCAGATATTGCTCAAGTATATATTACGCGGTTCCAGCAAATAAATCTTGTTGTAAGTCAGTGCCACTGTCTGCCTTCTTCTTTTCTTGTCATTCGTTATTGGCGCTGTTTTTTATGCGAATCATGTCGTACCAACTCGCCTAAGCCACGACGTTAGCTTAAACAGTCAACTATTCCGTTAAGACACGGTTCACTTGCTTGTTATGACGATGCTTAGGCAAAGTGATAAACCATACTTTTTACTGCTTTCTGATCACGCAGGAATTTTCGGCATGTGAAGCTTTTTCAGTAACAAAGCCAAACCAAATTTATACAGCTGTACTGAAAGTGAACACTGAACGGAGCCAACGCCAGTAATTCAATACGACGCTCTCATGTGTGTCAAGACAAAGTCAATGATAGAGCGGAAAACAAGGAATGAAAGGCAGTAGGGACACTAATTTTCCCCAGTGTCATGACATTTTTTCTTCACTTGCTACCGCATTAAGTTGTTCCTAATTCTTGCGCTGGGAAATGCTCTAGAAACGTCAACCTCATCTACAGATACAACGGTGGGGTTTCATCGAGCTCAACTGTTCGTTTAGAATATCACTAACTGATTCTAACTACAATATGACTGTGCGCAAGCTAACTGAAAATACATAGATGCAAGTTTTATCTGTCTGTATTTGCACGCTATTTTCTTGCTGGTTTGCTTACCTGCCTTTGGCTCTCATCTCTCTTTCTCTTTCATCACTTGGCATCATTACAATTCACTGGGGAAAGCTTCTATCATTGCCCCGAAAGCAATCGTTTATTCCTTAATAGCATCAGTTGAAATTTCCCTCTGACTTCAGCATTCTCTTTCATCTTTGCTAACCATGATCAGTGCTCGTCAAGATTTTCGTTACAAATTCTGTTGGAACATGGTGTTCCTTAAATATTGCTAATTCATGCATGGAACAAGAAGCGTTTCCTTCCAGGTTGTTATTGCGTTACAAAGGCATAGAGGTGCAGTTTGGATCATGCAGATTAGGCCGTTACGGGAAAACAATCTCATGAGCCTATCGTTCATCAAATTGAAGCAACCGGATTTGCATACATTTGCATAAACCTGGACTGCAATAAGCCTGACGGATTAGTTCTCACAATGGAGATGTTTGTTTTACACATTCGTTGTTTATCGACTGGTGGGATGTAATTTTTCAACGTCTAACGCATGATATGTTGTTATATATTCTTTTTCCTGTTAGCAAATCAGATACTCGCAATCTATTAGACACTTAAGCCCTTATTACAGAAAGCATCTCGTTGTCTCAGTATTTCTCCTTATATCTCGTTCCAGTGCACGGGTTAGGAAGCTTGTTTGAGAATCGCTCAATCCAGATCACATCAAATCCTTCAGCCTGCATGTCGGAACACTCCACTACATCAGTGTTTTTTGTTTAATCTTAATATACTCCTCCCATCTTCGACTTATACGTTCATATCCCTTCACCTCAGGAATATAGGCAAGCGCTGCAATCTCTATCGGGACTGCTGTCAGGTCTGCTCTTTCCTGGCCTTTTATTTTTTTTTTTTGGTGTGCAAATTCCTTTATAGCCTAATACAGATTTATTTTTTAAAAGTGGGGTATAGTTTGGCAATTGTGAAAAAAACATCTTATTGAAACTTCACATTATTGAAGCATTCATTGAAAAAAAAATTAGCTAAGCTTGCACTAAGCCACGCAAATTTTGTGACGGCAAACTGGACTATTGCAAAGACTGATATGGTTCCATCAGGGTTGTTTCAACGCCTTATCCAGGTGATTAAGGTTGCTTCTGGGTCATTTCTATCAGCTTGGTGATGCTAGGTTCCTTTATACGTTGATTTACAGCGAAGAGAGGTTCGAGTTATACCACGGACCGTTACAGACACGACAAGAATGTCCATACTACCAATACATGCGCTTTTAAACTAAGCGTTCACACCTATCATAAATGCACAGCGTTGTTGGCATATGCCTCATGTCACTGCGGGGTCTTCTCGCCATTGTCGTTCCCGTTGCCTAGCATTCTCTCGTTGTAGGTACCCAGTGCCTGGCTAACTGTTGCTTCATTATTTTTAGAGGACCAGTGGTGAGTAATGGCAGTTGCCCAACTTGTTGTTATTGTTGTTGTTTTGCTCTGCACATGGCTCGTACCCAAAGGGGAGGATTATCCGATTATAAGGCGAATTTTCCCGGTACCTTTCTCATTGCTTCATTCCTAAAAAAGTAGTTATTTAATTATGATTCAAAACATTAATTGCCAATTGGAAGAAAAAATAAAGGAAAAGAAAAATAGTGAGACCACAATTTAGCAAGAAAATTGTTTAGTCGTAGTGATGTATCCCTGAACGGTGAATAAAACATCCCTGTGGCTGAAACCCAGTGTAGAGGCTCCAAATGAGAGAAAAGCAAGTTCTGATAATTGCAAGCCGAATTTTTGAAGAGGTGGTACTAATATGCTTTGCCCGAATAAATGCAAACGGCGACATTATAATAAAAACCGACTAATCGTTTCCTCTTGATTAAAGTAAATGCACATAGGGGAATTAAATAAACCTGATCTATGCAAGTAAAAATTGAGGGAAGTAACGTGGCAACGAAATTTTGTGATGACAACTTCCATCATTCTTGAATTAGATAGCTTACTGTGGCAGGGAAATAACAAGTAGTTGTATCCAGAGAAGCCGTCAGTGCAGGGTGTGATAAAGTTTGCCTGATTTTAAGTGTGCGAAAAAGCGCCACCATGATGTGTACTGTAAGAGGGAAAGTAAGAATGATGGGTGTCGAAAGCGATGCCTTCACAAGAGAATCAGCTATTTCGTTAAACAACAAACCTTTGTGCCCTGGTGCCCAGATTGAATTGATGCTTCGGAGATGACAAAGAGCCAATGATTTAAAACGTTTCAGTATGGGTGAGCTATCGGATGTGGACAGAGAAGAGCACACTGATAAGGAATCAGTTATGATTGCTACGACTGGAATGGAAATATTTACCTTTCGCAATTCTAACAATATTGCCATAAATTCAGCCAGAAAGTCAGGAAGAAAATCTGGTAAGCAAAGTGAAAATGGCCAATCTTTCATCTGATTGCGATGCGTCTGTTGCAACAATGACATTTGTTGGCAGAGTACTTCTGTAGCACAGATCCCGTTTATCGTGATGATAGCAGACTTCGGCACTTATCCGTTCTCTCGGACGCCTTTGCTGTTAAAAACATGTAGTAGAAACTCAGCTCCCACAGTGGAAATGCCGTGCAGTGTTGCGAAAATATTATTACAATTATAATAATTATGTTGTTAATGCTGTGCAATGTAGAAAAAAATGTAACAGGATCATGCACTTTTTGATTAGAATGGCACAAATATTCTAATGTAGGAAGTTCATTTTACGGAACGCATTTCGCATACAAGTTTCCTGACAGAACAATCGATACATGTTACCTACCCCGAATGCTTCTATCTGCTGAACGTTTTGGTAACGATGACCACCACCACTCTCCTAATAAAGACACGGTTAATAAACGGAAGCACGTGGTTACGCCACACGTTATTATTGAGAACAGGGCAAAACTAACAATGAACACAAACAAACCAAGTATGAGAACAGAGAAACTGAAAAGAAACTTTGGCTTAGTGCACATGTGACCTAATAATGGCGCGATAAGCGCCATCACGGTAATCCTCAACAAATTATTGTTAGGGTTCACTATCCCAAGACTACCGTATAAATGTGAGGGACGCCATAGTGGATGGTTCCGCAAAATTCGATCACCTGGGGTTCTTTAACGTGCACCTAACACTAGGCACACGGGCCAAAAGCATTTCCCCTTCCATTGAAAATGCGGCCGAGATTTGATCCCGTGATCTGTGGGTCAGCAGCCGAGTGCCTTAGCCGTTCGACCCTCGTGGCGGGTTGACTGCATTCCAAGAAAAGACAAACGCACGAGGGGTAAAGAGAAAATTAGGAGGACAGAGGAGAATAAGCCATTGGCAGGTATAATGTGTCAGATGAAAGCGCATGACTAGGTTGATTGGTGGAACATGGGAGAGGCATTTGCTCTGCAGGGGCGTATCTATAAGCTGATGATAATGATGATGATGGTGATGATGTCTGACTCAGTCAAAAGTCTGCCAGAACTTTGTTCAGAGATGAACTCCTAATTAACTTGAACTCTTTTCATCACGTTTGTCGTTCCAGGCTGGCATGTACACATGGTGCTTTCCGAAAAAAAGTAGTTTAAGGTCAATTTTGGCACTCAAGTTAAGGTTCAGCCTGAAACCATCAAATAATGGTATGATACTTTTTTCACGCTCTCGCGAAGGTGAGGTTTTTAGGCACTTGAGCGTCACGGGTGGCTTGAAGTGAATGCTTTTGCAGGTGAGCCAACAGTGAGTCCTTGAGGTGTTGATGTAAAATGTATGCAGCATATGCTACCCATGTCCACACAGAATCACGTTTTGCGATATCTTGCGAATATACGAACGAGATTTTCAAGCTTTGATTTCTTTTCGCTGCAGCCGCTGTCGTAACAACTCACTGCAGGAGACGCCAATGCAGAGCAAAATAGAGGAACCAGCTTCCAGAAAAAAAAATGCCACAGACCTTACAGCGAATCTTATCGCAGTAATCAAAGCTGTCGAATCTTCAAAATAATAAATGTTTTACTCCATACAATTGAAGCGGACGCTTGAAGTTTTAAAGAAAATTCAAATGTGACACTGTGCGCAGTATAGTTTGGTGCGTCTCAAGCAAGGAGCTCCGTTTCACAGATGCTTTTTCTCATAGGAAAAATGAACGGTGCTGCTCCTGTGCTTCCAAAGTCGATAGCCTAGCTTGAATTTAATTTTGCGTAAACTTGTACCACAAAACTCCCCATTCCACCCGAATGGGCACACACATCTTTTATGAAAGATAGCGGAGCCGCTTCTTACCTTGACGTATGAGACACAGCACATGGGCTTTTAAAATTTTGAGACTTTCGGCGAGATAAATTTTACAACAATTTTAGGAGCGAAGCTCCTTAAGGCGTGGGCTGTGCGTCCCCTGTATGTAGCCACCTCTCGTTCAGTTCTTGCAGTGTTTACTAGATGGCGGTACTTGTAGCTGACGGCATTAAGTATTACGCTAGCCACCGCCCGATCTAAAGGGTACAGCCATATCCATCCGTCCATCCGTCCATCCATCCATCCATCCGTCCGTCCGTCCGTCCGTCCGTCTATCCATCCATCCATCCAAAAGATGCAAGATGTTATAAACTAGACGGTGGTACGTGTAGTTGATTATGAAAGATGCGAGGTGTTATAAAATAGGAATGATGCCACATATGGCGCGTGTCATCGTTCGATATAGTGCGGCGACGTACGCTAGGGGGAGCGTTGCAATAAAATCGAGTGGGCAAAATGTACGGAGGATTCATGGTATACCAGGTTTACCTCCGGAGCTTCGCCCACTCATCATCATTCACTTATTTATTTATTTATTTATTTACAATACCCTCAGGGCCAAACGGCATTACAGAGGGGAGTGGTTGCGAAAGAAAAGACAAACATTTTTACAAATGCAGCGGCAAATCTTACATCGAGCAGAAGACCTTGATTATACAGGTTAGCTAACAGGCTTTATAGCAAACAAAAACGCGGGAATGATGAGAGTTACATCGAGACAGAAAAAAACGACAGGAAAATAACTACTGTACAGGAACAACACAGCATCGGGTAATACAATACTTTGTTGGCTGTAATTACACATAATTAGCTATGACACTTTTGAAATGAAGGTGATTTACAATGGTTGCCACTGATGCGGGAAGCCGGTTTCAGTCCTCGGAGGTGCGAGGTATGAAAGACTGAGAAAAGGCGCGAGTCCTGCAAGAAGGCAACCCGACCTTATGAGAATGATCCAGCCGGGGTGAGATATAACTAGGAGGCAAGATAAGACCGTCCCGCAGCGATGTGTGATGAAACAGCTTGTGAAACAAGTGGAGACGAAATATTTACGACGGGATGAAAGTGAAGGTAAGTTGAGGCTAGATTTCATGGCTGTTATGCTAGCTGTCCTGTTGTAATTAGAAAGTATAAAACGAATTGAGTTATTCTGTACCATTTCAAGAGAGTGTATTAGGTTGGCATGACTAGGATCCCATACTGCAGCGAAATATTCAAGTTTAGGTCGTATTAGTGTAGTGTAAAGAAGAAGTTTCAAGAAAGAAGGGGCCGTTGAAAAGTTGCGGCGGAGGTAACCTAACATTCGGTTAGCATTTTTAATGACGTAATTACAGTGAACAGTCCAGGTCAGATCAGTTGTTATATGCACCCCAAGGTATTTATAGTTTGTCACGGATTGAAGAGGGGTGTTATCAAGGTAATAGTTTGGAAGTTGATGGTTCGCTCTCGAAACACGTAAAAATTGGCATTTCTTATTGTTTAATTCCATGAGCCATGTTTTATACCAAAGAGAAATGGAGTTAAGATCATGTTGAAGAGAGGTAATATCGCCATCACAAGTTATCTCTCGGAAGATTACGCAGTCATCCGCAAATAAATGAATATTGGAGGTAATGCAGGACGGTAAATCATTAATGTATATAAGAAAGAGCAGTGGGCCTAGTACGGAGCCTTGTGGTACGCCGGAATGAACGGCACTTAGTTCAGAGCTTACATTATTAACTGAAACAAATTGAGAACGATTTTTTAGAAAACATTCGAGCCATGTTAGAAGCCTGGGATCTATATTAAGTTCATTTAATTTGTGCAACAGCAAGTTGTGACAGACTTCGTGGATGTGGCGGCACTTTTTTTGTGTGTTTCATGTAATCCAGCAGTTGTGACAGATATTTCGAGTCATTACCTTATTTTTGAAATATTGAATCATATTTGACTTCAAGATTTGAGGCCTATTTCTCTTGTAGAATACTTCCTAATTCAATACAACTAAATAGTCAGCTGTAGTTAAAAAGAGAAAGACGACGAGTTATGGCTGTTGTTGCTCTGCCCGCGATCTACCTTCGTGATCTTTCTGTGCAATACTTCAGCTTTTTAAGGCATCGCTGTCTCTTAATAAATTGACGTTCGTCGTTTGGTGAAGGGTGCTCGGATCCCTTGCTTCAACCAGGAACTTCTAAACTAAACGTTTCTAGCTCATTCAAACGCTACCATGACCGACACTGTCGACAATAAGCGTGAAGCTTCAATCGCTCCCACCATCTGCGGCGCCGCTCGAAGGCAACGTGACTCTCCCGTCTTTAGTGCTGCAGGTGAGACTGACGCGGAAGACGGGTTTTCTACCTATTTGCGTGTTATCGAGCACAACAAAAGTGATGACCTGGCAAAACTACATGCCTATATTTTCTACCTTGCTGACGTTGCGAGCCTGTGGTAGCACAATCATAAGCGTCAACTGCGAACGTGGTCTGCTTTCAAGACAGCTTTAACGAATGTATTCGGCCGCCCAACTTTGAGAAAGCTCCGTTCTGAGCAGCGTTTACGTCTGCGCACTCATCTGCCTTTTGAGACTTAGACCACCTGCATAGAGTTTGGCGTGGACCTATGCGCCCTCGTCGGTTTTTCCGTGAACGAATAGAACCAACTGAAGCATATCTTCAAAGGCACGGAGGATGACGCATTTCAGATGCTTTTTGCTCACAGCCCTTCTTTCTTCGCTGCCTTCGTCAAACTTTGCGAGAGCTTCGACGATCTGTGCCGACATAGGGTCATTGCGCGCAGCGCTATTCCACCTGCCAACTCGTGCTCAGGTCTCACGTTTCCTCTAATGTGACGCGCGAAATGCCTTTATTCAGCCAGACTAAGGACTTCATTCGCGACGAGTTGGCGCGCCAACTGTCTGTGCTTCCGCTATGCGATGTCACTGTACAGCCTGCCCCACCTCTGGCTGCTCTCATCAGAAGGGCTGTCCACAACGAACTCTCCGAGTCGCTTCCTTTGGCTCTACCAGGTGCTCCCGTGGATGCACATCTGCCTCATGCCGCAGTTGCAGCTGGACCAGCTCATCAAACATTCGCCTTTTCTGCCACGATGAATCCACGAACATACCTACATTTCCAAGTGCACAACAGTATCAGAAGCGGCCTAATACGCAGTGGACTGTAGGCCGCTTGCACGTACACTTACGACCACCGCACAAGCTCGCGAAAAGCCATGGCATGACAGCGGCGTGTCTCGTGTCTACGCAACGTTTCGTGACTGGTTCGCTCGTTTTGTGGGCGGTCCCACCATACAGCTCTAGATTTCCAGACGAAATTTTTTCCTCGTTATGATGCCCCTTACCGTACAATTGAACACACATCCTTTGTCTGTCAACCACATTGTTGAGCCTGACAAGCCATCCCAAGACCTGAGACATCGGGGTCGTGACGCAGCGCATGTTAGCTGACTCAAGTCATATTATGACCCTTTGGTACAACCTAAGTTTTAGTCGCCAGCATGGCTCCTCTTCACTCCCGGGGACTATTGCAGTGAGACAGAGAAAGACGACGACTTCCGGCCGTTGTTGCTGTGCGCCCGACATACTTTCGTATTCTGTCAGTGCTATACCTCGATTCTTCAAGGCGTCGCTGCCTTATAATAACTCGACGTACGACACAAGTTAATTTCTATGTTAAGATGTAGTGAACAAATTTGGCGAAATTGGGACAGTGTGCATTAGGGGCTGTTTCGAGACACCCTTTAGGGCTCTCGTTATTTCGGGATGATTAGGTACATTTAGCTATTCATAGAATACATCTAAATCCTTCTTAAGGTTGTATTCAGCTTCAACTTATTGCTGCATACTTCGCCACTCAAACTGACTAGTACGAGGGTAATAGCAAAGAACCATTAATTATTTGGCTTATTCTCCTCCAACAAAGACGTTTAAAACGTTTGCCCTCAAATTCTGACGCCAGTAATTTATATTTACGGACATAACGAACTTAATGAATATACTTTTTGTTAGATGAATGCTCCTGTCCGTGATTACGATCGACTTTCTTGCGCTTGCAACACGACACCTCGATTTTGAGGCTATCAATTACCTCTTCAGATTTTATAAACCCATTGCTAATTTCAAAAATTTTTATATTGTGCCAGTATTGTCGACGTGTGTTATTCTGTGAGACGTTTTTGCTGCGCTTTTTTCGTCATCATGATCATTATGATCATTATACAAAGAATCACCATGTTTCCCCTGATGTGTTTACACACCACGGTGGTCAAGTGGTTATGATGTATAACTGTTGACACGAAGGTCGCATAATTAAATCCCGGCCACAGCGGCTGCACCTTTGATAGGGGCGAAAGTTCTTGAGACCCATTTATTCAGATTTGGGTGCAAGTTAAAGCATCCCAAGTGGTCGAAATTTCTGGAGCAATCATATCATGATTTTGATTGATTGATTTGTAGGGTTTAACGTCCCAAAACCACTATTTGATAATGAGAGACGCCGTAGGGAAGGGCTCCGGAAATTTTGACCACCTGGGGTTCTTTAACGTGCACCCAAATCTGAGTACACGGGTCTACAACATTTCGGTCTCCATCGGAAATGCAGCCGCCACAGCCGGGATTTGATCCCGCGACCTGCGGGTCAGCAGCCGAGTACCTTAGCCACTAGACCACCGTGGCGGGGCCATATCCTGATTTTAAGACGTACTGACATGCGAAGGTTGATAAGATTTTAATTGGGTACGTATTTGCTCAGTCTTTATGGCTCACTTTTTTATACCATGATAGGAAAAAGAAAAACGCCAGCATAAAAATGGAAAGTCAGCACTTCAATACAGCAGAAGCTCCGCGCCTTTTTGCTGGAAAAATGATGGCTGTATCAATATCGTTTGTGCAGGTTATCAAAATAAAGCATGATGTCGTAAGCCAAACAGAAAAGTATGAAATTGTTTGCAGGACTATGTTTATTGCACCGTAAAATTTCTCTTCACTTATACTCGAAAACCCCGATGAGCTCCTTTTCCCCCTGAACACAAGTTTTGAAATATTACAAGTAACACATCTGCCAATATAAATGGGTATTTATTGCCCCTAGTAACGAAGACGTATCTGTCCAGTTAATCATAACTATTTGGTGTAAGGTACTAAGCATAGCTTATTAAAACTTGGGGTTTTCATTCATTCTGCATATCCCGGCGAGGTCTGTGTGTGCTTGCGAACTTATCGTTGAGTGCCTAAATAAGTCATTATTGAATTTCTACCGAAAGCACATGTTAATGGAGGTTATCATACTTCAAGGCGAAATTAGATTTGCTTGTAAATAGTCCGAACTTCATCAGTTTAGACTGCAGCCACTGTATAATATGACCCTCAAAGAAAACCACACAATTAAACTTACCGATTGCGTTGATAGTACAGCGTGCTGAAGGTTCATGGTAACTTGATAGAGTCGCTAAGAAACTGGAAGCACGTGGACGGTTTGGCACGATTTAAAAAGCACGGCTGAAAATATTCGACAACAAAGGCAACCGTCATCTTGTTGAGCTCTAGAGTTCGATTTGATAGAGACGCATTATTTGAATATAGTGGGGCATATAATAGAACTTAACTAGCAAGGTATTTCGAAAGCTACAAATTAATGCGTGTACTTCGAAATCAAAAGGGTCTTACATCATTCAGAACAGGCGTCATCATCATTAAGGCAAGACATATTACTGTCAGCGTTGAAATAATATTATCAGCATTCAGTTTCTTTTTCTCTCTATATGTGTGCGCGTCTGAGGTTCGCCATTAAACTTTCATTTACGCTGACATAAAGCACTCTTAGGTGCGCAGTCGGCGCACTGAAATGTGAGAATTGCATCTTTTTTGAATGCTCAGCACTATACGACGTTCCTTGGAAATAAAACCGAAGTTGCATAAGTAATAGACCTTTGCCGTTAAGCTTCTTCTGCTTGCTCTGGCTAGTAACTTACAGATGCCATATTTCACCTTATAGTCGCTATACTCAGCGCATTAGCCCGTAAATATCTCCAAAAAGCACTCGCTTACTTGTACGTCTTTTGTTCCCCTTCAAGCACTTCGTCCAGACTTCAGGACTTTGCAGACGTCACCTCTTCTTCTTCAGACCAAATCATCCGCTTAATCTCTTAATTCCCTCTGAAACCTTGAAACCACCGATCAACAAGTCTGCCGCTAATACAATAGTCTGATCCCTTCGAAGCGTGATCCCTTTGAAGACAAGCCCCATTATTCTCTGAACACTCTGGCGTCATTTTTGAAAATATTTCTAGAAAAATTCATCAATTATTTTGTATTTTCCTTTTATTGATAGCCGAGTTATTTCGTCTGTTTTTATAAAAACGGACACGTACGTTTCGTGTGGTGAAACTAAAATAAATAGCGGGTTGCTCAGGTAGCGTATTTGTTGAAGCGAGAAAAGACGGTTTTCACGCGCTTTTTAACCCTCAGAGTTGTTCTCCGAGAGCCAACCGCAGACGACGGCTTAACGCGCCGCTTCCACTCCTGCCTCCAGCAGTACTAAAGCTGCGAACGGGGATAGGTGCGACGAAACACCCTTTTTTTTATTCCCCGCATTGCACATCACACCAAGCAAAACTGTGTTTTAATCCGATGCTGCTTCCTTAAATGCGCAGTTATTTACTTCGCTTGCCTCTTTGTGTCATCCAATTTTTACCGTTGGTCTATTTCGTAGGAAGCTGCAGGACGACATGACTATGAAGTTCTGTACGGCTATCTTCCATAAAGACACGTCTTGTAAAAACTATATATGCAACACCACTGCTGTTACTGCAGGCTTGGTAACAGCGCCTCTCTTGACATACCACACGCTTAATATTCGGGTAGCGTTAATACACCATTGCATTGTTTTTGCAGTTTTTCCTGATTGTACTGCACAGCAGTATTTCTTCGAACACTCATATAGAGCTTGTGCAGAAGCCACCGGGTCATGCAGGCCACACGGTCACGTGTTTCCTTTCATAAAAATGGAGAGTGCACAAGCAGCATATAGGGACATCATTTCTGGCTGCAGTGTTGGTAACCTTGCTTACATAAATGCAATAAAGTTTACATTAGAGCACTACACGGGCCGAATTTAGGGCCCTAGCCAGGCCTGGCCCAGAAACATCATGCTCCAGCCCACCCGAACCTTGCCCGGTGTTTTTAAATGCGGCTCGCACTCGGCCCGGGCCCGAAATGTTGGGGCCTGGCCCAGCCCGGCCCGTTTCAATCAGTTATGTCCTGAACATAAGCGAGGCACTGTCCACTGTTCGGCGATTGTGAACATACCTGCCTCCCACGTGATATTCTCTAATGTGTGTTTGGAACCACTATTGACTTTTCACGAAGATTAGGGTCTATTTGAACAATAGTTTCGAGACCTGGCGTAGCTTTTTGGTGAAATGCTTCCTTGCCACACAAAATGGTTCGGTTCAATTCCAGGTGGAACCCGGACACTTATTCTTTGCTTTCATCGGGTGGACGCTACCAATGTCGGGTATTTCTTAATGCTCACGCGTTAAAATTGCACGTGAATGTTTTCGTCGTTCCTGGGTTGATAATGAGTGTCCATCACCTGTGGCACATACCCGCATACCAGCGGCACATACCCGCCCGTGGGTATGTGTCACTGTCTCCCGGGAAGTGTTTGACGACGTACGCGACGGGATTGTGACATTATTCATGTCCTGACCAGCGCGTCATATTCGTCAAACCATCTTACCCTCCCATGCCAATTTTGAATAATGCCAAGCTAAGGAGTTGACCACGAGAGCACCTAAACGTAAGCGGATAGATAGATAGATAGATAGATAGATAGATAGATAGATAGATAGATAGATAGATAGATAGATAGATAGATAGATAGATAGATAGATAGATAGATAGATAGATGCCGCTCATACTCGGCGCCTAGCTCGTCACGATGCGCCGACGCCCACCTATTTCCCACGCGTACTTTGCCCTGCGGAGGGGGGGGGGGTATATGGTTGTGCGCGCGCGCTTATCCTTCGACAGGGAGAGCCTGCAAAGGTCACTTCACTCGCTGCACAGGCCCCATTTGCGAAAAGAGCACACTTCTCATGCACAGTGAAGTATAACAACTGGGGCACTTTTTAGTTTGCACTTATCGGTACCTGTGATTACGTTTAGTGCGTGTATTTTTTAAGCAGCTCGTAAATTGTCGAGCGCTAAACGTTGTTAGGTCGCTCTCGTCCAGTGTGTGTTATTTCCATGCCTAATTTGTGCGTCGCCGTTATCCGCCGTCAACCTATAGACACTTTTCTTTGTGACCACTTATTCACGCTCGCTTATCCTCCTCTCCCAATGCGAGCGCAATAGTATTGCCGTTGAGGGCGTTTTCGGAGTGAGTGGTAGATGCGCTCTTTGGTGCGTCGGTATTGTTTTCGCCTGCTAACTTAGCCAACTCTTACTGCTTTGCTGTGATTTCCAGCGGCCGCCTTTGAAAACTTTCAAAAAGGTTCTGGGCTATTCACAGGAAGGACTTGAGTTCGCTAATAGGACTGAATCGGCTGTTTCCGCTGGTTAAAAAGGTAATTGTTTTAATTTATTACTAAGGTAATTAGTACTTGTACGTATCCGAAGGAGCCTTCTTTCACTCTAAAGGGAATGCCAATGGTAGTACACAGATGCCTTCTTTCTGCAATCTCAAATAAATAATATTGGACTCATTACTTGATTTGAACACCCTGTATTAGATATGCGCGCTTGTATCTATAAGAAAAAAATAAGTATACAGACACGTTCGCACGCGCGCCACGCCTTCTTCCACCGGTGTGCTCCGCGTTAGTCGTCAACGCGACTCGTGAGCCATGATTTGCTCCGGAGCAGTTGCTGCCGCACTTTGAAAACGAGATGCGGAGTGACTCTTATCACAGGCGCTGCAATCGATGCAAATGTTACCAATTTTTTGTGCTAGCGAGGTAGTTACAAATATTTCAAATCCCCTAATTTTATAGCCAAAGAGTGATTGTCCAATAATAGCACGTGGTAGATTGTTTAGTGCTGATGAAGTAGCCTATCCAAAAGCTTTCCGTTGAGGTCGCCGAAGAAAGCGGGCAGTAGGATGCAGGACTGTTGTGCAAAGCTTTTGGAATTGCGATAAATAGGGGCTATTAAGCTTCGTCTTTAAGAGTTAAACGCGAACGCAATATCCTGTCCTATGTGCATACTTTGAACAATTTGTGCATACTTTTTATGCAGTTTAAATTGTGAATTACACCTCAATTCAAAACGTTAAAAGTGGCCTGTGTCAGTTAAGCTCTTGCGTATGGCTTAATTCTGTTTTAGGGGTAGCATGTTTAAAATATGGCCAATGATGTGCATGAAATCTTTTCGAACTTTCTGTGCACCGACTCCACGGCCTTAAGGGAATGGGCACCGTAAGGTGTGTGCCTTTTGTAGTGGGTGGCGGGTTTTAAACTACAAAGCAGGATTTGCTTGGTTTGTCTTAATGGCCGCAATAGTGGCCGTTATTAAAGAACATTTAGATACTTATGATCCTATGGTGGTGAGCTTTTTCGAGAACACCATTGCGTGATGACCCTCCAGGCAAATTAGTTGACCATATACTTAGCGCTAGCCTGATCTTTGTTTTTTATTTCTTTCCTTTCTAACATAACTTCATACTAGGCATGACGTGGTAACAGCAGGTATAGCCGTTTCTTCTGCACCATAGGGTCTATACCATCAATTGTCATCTTACATTTTTCAGACTCTCTTAAATGAGTGAAGTGTGCACACCCTGCAGCCGACGCTGGCGCTGTAACGAAAAGCCTCAATGTTATCCTAAAGTCCTCACCACACCAGTGGTGAAATCTGCGCTTCATGCTGCAGCGGTTTCTAATTCTCACTCGCCAATTCCTTTTACAATGAAGCTGCATTTGAAGACCCTGTGCAATTCAAGCCGGTGCTCATCGCCCACGGCGTAGAAAAAAAAAAACTCAGGAAATCAACAGCAGATAGTTAATGAAGAGCGGGGAAGTGCCTGAAGAAATAAATAAAGCAAACTAAATCTTTTTGACGGGGTGGGTTTTAACCCAGGCCATCCTGGTTCAGAGAAAAGTGGAATGACTACGGGGCTATAGACCTACGCTTGTGAAACATAAATTTACTCCTCACCTCGAGCACGTTATTCGCGCTCTCTTCACAGCACTACGTTCACACCTCGCTAAGATGCCTGCGAGTTCAAAGAAGGATATGTTGGAAGCAGTCCTGGCTCTAGAGTCAGTGTTACTTTGCTCTGCTTCTACAAACGCACAGTAAAATAATGGCACTGTCTCGCTACCTGGTCTATTTCGTCCTTCAAAAGTGCCCTTATTGATGCAATGGAACTGCGCCGGTCTTCTAAAACGCCTGTGCGAACTCAACCTTTTCCTGCGCGACATTCCAATACCGATTCTAGCCCTCTCCGAAGCCGGTCTACCGAATGCAAGGACGCTCCCAGGGTACACCCGACACGGCAACCCGAGCATAACGTCGTTTGCAAATGGAAGCCCAATGATATACGTAAGGCGGGAAATACCTCACGTCACCTTACCAGTGCAAGACCTCTGTTCCAACTCACTGGAAGTCGCTGCTGTGCAAGTGTGTCTGGGAAACCGAAAACTGAGTGTGGTATCGGTGTACATAGGTCCACGAAAAAAGGTCTCTATGGAGACTTTGCTAAAGGACCTCTGCACTCGATGTCCCGCTCCTCGAATAATCTGTGGTGATTTTAACGCGCACCATCCACTCTGGGGAGATAAGAGTGTAGATTTTCGAGGCAAGGAACTTCTGCCGACTTATGTGTGGCGAACGATAGTAAACCTACATTTTTCAGGCCACCAGATTCATGGAGTGCAATAGACCTTGTACTTCACTCCACGGACCTTCTGGATCCGCCAATCCGATTTCCTGAATCACAAAGGGGCTACGCCAAAGCTTCGCTCAGCAAGACCAGTTTAGGGCGACCACAAGAGAGACAGATTGTCATTGAGGATGTTTCCAGAAAGTATCTGTACACCATCTAAAACCAGCTACGCCATTTCTCGTAGAAACGACAGACCTTGACAGAAACTAGGGGGGGGGGGGGGGCGTGTGCGAACCAATTTCTTTGCATAATTCTGTCTTGAAGAACAACGCCACCACAACAAGGCACCTATTCTGCGCAGTCCTATGCCCATCCTGCCTTTATCTCAGCCTTATAAATTTTTTGCCACGCATGTCTCTTTTCATTTTGCTTGACTGGCCACCTTTCCTACTCAATGCTTGGAAAGATAAAAAGCTAGCCGATAGAAAGTTGGAGTTTAACAGTATAATTATTTGTCGTGCTTCATCTCCGCCCATAAAAAGGCAGAGTTTACTGAGGTCAAGGTGTCCGCAAAGACTCGCAGTAGTAGGAATGGACTCGTATGACATTAGTTCCGTCTGCTTCAGTTATTCGAAATGACCTTCAACTTTTATTATATGAAGGCATTCATCCGCGTGGGGTAAGGAAATATATATATACTTTCTCTTTGACTTGTAATGGTTCTGCCCTCTTCTATGTTATCTAGCGCACGGTAGAAAACCTGTTCCTTACTATTATTGATTGGCCTTTCTCTCTCTTGATATATTTTCAGATAAACTTGCCACATACGCGCGAAGATTCATTTATGGATTTCTCAGAATATTTTGGTAATATAGAGCTACGGCCAGTCTGTCTTTTTGTATTCAGCGGGTGGGACATAAAAACTTAGTGGCACCCTATTTGGTAGGCGAAGCAGACAAGAAATATATGGTTGTAGTATATACATCTAAAATATTACATGTATAGGATGTGTGAAAGCCCGTTTGATCCTATCAATGAAGCTAATCTGTCTAACGAACTAACGAGGTATCTGTACTTGTCTATCCATGGTACTATATTAACGTCACAAAAAGCCGTAGGTCCCTCAAATTTTGCATCTGCTAACTGTCGCCAAAACACAATATACAATACCTAGCCATCAGAACTTGCATTATTCCGCTGCACAAGTCACGTTCGTTTCCTAACTTCAAGAACGCCGCCCCTGATAAGCAATTTTACAGCAAGGACTCGGCCTGTCGATAAATTGAACGCAAAGCTGATTAATACTCCAAATTTGGGTGAATGCATACTACCACAGCACATTAATGTCAATAAAATTAATTTGCCGATTTCACCTGTCTGACTCACCCAGGTTTACCACCACAAGATTGATTGAATTGACCTTAAAGAGGCCCTGAAACACTTTTTGAGCATAGTCAAAAAACGCTGCTGATCGGTAGTAGAGGCTCCCGACAACACACGAGCCAAAATATTATTGCGCAGCAGGCGGCCTGGAATTCAAAATAAATTATTAGTCAGTTAAAAATAGCTTTCTGTTTTCTCGACAAATCACGACACGTAAACCAAGTAAGCCCATCTATCAGCTATTGGCTGATTTGAACATGGCATGCTCAGTTATTACAGAGGTCGCCGCGAGAGGCCGTCACTTTTCCACGCGTGCGCACGCGATCGCACTCAACAGGCCGCGTATTCGAATAAAAAAAACAAAACAAAAAATTATCAAGGTCACGAGGCGCGAGTGAAGTTTTTTGTTTGCCCCTACCATCCCTACCTGCTCAGCTTCCAGCGATTTCGTCGGGACGAGAGAAGAAAGATTGTGATTGCAGCGTGTGACAAGTCTTAGTAATTCCACTCGTACTCGACGGATTCCTAAACATTTGCGGCGTTCAATTTGTAAGGTATTACGCTTTTCCAGTGAATAGGTTTCATGGTTACTCAAAAGAATGTTTCAAGGCCCCTTAAGAGAAATGTGTGACAGCATGAGAGGTCCTGTGCTCTCTGTTAATAAATCTTTTTCATCTCTTTTTCATTAATTCAGTAGCTGATCAGTCTGCTCTGTTGAAGAGAAGTGGCAGATTGTTGCCATTTTCATGTATCGTATGTATCTTCACGCAATAAAAAGCTATATAGACCTATCATACTTTGCAAACAGTGTGACGTCACTTCGAGTACCTCACCCACCATCCTCTTCCTCGGAGCTGGTACTGGTTGGCAAACAATGTTCCGCTGGCAGGATGTGTCTGCATAGCAGCGCTGCGTGTGTCGGCATTACTTCGACAGAAATTTATGTCAATTACAATTTTATAAAGTCGCAGCTTTTAAACGGAAGAATTACTGCCTATAATGCATGATTATGTTCGGTTAACATGTGGCGAATCGCGAGATGACAGCCACAAAGATAGTCTTGTCATTCTTGAACGAATATTAGCGCGACAAAAACGGGGATGGGAAAGAAAAGAGAAATTCTGAGACTTCTTAGAAAGCGAACGTTTTGCATGTTTACAGTGACTGACAGTTTAAGCTATACTTGCATGGTATGAATGCGGACGTACTCAATTTTCATCGGGATATATGCACTGTAGTTTTCAACGTGATTCAACATTGGCGGAAGCATGGTTTTTAGCAGCTGTCCGCGATGTTACGAGTAAGGTTATTACTACGTAATGTTATAATCTGAGATGAACGAAAAAACACATTTTGCTGTTTGTTAGGCTGAGGTTTACAAATCCTTAGGAAACTAAAGCGAAGTTCTCTCCTATGGCGTACCTCAGAAACCACTGAAAGCTTATGCGATTTTGAACCCAATAACTTAATTGTATAAATGATTTCTTGTGCAGTTACCTCGCCGCATCTGATTCCTACAACTTGTTTGGATACCTATTTTGCTTTTTTAAACATGAGAAAACTTTTAGTGCACATTGTCATTTAACCCATAAAGACTAAGCCGTAAAAGTACCAAGTACATTAAAAACAGGGATCTGCGCTGTTCTTATCAAGACCTATGATGTCTCCGTTCATACGACTTATAGATTTATTGGTTTTGCGTGTTCGCCGTGGATCAGCGTATATATACAGCTTCGGCAATGCTAAAACATGCCAATAACTAACACGTAGTCGTAACTTTCAGGCCGGAGATTATGCACTCTTTTATCTGCATGCAGCGCGAACGCTGAGATGAACCCACCCACGTACGATCACGTCAAATGCATTATTACCTTACATAAAATGTCAAATCGTGAAGTTCGGCCGACAACCGGTTACTACCACCGGCCCGCAATAAGTGCTAATGTTTTCGCAAGCAATACGCATCGCATAACACGCACTACACATACTTTTATCAGTTTCACTGTTCGTAAAGGTGAACCAATACTATCGATGGCTTTCAACGCAAATGACATGTCACAATGAACACTGCACTTTTTTGAAGCCGATGCTGCTGTTCCTCGCACAGGCCGCCACGTGCATTTACATTAACATAAACAGCCAGTCAACGTGGCAGATACTTCCTCACGAAGTTTACCACGCACCTGGATGCTCTCTGGCACCAGCCACATCTAATCTTGCCTTAGTTGACTGAAGTTTAAGCGTTTTGAAAAGAAGCGAAAAATCACAGCATAAGCGCGGACTGGGTGATAATGATTGGGGCAAAGCGTCCGTTCGTGCGTTCGTGCATCCGTCCGTACGCCCAACTGTGGGTCAATCTGTCCGTCCGTGTGTCTGTCTGTTTGTATGTAGGTCCGACTAGAGCCGGAGATCATGCACTTTTTTATCTGCATGATGCGCGAACGCTGAGATGAACCCACCCACGTACGATCCCGTCAAATGCATTATTACCTTAAATAAAATGTCACATCGTGAAGTTTGGCCACTTGTACTGGTCGCCACACGCAAACTTGCATTGCATATAGACGCATTTGAACAGTTATAAATTTCTACTTATGCGCAACTCTACAAGTTTTCATCATAGTTTTCGTATATCAGTTATAACGTCTTGTTAAGCAATAACAACTTAAAAGGAACGCAACGACGGAGGTAACGACCCTCCAAGTACCATCATGGCGCATCTTTTCATCATATATATAGATTACATACGAGTACCGCCATGTAGCGGATATTCCATGAACTAAATGAGAGGTGCCTACCTACTACATTCATCGATGACGCAAATGCTACGCCTTAAAGAGCTTCGACATTCCAAGAACGCAACGAGAGGTGGCTATCTACTACATACATCGAGGGCGCCCGACGCGTGGCTTATGGAGCTTCGCCCCTAAATTTCTATCCCCTGTGGCACATACCCGCTCTCTCGGGTATGTGCCACCGGTGGTTACAAACGATAATGGGAGACGAACAGACGCCATAAGAAACTTCGCCAAACTTGTCCTAAGCAACGCGTGACTGTTGCTTGCTGAGGCACCAGCGGGAATGTTTAGCCAATGGCCGCCCTGCACATGCGCCAGTGACGTATCGCATTGATGTATCCCGGTAGAGGTCTAGTCTATGAAAGTTCATGCAGAAATGAATCTACCTTCAGCTTTTGAATTGGAATTCGTTGTACTGCGTTGAGGTGAAGCTTTCCACACATCGCAAAGCATCGGCTGCCTCACACTCTAAGTTTGTTTAACATCGAAGCTTCGAAAGAGAAGTGAATACGAAAATCTCAAATGGTCATTCCTAGTATGGCGTGAACAGACACTTCACGAGATCCTGAGAATAAACTACGAGAAATGTTTGAAATTCTAAAAGCTCGTCGAAGCTCGTTTACATGAAATTCTCTTTTATGGAGTGGAATTGTGCTAGAACATAAACGCATGACCCTATAGACAATTCTAATAGCCCAACAAGATTCCCAATTTTTGTGCCTTTTTTTATTTTTTCATATCTCTCGTTCATATCTCGTATTTTTCAATGTATATTTTGCTTTCATTCCTATTGTGCGCCAGGAGAACTTTGATCGGCAGCTTCTAGGTATCATGCGATCAAACGGGACCAGCGTTATATAAATGGCCACTTGTCATAGCTATGAAAGCAGAGGCCACCAGAGTCTGTTATTTCCATAGACGATAACTATATAGAGCTTACGATTCTGACTACCCATATGTCTTTTTTACTTTTTTTCGCTCATTCACCGTCTAGAGGTAGTAGATCAGTTTACGCTCAGCATCCGAATAAATGTTTTTGGGTTCCTAAAATAAACAACTCTACGGGTTTGGGTTTTATCATTGTGTTATGTCTATAATATACACGTTCAATGAAGCGAAGTAAATTCGTCCCAAACACGTCCTCTGACGCTTCCATTTGCAGACTCATGTTCATTAGACTTCTATTTCTGGCATTCTTAGTAAATTCGCATACCATGGTTTCGCTGTTGCTACTTGTCCCTATGGGATGACAGCGGAAGGCCGTAGGCCTCGTTAGCTAAGCTGTCTGCCATTGTTTAAGAAAAATCAAATAACCAGCATGTACAGGAGCAATAAGGCATGAGATGTATTCGTGGCTGAATTGATACGCAGTCTGGGCGAGCAATGTGTTAGCTTGATGTCAATAAAGAGTTACAATATATCCGATTGGGCTTTAGAAGAAGACGTTAATTAAAACAATTAAGGCACTCACATGCGCAATGACGTGGCTGAGAACATGTATTGCATTCCAGGGGGGGGGGGATAAAGTTATAAGCTGAGCGCAGTGATGGTGTTCTTTTTTCTTTGTCTGTATCACAACATTCACTGGTTTCTGAGAACAGAAAGATTAGACAATCATAGAACATGATCAAGAAATACTATACAAAAATACAATATTTTTTTTCAATCAACTGTACACGAGTATTGCGTACACTTTCACACGTTTTCAGCCACCTCTCGAATTTAAGTGTGAGCCATTGGCAAGGCTAGTTCCTCTTTGCGTTACCCTTAATCCACTGAACCGAATAACATAGGCAATATCTCAACGTCTAGCATTAAATTTGTCAATTCATTCTTTCCAATCAGCTAAAAAATAACCGAATTTTATTTTATAGTTGAAGTACTAGTAAAAAGAAAACGTCATGTTTGGCCTCCCTCTATAGCGAAGATGTCTTATAACAGCGTAGAAAGTGGTCCTCTTTCGCTGGTAACGACCCTCAGTGCTCTCACGGTGAATGAATCGGCGAACAAATAAAAATATCGGAGGGATGATGCCCTTCGGCTATAGCTCGATTCTATCTAGGATGCTGGACATTTTTCCCAACCATTCTGTCCTTTGTAAGTTGCTTCGTCCAATACACGCTTCGACAACCGACCGAGCACGGCAAATTTATTGGGAGCGACGGGTGAGCGCCTCTGAATAGAAAGCTGCGTCCAGCAACGGTATGGCAGGCCTGCAGGATAACTGCCTGGGCCTTTATAACAAGCTTTCTTTTCACCGCTTTTCTATTACCGTTCGTTGAGCCATTGATCCAGAGGCCGAACGGCCAGCCATTCCCTGAACCCTTTTCGCTCACTCACAGGCCCGCGTGGTAACACAGAAGCTAATCAATCCTCAATATATGTGAAAGGCTCAATTTAACCGGAGAACGGTGCTTTCTAAATTATGAGCGTTAAAGCTGGGAAGATTGTCTTATTTACATGTTTATTGCAGTTATCTTCGGCGCAATTGTGCCTGTTTGATATCGTCACTGTAAATTTGTTTAAAATATGCACCACAGTGTGCGTGCAATCAGAACTTCAGGCTCCAAGCAAGCGGCAATTATATTACTATATATGACACCAAATAAAATCGCAAGCTATATTAAACCTAAATATTGTCCCTAGCAAAGAAAAAATGACACAAACGTGAAAGCTCCTGTCGTACATTACGCACTACGTCAGGAAGGAAAAATCACTCATACATGCCTATTTTGTACCACCAGCCTTTCTAACAGCATTATTCAGCCTATACTTGCTCCATAAAGCTAGAACTTTGTGAATATAGATACCAATAAGAGTGAGCCACTTGTGATGATCGCCACATGCCAACTTGCATTGCATATAGGCGCATTTGAACAGTTATAAGCCTCTACTTATGCGCAGCATTACAAGTTTTCATCATAGTTTTTGTACATGAGTTATGTCTTGTTAAAAATAACAAACTTAAAAGGAACGCAACGACGAGAATATATCTGTCAGACATAGCTATACAAAATAGAGAAGCTTTATAGCCTGTATATATTATATACCCTAGTGCTTGCCGTTTTCTCACGACTAACTTCGTGTACCACCCTGCTAAAATCACCGATGTTGATGGCAGACCTGTAAATGAGTAGAAATAACAAATAAATAAAGCAAGCAAAGCGCGGGAAGCGTATACAGCCAGACAAAACCATGCAGGTCACGAAACTGTATTATTCTAATACACTAAAGCCAAACTGAGAACGCGGCAAGAAGATGCATTGATCTCTTAGATTATATATAGACAAAAAATACCTAGAACGTGGTCTCTGACCTTATAAATATATACCTTCGGGTAATTTAAAATGATTTCTACGCCGACCGCATGGTACTAGGAAACAACAAACGTCACCACTCTATTTCAACAGCGCATAGTACGAAATTCACTTATTGCATTGTTTTACGCTTCCATAACAATATGTTACATGATATCTTTCTTAACAGACACTAAGTCACAAACATTTAATTTAGCTCTCATTGTAGTATTTCTTACAGCGCTAAGAATGCCATGCATGCTGCGAGAAGACGCTTGCTAATTGAGGAAACGTGCAAAAAGAAAATAAGAAAGCAACACCACTTAGAAGTTTCCCAACCAGTAGCCATAACCTCACAAATTTTGGTGGTGTCTATTAGGCCTCTGTTGTTCCTGATCGGTAAAAATGAAGGACAGTGTAACTGAAAAGCAAACCGGGTGGCTTTTTTTTTACTCGGCAATAAGAGTAAAGAAAATGGTATGAATAAGCGCAGATCAAACTGTCCTGAAGTTTTATTTTACGAAGAACTGTCCTCCAAAGAAGCCAGACACATTATATACCATGCTTCGGAACATTTTGTTGAGCCATTATTCCGAAAACAAGCTTCAAAGTCTGAAAGAAAGCTTTGAAGTTGGTTGTTGATTGCCTCAAAATTTGCTTTATCGTAGGAACTGACAGTCTTCGATTGGAGCTGACGAGGCAAGTGACTGAAGTTGAAGACTGAGTGTATGACCTTATAATCGCTGATGTCGCGTAGGTCTGTAGGAGAAGATAAACTTTCGAGGTGCGTTGTTATTACCAAGTCGTCTGCATTCGTTAAATTGCTTCCCACCCTGGACGGCTCCAGTACCATATGAATGAGATTACAGTTTACGCCGGTATTCACGCATTATTTTATTCCTCGCCAGTTCCTGACAACGCTGCTTGATCGTGCTAGTCGATGACGGCATAGTTAAACAGAAATGCAGAACACGTGTTTTGGGATGGTTACAAAGTAAGATAGCTCAATAAGTTGTGATGTTTCGGCGGAAAATCTACGCTTTTCGATGGGGTAGATATCACCCTTCAAGCATCAGACTTATTGGCATAGCGAAAAAAATTTCTACTCGGACGTAATGTCAACGACCGAGCACCATGTTAACTTACGTGGTTAGAATACCTCACCTTTTGCACCATTGCGATCGTTTCTCAGAATGTTCAAGTACGGAAGATCGGTCAGGATTTCATAATCTATACCGTCATTTAAAACCACTTTTCAGGCAGCACGATTACATTGCTTCTGGTTGACGAAACAAGATTACATATCTGTTCATGCTTTGAAGAAAAGCAGCGCACGTTGCTGTAGATTACGAAAGTTGTTACATTTGGTCGAGCGTGATTACGGGGCTGGTGTAACAGTTGGCGATGCTGCATGGGTTGCTATAGAATCCCTTTACCTCTTTGTGACACTTTGTCGAAGACGTACTGCTTGAATCAAAGAACAACGTTTGGTAAGCGCGTGAAAAACCAGTGGACGTATATTTCTACCATAGGCGATAAGATCCTATCCTGAATTCTGACTTGAATGTGAAATGTCCTCTTTGATTCCGTAAGTTGTGCCTTTCAGTTTTCTTGCGTTTAGACATGATCGCTTTTCGGTTTTGAAAGATGTAAACTCAACTATGCTAAGACGGTGCAGATGAAGAAGTCTTGTAGCAACTGAGCTGATGTGCTCTTTCAACTTCGTTCGGAACAATATGAATGGTTAAGGGCTCACCGCAGAAGTTAGTAAATGGTTCTTCCAATTCTGAAAAATATTGGAGTAGTTAGTAACCGGAAAGGCATGGAATATGAGGTTGTTGCGTTGTGAGCTATTTTCTGCATCCTGAAACCAAATTTTCATTGTGAGGAGTGATTACAGTTGAAAGGGTCTTGTAGTTCTCTTCTATTACATCGATCACTAATAATTTTTCCCGTAGTGCTTATAGTTGCACTTTTAAGGCTTTAGGTCTTGCACCTTGGAAAGAAGCATAGACCGTGCACTAGATGTATTCTTTAGCTCAGCCAAACTTACAGGGTCAGTTGGCTCTGGGCTAGTTTCGACCTCCCCAAACAGTAGCACTAATAGGTAGTGAATGATTCCATACATTTGAAAGCAAGCCGTACCAAATAATGCAGGCTCGGCAGCCGAACTAGGCTGTAATTGCTTAAATTTTCAGCATATAAAAATGTTTTCATGCATTTTTCATGACAAACACAAGCGAGTTAGATGTCTGTTGCGTATATTAGCCACTGACAATGATCGTGAGCTGTTCATAAACGTGTCATCACATGATTAAGCATGACGGCGTTCCCAGAAGGGCTGTGGAACTGTTTTCCGAATGCAAACGCAGCTACTGTATTATCCTTCCTTTTCTCAGGTGCGTTTCAAGGAATAGCAGAAGAACGTAGTCACCATGTAAAGATTCGAGCCGTTACGATGAGCACATGCGGGTATGTAGAATTTAACGCACGAGGCAGTGGCCATTAGGCCACGTACACCTTCCATGATAAGACACCGCCTCCGCCTTGGCAACCTACAATCATATCCCATCGCCTCGTAGCGTCTACGTCATCATCTTGAGTTAGTGTTCATGCCAACAAAAGTGTCAACTTAACAAAAAATGTCTGCTACATGTGCCGCTGTAACACTCCTCAAGTAAGTGGATAACACCACGCGTATTTCCTCAAGACCACGTAGTGGGTACATAGCAAATTCGAAACGATTTCATGTTCGTTATTGCTCATGGTTTAAACATGCCTGCTACCCATCACACTGAATGCAGCCATATGCGAAAGCTTTGCTGACATGCCACTTTCAACTTTATCATTTACATTGTCGTAATTCACAATTTAAACTTCTCGAGTAACATGATATAATAAAAAGTTTTCGCAAAGTGGTTGAAGTAAGCACTAGGCACATAATATTGCTATCACGCTCACCTCTTTTGAAAGCGAAGCTTAAGAGTCTCTCTTTTTTTTCCGTGCTACAATCCACAAGTACTTCCACATTTACACGGCTCTGTTTTCTCTGTCCATCTAGAAGCCATCTTGATGTAATTTTGAAGCTGCGGTAAATAGAAATAAATATTTCACTTCATATGGCTGACAAGTGCAGAGTTGCAGGTTCTGGCTCATTGTACTAGAAAGAACTAAAATATTTCATTTAGTTTTGTTTGTTTACAATCGCATCAGTTTCAAACTTCTGTTGTATAAAGAAAGCGCTTTAGCGGAGTCTCCTTTTTGTTATAGTGACCTGTAATGACAATGCCATTGAATGACAGTACAACATAGAAGGCAAATTAAAAGAAAGCTTTTGTAATGTATGTAGCGAAACAAACCACATATAGGACCTAAAATATAATTCACTATACTTGTGCAATACAAGGCTGAATAATATCGCAGTTTGAATTTTTTTGTCCCTGATGGGAGGTTGGCCTTCGTCACGTCTAATTTTTTCCCTCTTGTTCTTGTGCTTATCATGGACACATTCCATTCGGTCATCACTCTGCATACTATTTCATGCATGAGTGGTCTTAAGCAAGAAAGCGGCTGTTTTTGTTCATTTGAAGAGACGTGGAGAAATAAGCCTGTTTGATGATTAGAAACCCTAGCACAACTTGCCAAAATATTGAGTTTTTGGAGAATCTTTTCATTTCTACAAAACTTGATTTCCAAAATCCTGTGAGAAGCAATCTTCCTTCCTGCCACTCCCGATGAAAGCTCATTTATCAACCAATCAATTTGTTCTGCAGCGCAGCCTCTCTTGCGTATTTTTCAATCCCAGTAACTCAGGGAGTTAAAGCGGAAAATTCCCGCTTTTTTCTCTAATCAGGAGTACCAAACAATACGACGCCCACGGTTTTCCCTAAGAATATCTTCTGTGAAACCATTCTGCATGTCTTTATTCGGCGGTACCATTTTTCTTTACTATTCTCTATATAGTAAAACAAGCAAGCCATACTTGTTTACATCGAATGACTCTGGAATGAAACAAAGCGAATGCAAGCGCTTAACAGACCTGAAGAATGTCCATTGTTCAATCGACTGGTTCACAATAGAAGGTCATAATTCTTCCGTGTGCGTCAATACGATAAACCATGAGAAGAAGCATACAAAGCTATATGCGTTTCTCTACAAAAATGTGGTCGAATTGAAGGGCGCAGTAAAGGAAAAGTCGGCGACGTAGGTACAGTAACGTATCACCGCGTAGTGTGGTGTAGCGTGGTGGTATTCTGTATTATAGTGTAGTATAAGACATCTAGTGCTGCACGAAGAATCGCCTCTGATTCACCGACCATATAGGCTGGAGAATCTCATTAGAAGTGAACTTGTGCAAAGTAATGTGGACTTTGTAAGAATAATAGGATGTGTTGAATGAAATTGCAAATTCTGTTCTGTTTTGTTCTGTTTTAACTGTTTTGCTGTGGAGAGGTTGAGGAGCCTGTTGCCTCGGCTACTCCATATCACAAAGTTCTGCAGCGAAAAATAAAATAATAATACAGAACGGTACCCAAAAATTAACAATACGGAAAAGGAAAAAAACACATAAGAGCACACTGAAACCAGTTCAAATAACATGCCAATACAGTTTTCTTCACGCACGTCACACAGTCATAAACTACTTACACGCACACCTTACTACTCTAATGCCAGTATATACATGACCATACTTTACATAATACCCATTTCTGGTTGTCAGTCATAGGCGCTTGTCCAGCCCGGTCTCCACTAAAAGTCTGTCAGGAAGATTATTGCCTTTTTCTGAAGATGCATCTCAGGCCATGGTCCAAGTAGTTTATTGTGAGGGGCCGTCTGTCCAAACTTGCTAATTTGTTCTTTAATTTTTCTCTTTCCTTCGCGTATTTAACGCACTCCAAAAGAATATGGCGAACATTTTCTTCTGCATGACCACAATGGCATTCCGGTGAGTTGGATCGATGTATCTTGTGCAGGAAGCTGTTTGTGTATGCTACTTCCAATCTAAGTCGGTGGATCAATGTCTCTAGGTGTCGTGGAAGGTCTGTCGCTATGGAAAATTTTCTGTGTGGATCAACTTCATAAAGTACCGTTTCCTTTGATTTAGGGCTCTCAAACCACTTCTCCATCGAACAATGTTTAGCTCCTTGCGATAAAAAATGTCGAATATCCGTCCCAGATATAGGGATTGTGCAATCCCGTCCTTCCTTCAATGCTTTCTTCGCGAGACTATCAGCATCTTCATTTCCCTTTATTCCAATGTGGCTGGGTATGCATTGGAATACGATGTTGTGACCCTGCGATGAGGCACATTCCACAGTTTCTGCGATACATTGTGGTATTTCACCATTTCTGTAAGGCGACCTCACATTTCTGATTACCTGAAGAGCAGGTTTGCTAACTCATTAGTGCATATAATTTGTATGTGATTAATATTTGTATGTGTTTAATATTTCTGCGTGTTTGTGTATGCCCCTTATGGATTCTTAATGTGGGTATGTGGGTCCTTCTTGATTGATATGTGGGGTTTAACGTCCCAAAACAGCCATATGATTATGAGAGACGCCATAGTGGAGGGCTCTGGAAATTTCGACCACCTGGGGTTCTTTAACGTGCACCCAAATCTGACCACAGAGGCCTACATTTCCGCCTCCATCGGAAATGCAGCCGCCACAACCGGGTTGTTGTTTGCAGCTTATTTAAGTCCACTATTCATGAGGCCTTCTCGTCAACATCGATCAAATGCTGTAACCCCGCATTTAGCCCGAACTAAGCCATTCATGTATTCCCTTTTTTCGCGCACCATTAAAGATTAAAACACGTTACTTGTTTTACTTATTCTAACTCATTGTGTTCTATAAACTCTGCATGGACTTAGTGTCCGAAGTATGTAGTAAATAAAATAACATATAAATAAATAAATAAATAAATAAATGCACTTCATTGAACACGGTGTATTATGTAAATTTACACGCACAATTACATATGTTAGGCATATCTGCCGACATTTTTACTAAATCTTGTGTATTTGTATACACATCATCATGTACATTGTGTATATTGTGATAAGTGTGAGTATTTTAGTCCTTAGTAGCGTGTGTTACGGACACCTTGCGGACTTGGACATATTGGTTAAAAGGTATCTATATTGTGATGAGTCGTTCGTTTAGTTTATGTGCTTGTTGCATGAACATTGTTTCCATGTCTTAGTAACCTCCCTCGAATAAATAAATTTCTTATAAACTTCAAAATTGTCACGCATCTTTGAAAGTAGTCTTGTTGTTATTAGAGAATAAGATTGCTTTCACATGAATTTAACGATTGGTAAATAAAGCAAAATAACTAACACATAAGTAACACATCAGGATAAGGGCGCAGTAGATAAACCAGAAGTAACATCCAAACACGCGAAAAAGCAAGAAAAAATATATTGAGGTAAGATAAAACTAGTAAAAACTTTTATCTTGCTGAAGAAAGAATGGAAATAGGTTTGCTCTTGTAAAATGTAATTAAAATCATATAAGCCTAACGGACATTTTTCTTCGACTGTTTTATTATTTAGCATGAGTAAAATGCGATATGAGTCAAGTGTGTGCGTGCTTTAAAAGAAGAATTCACGTGAACAACTACATACCTTTGATTTTTCTCGTGTATTGCCACAATGTTAGGCTTTATGTATTTTTGTTCTTCGCTGAGTGGTAGCGATTGCAAACAGATATTCCATCAAGAATAACTGCATCCCGCATAACTAAAGAATTGACAACTATTTGTTCAATATCATAAAGAATTCTTGTCGTTACAATATGCGCTTTGTCCTCTCATTTCGTCACTGTTATTGGTGGAGGTCGATGATGGCGATGCTTATTCGTGATCCATCTAATTTTTTTGAAGAAAGGTTGAGAGATTGCGGCGTACATCATCATCGTTAGAAAACAATCTGCAGCGCGAAAAACATTTTGTCTAAGTACATTCAATAATCTAGGAGGCGGCCTAGAGATTGTCACAAATTCGCCTAGGTTCCAGTAAAAGCCGTTAAACTGTTCCACTTTCAAACTGTTCCACTTTCAGTAATAACGTTCAAGAGCTCATATTGCAGAAATTCCGGTGTCCCGGCGTCGATGTTGTTGGTTATGAGCAAAAAGTCATCATCTTTACGTGACGGAAAAATCAAGCATCTTTGCGTGACTAAAAAATCAAGAAAGATGCAAATAAATAATAAATCATTCTATGTTTGATTGAGAATCGAACCCGGGTAGTTTGCGTGACCAGCAGCTCTTCTACGACACAGGGCACTAGACTGGCTTCCTTTCTTTAATGCATTGAATCAACACCAGTTGCCCCGCCGCGGTGGTCTAGTGGCTAAGGCACTCGGCTGCTGACCCGCAGGGCGCGGGTTCGAATCCCGGCTGCGGCGGCTGCATTTCCGATGGAGGCGGAAATGTTGTAGGCCCGTGTGCTCAGATTTGGGTGCACGTTAAAGAACCCCAGGTGGTCTAAATTTCCGGAGCCCTCCACTACGGCGTCTCTCATAATCATAGAGTGGTTTTGGGACGTTAAACCCCACATATCAATCAATCAATCAACACCAGTAATCGGGAGCTATGTGAGCTACGCACAACATAATTCATCTGAAGTCAGCAAGCACACACAAGCGTCCTGAAGAAGAAACCACTCCGGAACTGGGTCAGAAGTCTCAACAACGCTGCGCACTTCAGTAACTACTTCTCGGAAGACAGACCTCGTCGACCATGGTGGCTTGGCATGTCGATCAATCATGCGACCGTTCTATAGAGAATACAGTCCCAACAACATCAATTGATCATACACAGTGTTATGGGTCAAGCTCTTTTTCAAAGAGAGGAACCTAATATCATTAGCTGTGATTGGAAGTTCTTTTTTGATTGTACTTTTTTGTGAATACAGTCAAAATAACTTTCTCTACTTGGAAATGCAGTGAACCTTACTTTCATAATTTACAAACACATGCGTTCTATATACATGCTTCACGATACATGAAATATTGCCGTATAAATGCACAGTACAAGCGCACAAAACCATAGGGTTTCAGGACATGAGACTATCCTATTGACTTCATAGTTCAAAGCCAGTCACCCACTAAAAAAGGCACACACGCTAGTGCACTCTCAAGACTAGGTAGTAAGTGCAAAGGAAGTTCAATAAGATTTCATACACTAACTGTTTGAAGTACGCACTACAAACAAAATATCGCAGTCACGTCAAACTTTTAAAGACGAATATTAAAAGTCCCTTATATTTCATTTTGTTTTCCAGTTAGTGTCCATTAAAACACGCATTTTCTCGTTTGTTAAGTGAAGATGCTTAAGCTAGCCGAAGTTTTAGAGTGTGATCTGCTAGCAAACTTTATTCATAAACCCGTATTGTAGCACAAATTGGGTAAATTGCACTAATCACCTTTGATACACTGAAATTGTAGAAGGCACAAATTATACAAGCAAACAGCAGCGAAGCGACAGTGGTGAGCCTAATACCACGATTATCTACAACCAGAGAATACTACGGAACGCGAAAGTCAACGACAGCTGCAAGGAGACCCCAAATCAATGAATGGCTTACGCCAACAATGCCGTGCCAGTAGAACTATGAGAGGTGCGAAGTCTTTCTATCGGCACAAGTTTCTGCTTCTGGAGTTTAGACGGCTGTGTCGTGCGTAGGAATGTCTGTAGTTGAACTTTGAGCAATATTCACGCAGAATCAACGTAGAACCAACCTAGCGTCACCTAACTAAGACCTGGCAACGACCTATAAAAGCAACCTAGGGACAACCAGATTAGTCTTCAAAATCAGCGTTTTTCGCTGTTTAAGTCATTGCATAACTTGGAGCAAGCCTCACCGTTCTTCAAATGAAACCACAATAGTAAGGCTAGGAAATGCCAAAAGCACTTCTGTTTAAATTTCATATGTAACGTCGCGTTTGTGCACTGTCATATTTATTGAGTTGGACAAACGTATGTTATAAATTGTTGCGATTTAACGTCCCAGAAGAACAATATAATTGTGAAAGTTTGACCATCTAGTATTTTAGAGGGCTATATGACATTCAATTTTATTGTAATTTCTTTTATGTGAGCCAATCATTGTGAATGCACAAAGAAGCAGGTAAAATCATACAGCACTTGGTTGAGCAAATATTTTTAACGAAAAATAATTACAACCACGCATATGACCGGAAAGTTTAGTAGCAGCAGCAGCAGTAGTAGTAGTAGTAGTAGTAGTAGTAGTAGTAGTAGTAGTAGTAGTAGTAGTAGTAGTATTTGGTGGCACCGTAAATATTACCAAAGAATAAACCAACAAGCCCAACAACAGATCTTTATAAGATGAAATAGATAAGCGAGCCACCTTTCTTGGCATAAGAACGAAGCTGACAGGTTTGTGTGTCGTTCATTACCACAGGAACATAATTTTTCAAGTGCAAAACGTATTTAAAAAAAACCGAAGCAGATAAAATTTTTGCTGGATTTACGCTGCCCATGTGTGTTCATTTTCGCCATATACTTTGACAGCTTTGTAACGTCTGCTGTACTGCTGCAAACATTGGGTGCCGAACAAGGCAAGATAGTGTGAGGTAAAAACAATATAAAAAAATAAGATTTTACAAAATCTCAGGTTCTTGAGTGGGCAGCAATCAGGGTACCCAAAATGTGGCATCTTGTCAAGAAACTTGACTGCTCATTGAAGAAAAACACAACAATTTGGCTCTGCTAACTGGCTCAAAGTGTTCCTTGCTTCGTTCATTGTTCCTGGCTGTCACGTACACCAGCTCCCACCTCACGACAATTTTTTCACACAACTATTACACTGAATTTTAGCTGCAGTATAAATAGTTAAATATGATTCTGTGGTTTCGTTGTTGTTTTTTTGTTTGAACACAATGCAGGCTAGTCTCAACCCAATCAAGAGTGGAAATAAAAAATACATACATAAACAACGAACCCAACATACATACATGAAAGAAGAAAAAAGACACAATGTCAAAAACTCATAATTCTAATTTAACACACTGTATTAAGTTCATGAATGATTGAATTGTGTCACTACAGACAACATTATTGTCTAATCTCTTCCAGTGGTCAATAGCTTATGGGAATAGGGAATGTGTACTTTTTGAGGAAGACCAAATTTTCATGCACTATGGTGCGAACTCTTGCTGCCAGTATTTTGACGAATCATTTTTCACTAATTACATATGACGCGTTCACTTCTTAATTTAAAACCAACTTCAAATGCCACACTTTATGTTCTGCGCAGTATTTTTTGTGCATCCAGAAAAAAAAGCTCCGTTCCGCACAACTTTGTGAAAAGCGAAACAAACGAAGCCGCTCCTGCGCTGTAACGATGACAACCTAGCGTGAATTTAATTTTGCATTGGCTTGTACTACAAGGTCTTTTTTCCACTAACATTGACAAACGTTTCTTTTATGAGAGACTCGCCGCACCGCTTCTTATCTTGACGTTCGAGACCCTGAAAGTCCTCTTTTAAAATTCTGAGCAGGACTGCGTGGTAAATTTTGTATTATTTCTTGTCTTTAAGGAAAGCCAGCTACCGTGTCAGATATCTCAAGTTCTTACCTCATTTCCTGAAAGTTTTAAAATAAAGAAGAGCTGAGATTAGGTGCTGAGTTCCTTACCAGAGCATTTGTTATTCCAACTCCAACTAAATATTTGTAGCGCATATCATACTTTAGAATTCATCAAGAGAACTGGTGAAATGGAAAAAAAAATACAATGGAGCGGTTGCAAGAGATTATTCAGCGTCCTAGTTATCCTGATATGCAAATTACGCTGTTAATAAAAGAATATGCTGCAGTCCTCGTCACATTTGCATTCAGCTTGTACTCGCTGCTGCACGGTTCTCTAATGAAATCGACTTGGGCGAGAACAATAATACAAGATTGTAAATTAGCCATAAATTTGTGTGTTGTAAAAGACGGGCGTTTGGCAAACTTATTCCTCATATTATAACATCGATTCCTTAAGCAAGGTCAATAAACGAACTCTCCAGTCAGTTACTAGGATTTTTTTTCTTTGCACCTGCCACAAAGCACTTTAAAACTCAAACCGTTGACTGCACCATTGTATTTCATGAACACATGGGGAACCTGATGCGTTTTTTATAACGTGCTAACGTCGTAGATGCGTACGTTCTTGGTGCCCCCTTTTGCTTCATCGCAATCATCATTGCTCCTATTATGATTATTCTCAACATTGCCATCTTGTCTCCAATGTCTCCAGAAATCTCGACCTCACTAGCAGGCGGATGTGAAAAAAGGTTTATTTTCAAAATTATGAGTTATTATTGCTTTGCTCGTTCCTCTAAACATTTTGGGGAACAAGGGAAACATCAGATAAAAAATGGAGAGAGGGTGCTTAATTAGCAGATGACGCTTAGTGTTCTTAAAAGTAGCAAATTATGGTGGCATCAGTATCAATTCAGGTTATCCAAACAAAGCATGATCTCACGAACCAGCCCACCTACAAATCAATTAATCAATCAATCAATCAATCGGTCGATCAGTCAAATATTAACTATTAACTGCAGGACTGCGCTTTAGCGTAGCAAAATGTTCAGTACGTTTATATCTAAAAATCTTGACGAGTACTACCACCTCTGAGCTTATTTTTTATTGTGTTTCACACGTCTCCCAACGTAAACGGATATTTAATGCCAACAGTAACAAAAAAAACAAAAAACGTGACAGTAACAAAAAATCTTGACTAATATGTGTGTGTGTGTGAGAGAGAGAAACATAAGAGAAAGGCAGGGAGGTTAACCATGGCTGAGCCCCGGCAGGCTACCCTGCACTGGGGAAGGAAAGAGGGGGAATGAAAGTTATAGAGCAGGACAAAAAAGGTCACTGACTGGGCCGACATGTAACAGGTTTGCTTAGTAAAGCCTAATGTAGCCTTGCACCTCGTATATCTCAGCAGTGTGTGCGAGTGTTCATGATTTTACAGCGAGTGTGCGAATGGTCATTATGTTTTTAACGCAAGGTATGTTATCGGAAGCGAATGTTAACAGAGTTTATTGTTCTTGAAAACGAAACTCATTAAAACTGCTTCTAAATTTTGCGCATTTCTGTCAATTATGTTCGCAGATACGGCTTATTATATGACATCATCGACAAAAGCCACGAAACTAATTTTATCGACTGCTCCATAAAGCAGTAACTTCGCGCATACTCCTGAACGTTTTTTGCGCACATGTTCAAATAATAACATGCTGTTTATATACAGCAAATCGAAGCCACACGACGAATTCATAGAGCTGCTAAAATGTGGAAGCGTGCAGGCGCGTCGCTACTGTTTCCGGAGCATGACTGCAACTAATTTATATGAATGCGTCCTGTTGCTGTGTTAAGCTTGACTGTGTGATGCCGGGCACCAATATATAAATTGGCATGTAAAATCATTGTTGACGAGGTATTCCTAAGACCGAATATCATTGAGATTCCTTCGAACGTACGTATACGAGGCTCTTAGGTAGTTTAAATTGGGCTTTACGATGATTACTACGAGGCACATCGCTGCCGTAGTTGAAACAATCTTATCAAGATTATACTAATAATTCTCTCGTGTGTGTGCCTGCGTGCGCTTGTGTATGCGTAAGTGTGTGCGCGTGTGCGTGCGTGCGTGCATGTGTGGGTATGCCCACGTGTGTGTGCGTTTGCAGCAGCACCCTACTTTCACCACTACAAAAATCGCTTAGGAAGCACTTGTTACATGCATCAGCGTGCAACAAACGTGATCTTTGACGTTTCTCTAAACTAGTAAATTGAAGCAAGGAGACATAAGTAATACGGCGATGCAGTTAATCTTTTTTCCCCTGGTCTGGCTAAAGATTTAGAGATGTCCTATTCAGCCGCAGCGGTTATACTTCGCGCATTAGCACGCAAACATCCCAAAGGGCATTCGCTTGAACGTCTCTCGTTCACATTCAGGCACTTCCAATCAAATTTAGGGCCATAAAGACGCAAGCTCTTTTTGCTAAGACGAAATTGTCCACTCAGTCTTTTACTTTTCATTGGGCCCTTTTTCCATTCAAACCACAATTCAATGAGGGCACCGCTGATACGAGTGCGTGAGTTCTCAGTGCACGATCCCTAAGAATACCAGCACCGTACTTTTCTCGACATTTTGGCACCATTTTCGAAAATAGTTCTGAAAACGTTGACGGATTCATTTGCATTTTTCTGTTGTTGATGTCCAAGATGTATTCTGTGCTAAAAGAAAAATAAAGGAAGCATACGTTCGGGGTGGTGGAAGCCCAGTTGGCCCGGAAGCATATCCGTTGACGTTGGAACACTCTGTTTAAGGAGATAAGGTTCTTTCACGCACTTCGTAATCCTTCAAATTGTTCGCCGAGTGGCAATCGCAGACAGCGACGTTTTAGCACGCCGCTTTCGTTACTGCCTCCTGCAACACCGGAGCTGTGAACGGTGATGTTTGCTTTGAAACAAGCATGTGATCTTCGTTTTCTTTTTTGTATTCGACGCATTTCACATCATCGAGTGCTACTCTGTTTTATTTCATTGCTTATTCTTTAAATGCAATTTCATTTACTTCACTTGCCTATCTGTGTCATCCTATTTTTACCCTCGAATAATCTCACTGGAAGCTGAAGTTCAACACTGACTGTGAAGCTTTGTTTGCCTATTTTTCATAAGAATACGTCTTGTTAAATCAATATAGGACGTGAAGCTTATTGTATTAGCAACACCACTGCTGTTCACGACGCCTTAGAACAGTGGTGTGCTTGGAATCAGACACGTTTAATTATTGTGGTAACTTTTAAAACCATATCAATGTTTTCGTCACATTTCGTAACTGTGATACGCAAGAGAAATGGCTCAAAAACGTTTAGTCGATTTTAGCTTTCGTTACTGCCCTCCAGCCAAACTTGGTGCAGCGCCATAGAGATCCAACTTGCGCTATCACGAGAGATTTAGTGACTAGTGTATAACTCTTCTTGGCGCTGTTTCCAGGGTGCGTCTTACCGACCGCACCGAGCCGCTCCACGTCGTTACGCCACCGGGTAAGCAAGTCTCTTGACAGCTACACGAAATCAGCATTCTCTCTCCCTCATGGCCTCTATCGACATCTGATCAGACTGAGTGACAAATTGCGTATGTTTTTGGACAATAATGCCATGTATTACTCGGAAAGTGCTACAGTCATGACTCTCTTACCTCTGTCCCCAGTGTGGGGTAGCATACCAGTCATTTTAGACTGGTTAACGTCACCGCCTTTCCTTTCATTCCTGTTCCTTCCTTTCTTCGTTATTCTCATCGCCAGGTATCATCACAGACTTATGTTTTTCTTTCGTTCCTATACGCCCCTTACCCGATCACAGCGTAGCAAACCGCAAGTTTCATGTGGTTAACCTACATGTCTTTCGCTTATTTCTATCACTACCTGCCTCTTGTCTTTCAATGCTGCTGTTCGTGGCACTGTGCGAAAGAGAACAAGGAACGCAGTATTAGAGCCTTCTAGCTAGTTACGGTGATGCCGTACTGGGGCGCGGTGCGTCGTTACCATGCCGTTCAGCCTTGGTCGCTCGTTGCGTTTTTGCCGCTCCTAATTACAAAGGTCGCCAGGAAAACATATGCTTTTTGCAGAAATTATTGCGCCCTTTTGTTGCTTGTTAGCATGTCCGTGGTTAACGAGGAATCTGTCTCTAGGGGGGTGCACTCTCGCTGGAAATGCGGGATGGGGTAGAGTCTAAAGCGCAGCAAGCCAAAAAAGAGGAGCAGTACCGTATATCCCCACGGTATCAATGAAACTTGTTATGACGTCCTATTGTTACAAGTCATCACGCAAACAAAAAATGCTGTCACAAGGCACTGATGACGATTTCAATGGTGCTCGAGCTGTTGCTCTGCGACCATCTTGAATGCAGCTGCCTCTCACTGTATTTTGTAAACATTTCTTTCATTGAACCCTCTCATCGCCGCGGAATTTTGGTGGAGGTGCAGGGTAACAGAACAGGCACTGCTACATTCATCGTTTTTACCACCTTTTTGGAACACTCTTTTTTATTCGTAGTTGCTTGTAAAAAATATAAGCTTCATCCTTCGTGGAAAGTATATCGAAGCCTGGACGGCAATACTTTTACGCCGTGAGCTTGGAGCGCAACAGGCAACTTTTGTGGCGATGTTGCCCGTCGCAGCTAGCATGCAAAGAGCATACACAAATCAGTATTCGAGCAAGCGATGAACCAAGGTATTCTGCGTGGTCTTGAAGTGTTCTACTGCAAGAGACGCACCAGTGCTACCAATTGCTTTGCAAAATACCTTGTACATGTGGCATGTCGTGGCAACGTTATCCGTGATGATGTGCTGGTATCCACTTTTATATCAACGCGATAAACATCGAGGACGTAGCCAGAACTTTTTTAATGGCAGTGGGGTTTCTAACCATACTTGGTTTCTGTTCATGCGGGCGTTTGTATGTGTGTGCATATATATGTGCAAGCAAAATTGAAAAATTTCGGAGGGGAGGAATTGAGCCATCTCCCTCTTCTCCTTTGCTTCGCCCATGAAAAATATTACTTAGGAGCTCTAGTGACTCAGCAAAAGTTATATGTTGAAAGTGTTGCTCGACTCACGAAAAATACGCCACTGACATCTGCTTATGATATTACGTCTCTATATCGATAAGAAGTGCATTTTAGTATGCATTTCATCTCTTTAATACTGACAGCAATGCTTCAATGTGACTACTGAAGTTACGTCGGACCACAAGCTGCCTTTTAGTCGCCAGTGCAGTCGGCAAGCCTGGTAAACCCACGATATGCGCTAAACTACTCAGTTCATTCAAATGCCTCGAACCAGTAGTGCTTCGCTTAGGCTGCTGTTCCCAGCTTGTTTCGCTTAAAATTGATCTCTCTAGTGCTCAAGATATACCGGAATTTCGCTGTAGATATTATGAAGTATCAAAGACTTTTAGTTCCACGAAAAGTGCATAACACCAACAAAATATAGTTTGTTATTATTGCGTAAGTGTGCCCTATGGCATCAATACATATTACAAAAAAAATTCGCAGCATTAAGTCGAGGAGGGACCTGTGGTTCGGACCGTAAAACCATTGCTACAAGTCAGGCGGCTTGATGTACTGGAGTCCCGCACGCTGCAGATAGGGTCGACGGCCCACTAGAAGCCTCAGGCATATTTATAAGAAGTGGTTCAGGTCTGCTTTCCACCGGCGCAAGCGAAATGGACAGCTTGGGGCTGTGTCGTTGTAGCCTATCTTCGCGTTTACTTACGCGAGCCCTTCGGAGCTATATTCACTCTTGCCGAAAAATATAGTTAATAAATGTTCTTTGAGCTCACCTAAATGTTTCTTTGAAAAATACCATCAAACGAAGCGATTCTAAAGCAATGACGTTTTTCATTACCGATAACTTCACTAGCATTATACTTTTCGTTCCATTCTACATGTACCCTAATGACATGACCCCTATATCTGTTGTAAGGACTTGTCACAATGTTCGCACAAATATGAAAGATAATTTTGCAGAAGCATTTGGTACAGAGAAAAGGGGTTGGCAGACAATTATCACCCAGCACTGAAAGATTCATCAAGCCATGGCTACGGTGAGCTGCTCTATATGAGGCAGTATCTCAATATCCCCCACGTGAGCGAAACTTCGCCAGGCGCGAAGATGAACTGCTCCGAATGCAGCTTCTCTGGAATGCTTCCGGTCAATGCCTTCGAGTTCCCGCCGAGGCTGACGTAGCAGCCGCCTGTCGCGAGGCGTGTGCAGCGAGAAGGAAGAAAGAAGAAGGGTGAGCGTTGTCGTGACTGAATTCTTCGAGGCGCGTCTTGGCCTTCGCGAACCCAATAAAGCCGTCCACCAGCAGCAACGCAGAACCCGACAACCTTCAGTGCCACGACCAGTTCGACGTCCGTACTTCCTCCTGTCCTTTCTTACCTCCTGCGACTTCCGCCCTTTCGTTCCCACCTGCTTCTACTTCTTGTTCTGTTATCACCCCAGGGCACATTGAGCGGCTTTCGTCGCTTCCTCTGCGCACTTCCTTCAGTCCCTGCCTGAACTTTCTTCTCTCGATCTTTCCAAGTTTGGCATTCGCTTCGCTTGTACACCACTGCTTGATTTTCTTCGAGAACTGGAGCACCTCTACTTGCGAACACCGGCCGATCGTCCCACTTACCTGGTCTACGTCCCGGCGATCCTTTGTTCGCTTTTTATTTTTATTTTTTTTGATTGTTTGTGGAAAGCACGACCCTCATTTGATGGTAGTTGAGATAGACCATCTTCGCAAACGAAAATAAGAAAGAAAAAAAAACACGTACACTGTCAAACCTTAATAATGGCGTTGCAGAAATGCAAATTGACGCAAGAACATTCGCTTGCATGAAAAGTCAGTGCATCAATCTTTTGTATACAACAATAATGTTGTGCTAAATATTCTTGGTGGACTATAAAAACTAAGCAGTGAAATTCTTTTAGGTGGATCTTTTTCTGTGTCTGACTTTGAGTTGCAACTTTCGCCATGCTGAAATTCTATGCGCGAATTTCGCTATGTTGTTTTGGCTACTTTGTCTTTGTAAGACTCGCTATTTTTGCTATGTTAGCTATTATTTGCTAACGACAACCATTTTGAACATTCATTCACTTCTCTGGAAATATTATAAGCTGCTACGTAATGCAAATTTTTTAAGAATTTTTTTTTTCGTAGGTCAGCACAAGTTATTTTGGACGTGTGTTATGTCGAAGAATTCAACGTACGCTAAATATGTGATACAGTCGCAAGTAAAAAAAAGTAGCGAAATCCAGTGATGTTGAAGCTATACATGCTTTGAATAACAGAACTTAAGGGAAAAGTGGAGACTCCCGTAAAAGAAAACATTCACTGAGTCTATGGCGAAAAGGGCATTGCATGTATCGTCGTAACCTATTTCATAATCTCAATACCTTTTTTGAAACAAACTTTTCTTGAATTTACGCAATAGCATACCTCTTGAATTTTTTTCAACTTCATGTGAAATATATTTGTTATAATGAATGTGGCTGATATATGATACATCAGTTTTACTGTTTTTTTTTTCATTCAGAATTCTCGATAGAGAGAAAGAGAGAGCTTCCTATTGAAAGGCTTATAATTTAGCTGGTGTGTGTACTCGCAAACTTGCTATTCGGCGTGGAGAAGGGGATGAGGGACTGATAGACAGAAAAAGAAAGAGAAAAAAATATGAAGAGGTAAAATGGCGCACAAAAGGGAATATTCAGACTGAGCTGTTTGTCTCCTGGACGAAGACGTGTGCTGAGAAGTGCTTTCAGGGTGCCACTAAAGTTCGTCAAGCTGACCGGTACTCTGTAAATATCTCAATATTCATCACATGCCTCGTAAGGTAGTCTAAGGGTCCAAGACACCGTCAGTTGACAAAGTTCTTCTGGTTAGCAAATACATGCAATGATCATACAGCGCACGCTCATCAGCATACGTTCGGCACTCAAACAATTGTGCCTGACAGTTTCTATAAAGACTCAGTTATTGCAGAATAAACATTCTGCTTGACCAGAGCGGTACAGTAAGCTGTCTACATAAGTACTGCTCCGTCGAAGCTGATGGTAGAGAGCTTCCAGGTGTCGAAGAACTCGGACTGAAAGCTTAGTTCTTAGATGTGGGTCCCAGAGTAGAGGAAGTCATGATGATGTGTCGGAAAACTCCAGAGGCTGTTTTTTTCTTCGGAAGCAAGACTTAGCCCACTGGCAAGCATAAAATATGGAGACATAGGTTAGCCTGTAAGTTTGCTTTTGAAGTACTGTGTGGGCCACTGCATAAGCTTTTTTTTTTTCATTGGCCGGAATGCTGCAATGAGCCGATATCCATTGAAATGTGATGAAGTGACACATGGTAAGAGCCAAGTGGTGTAATTACGATATATAGAATGAAACAGTGGTTGACCTGTTTTCTTTAAATAGTTTAACAGCATTTCTAGTGCTCCATTTAAGTTGGTGAATACCACCCATCGGTTCGGCTTAGAGGCTCAGAGGACAGCTTTTTTATAGCCAGGAAGTTGGGCTGTAATTGAGGATGTCCTTCGTTGTAGCCGATAAGGTAGACTTTGTCTTGCAAAAAGGACGTAAAAACCAAAGGGTGAAGTCTCCTGAGTGTTTGAGATGTCAGTGTAAATATCAGGAAACTAAGTGTAGTGCTGGGCTAAGCAGTGCGGTCTGTGCGATGTGTCTCTTTGCTTCATTGCATTCTCAATGCACAAATTTCATTTAGAGTGGCAAGAAATTCAGTGCACTGCATGACGTTCATTTGCTTCTTCCCTCGATCGCTCTGGTATTTTCCCGGATTCCACAGAAATACGCGGAATGTGATCTCCGAGAATATTCTAAATATGTTTATTCCCTAGGTGTCAAAGTAAATCTCTCAAACAGTACCACGTTGCATTCTTTACAGGAATGCTCCCAAGCGCAGCCAAAAAAGAAATGGTGCCGCTGCATCCAAAGGAAATGCGAATATAAAGGCGTAGACGTCGTCTTTTAGCTTTATTCTACGCTAGAAATTGTAAAGTGACAGGCATTCATGTTCTGAGTGTAGGAGCAGAAGCAGCAACTACTGGAATTTACAACTACGTGAACGATTTTTATTGTCGTCAAAGAGATTCGCACTGCGTGGGTGCGTAATGTCTGAAAGTTAAAAAAATACAAAAGTGCCTTTGAGCAAGCACAGAGGGCAGCAGTTTAAAGCTGAATTTGTTACAACGACTAGGTTTGCTTCACGAAAACCGAGAAACGATTCGTAACTCGGCTAAAAAAGTGGTGAAGGTTGCACGATTTACAAAGAAAAAGTTGGTGTGACTGAATGAACAACGTATTCTTAATAAATGGTAAGCGAGAAAACTTTGGAACTTTCAAAGACAGAGTGCAAGCTATGACAAAATATCGCAACAACGAGAAATAAACTTGCATTTCGCTTTGACCAAGCGGCTCTGCCGCTCAAGTCGTCTAGATTGGGCGACATGCTCAATGACCTCACGATGTGTGATCCAATTAAAAAAATCACTCATGAAACAAATGGACGAGCACTTCTGGAAAGTCAAGGCACTACCGATTCGGAAGCTTTGATCGAGGGCTTCACAACAATAAGCCGTTTGTCAGCCTGTATACAATCCACTAGCTGCTATAATGTCTATGAATGTTACTGGCACGCCCATATTCACGGTTTACTGACTGCAGGCACCAGGCTTTCTGCTTTAGAGTTCACATTAGGAAAAACGTTGTATTATAGATATTTTTGATTGTTTATGCTGTTATAACTATGAGATATAGCTAGCTATGTTCGAAGTCGAATGAGAAAACAGCATTTTTGTAGAAAATGTATTGTTAATTCAGCCCCGTTAAACCCATAATAAGACGTGTTTATTTCACGCGTAAAACCACGGAAAGATTGTTATAGGTGAAGTGTAAAAGAGCTCGTTTCGCAGTTTCTGGTGTCAGCATTGTTGGTTCTGAGCGAAAATTGAGCTTTTTTCGTGATCGAAATACCGCGAGAGATTACAATGAAATCAATTGTATGTTCTTCTTGCGGCTCTAGCGGGAATAGAACCCAGAATTCTCGCTTGCCAAGCAGGTTTTCATCACATAGCCACACCATTGCTTGAAACTGCTCCGAAAATGAAAGCAAAACTATAAATTTCAAATAGTTGAAGGGGTATGCATGTAACTGCGTGGTAGAAGCGTCGAATCACGCCAGGCGTCAAGACGTGAATTGCGCAATGTGTTCTAAGGGCTGACCATTTACAAAGAGCTCAGACATATCTAATAAACAGCAGATAAACCACCGATAATTGGAGCGGCTGCGTAGGTATACTTCATGCGTTAAGGGTCCTCCACTGATTCACAAATTATGTCTTTCCATTATATTTATGAAAGCGAAGCTCAAGCGTACTCCACGTTGCAGTGCGAAGCATACTATAAGTGAGCTTGACCCAATGCGCTTCCCGGTGGCGTCCGTGCTCCACTGCACATGCGCCTACTGTTTCTCCCACTCTCTTCTGTTAAGCTCTGCCTCTCTCGCCTCGTACTGCCGTTGCAGGCAGTGTCTGCCACCCTACGCTCACCCCCGACTCTCTCTTTTAGACATACCTCCCTGCAGCGTTTACACCTCTTTATGCATGAGCGTCCTCTCTCTCCCTCTCTGGCTTCGAAACGCCAGCGGAGGCAGCGTCTGCTAGCGAGTTTCTCGATTGATAAAATCGACTGCCCGCGCTGCACAATTGTTCACTAGCTCATCCCGTATGTATAGGCACGGGATCTTTACCTCCATGATATTGCCGATAGGAAATTTCTCCTGTCCGCTGTTGAAAAATAAATATTCACTGCATGCGCGTTAACTAAAGGTGGGCTGCGTGTCTAATCAGAGTCTTTTGTGTCTCATTGCCCATTAGCAGCGATTGGCATACCCGTACGAAACACCGGTCCATCACTGCGTGCTTCGCGCCTTCCCAAGTTTCTCCTTCGCGCATCGCCGCGATGAGCACCAGTGCCAACGCCGCTGTCAGTGTAAGCGTTAGCGCGCACTGCTTCGCATATACAAATGGTTCCCTTTAGCGGTATATGGTGTAATTAGGATTTGTTGTTGTTAATATTATTATTAATAATGTTTCCCTAACAGCACGAAACGAATGTCACACTGATAATGAGCAAATCATGAAGCAGCCACTAACTGTAATGTTGGCAATAAAAATCCGTTGGCATGATGTAACATCTCTGTAACCCATGGTTTCCAGTTAAGTTTGTAGTAAATGGGTGTCCGTTTTTTTTTGTGGTCAGCCGGGCGGTCAGTCGGTCTACCTTTATTAGAGTCTAAGGAGAAGCTCCTACACGCTTGAAATTTTCAGTCACTTGTGACGCATTGGGGGCCTATTTGCATTTTTTTTCTGCAAATGCACCCACATTAGTGATGACCACGTTCACCAACAATGCATTTCCTGTTTAATAATAGCGCGTTTGTCAATAACCTTAAACAGTTGAGTGTCGACGTCAAACATACGTTGGGGGAATCAATAAGCTACGTTGGTGGTGCACTGGCAAATCTACATACAACCAAAGAGAAAGCATATTCTGGCGACAATTTCAAAAAGCAACTATGTGGTTTCGATATTTGCTGTTCATATTATTGCTGTACATATAATTACAGTAAATTTTATGAACACCCCTTGAATTCATTGACTTCTATTTGTTGTACAGAAATCTATATTATAAAATAAGAAAAGTATTCAAAATTTCACTTCTTTTGAGCTTTAGTGATGATTATTTGTTTGTAAGCTTGATAGCATCTGGTAGTGATGCTATAAACCATGCATTGTCCCGCTCTAAAATGTGCTGGTGATTTAATGGTCAGAACTTATAAAAATGCGGGTTCAGTCCTTGAAGTGTGACCACAAATTACGTTGTGTATATTTAATCCGCCGTGTATGCTATTTCTCGCATAACTATTGCGCTCTCCTAATCGCTCATGGTGGTTTCGCTACGTAACTGTGTTGCTGCTCACTCGATTATAATAAGATTTAGCGCTTCACGAAAAGAACGGAAAACAGACAATTTGACTAACTTTGGCGACCACCTTTTTGTTGTAAGATTTAATTGCGTCGCTTTGCTGCACGGTCAAATAGTCATGTATGTTGGACTTGCGCGAAAGTTTTGCGAATGTGTAAGACATCACACCAGCACGAACAACAGAGCCAGACCACCTCAGTGGATTTTGCAAAAATAATTCGAAAACGACAGAAAAGTTTGTAAAATTTTTGTATTTCTATGATCTGCCAATGTACCTGTGTATTATTTTTTGCTGTGTACCCACTAATGCGATAGCCCCATAACGGCGCTGCAGTATTTGAAAATAAATAAATAAATAAAAAGAAACAGGTCTGTGTGCGAAATGTAAAAAAAAGCGCTGACAGGAAAGAGGCTCGAACTGCGCACCGTAACGGGCTCTCGTGGTTTTGACCCTGCAGGGAAACATGCGTTCTCGGCGGTCACGTACATCGTTCCACGTTGAAAACTTCGTTGAAGTGAAAAGGCTTTTTATTATGAAAGGCCACTGACAAGGCCCAGGCTTGAACCGACGTCGGTGTATTGAAGTCAAGAAAACACGTTCATTCAAGAATGAGAAAAAATTTGATTTGAGCATTTTAAATACGTCGCTGAAATTTGCATGTGCGTAAGCGCGGTGCAAAAAAGTAATGGTGCCTGCATAACGAGGGGCACATAAGAAAAAAAGGCAATTGGTGGTGAAACGTCCGCGAGACTGAAAAATAATCATTTCTTTTTGCACTTCTCAGATACATTCCACATTTTCTCTAGCTATCAAATTATTTTCAATCGTATCTTTATATATGTACCTTACCGAGCGGCATAACTTTGAAACTGCTCCTATTCAGTATGCTTATGGGCGTCTCTTCAATACTGCATTAGCTCAATATTTTGGTCGTTTTGTGTAGCTTGGGTTTGGGTACAGTTTAAGTTTTAGAAATGTATAATATGTAATATAACCCAATATGTTTTGATTGATTGATTGATATGTGGAGTTTAACGTCCCAAAACTACCACAGCATTATGAGAGACGCCGTAGTGGAGGCTCCGGAAATTTCGACTACCTGGTATCCTCAGCTGTGGTGTTTTAACGTGCACCCAAATCTGAGCACACGGACAACGATTCCGCCTCCATTGGAAATGCAGCCGCTGCAGCCGGGATTCGAACCCGCGACCTGCGGGTCAGCAGACGAGTACTTTAGCCACTAGACCACCGCTGCGGGGCAACATATTTTTGTAAACAGGCATGGAGGTGTAAAGAAATTGGTCTATATTACCGCGAAGTGTAATACAATAATCAATGCTCAGAAAGAATATATCTATGAAGCTGTAATATAACGACATGCATCACCACACCACATTTACAAAACTGGGACCCTGCGTTGACAGGCATGCTGCCTTTAGAAAATTTTACAAGGCCAGAAGAAGAAACACTGGCACGCATTTTGGCTTGCATGTTTGTCGAAGCCAAGCACAACATATTTCTGAATTCATCACGAATATGCCGACATCTTCTCACAAATACTGGTTTTTTTTAATTAAATGTATGTAAGGAGAGGTTGGGGCCAATGCGTGGGGCCAGCTACTCCTCTTCTCTTGCACAAAAGTCAACATCGCACATTCAGTAGCAAACACAAGGCTATACATATGTACATAGAACAACACTTACACAATGAGTTCACGTTTTTCCACACTGAGTGTCCACACCACACAGAAATGAGTCCACACTGCGTAGAACTGTGTCCGCGCCACACTGAGTTTGTAAAAAACCAAACCAAAGAAATCCACACAAGTAATCACGCCAATTTAAGTGTTCACACAAAAACGTGAAAGTTCAATAAAACGTGTAAGTTGATCTTGTCGCTTAAATACTGGCATGTTTTCAGAAAGGTTTTCCCAAAAATATTGTAGTGAAGCAGGAAAATACTGTTTTGAAACATACTGCAGTTAACATTTGTTTTTTGTTTAGTACTTTTGAGCTATTTTTCATTCCTCCAGAAAGTGAACGACTGCACGTGCTGCAGTGGCTTGTAGCTTTCCTTTTGGCCATGGACCCAAGATTTTTGCAATTGATGGAGGTCGCTTATCCAAAGAATTGAGTTTTTGAAAAAGGTTCTTTCGAGGTACGTCATGATTTTTACAATGCAGAAGAATATGCTCCATGTCTTTTTGAGCTTCTCCACATGAGCAGGTGGGACTGCCAGCTCTCCTTATTCTATACAGGAAAGCCTTCGTGTAGGTTGTACCAAGTCTAAGCCTATGGATGGCTGTTTCTACCGATCGGCTGACCTTTAACGGAATATTCAATTCTATACCGGGATCAATGTTATACAACTGAGAGTTTTGCGCACCATATTCGAACCAGGTTTCCTTAGACAGTTGACAGCTAATCTTATTTATAAGACAACGTGTGTCGCTCATCGATAGAGGTAGCAGTGATATATTATTTTCTTCATGTGCTGCAGGTGCAATGTGATCAACTATGTCGTTTCCTGTGATTACACAGTGGCTTGGCACCCACTGGAACATTATAGTGTGGTTTAAATCTTTTGCTATAGCGTACGTCCTCTGTATTTCATATGCGAGCTCACTAGCTTTGTTTCCCAAGCTGATTCCTTTTAAAGAAACTAATGAGGACTGTGAGTCACTAATAACTACCCATCGAAGTGGACCTGGCTGTAAACATATAAAGCGTAAAGCACAGAGTATTGCATAAAGTTCTGTCGTTGTGGATGTTGTGAAATGGCTGAGTTTAAAGGCTTTTCTCGCTTGGTATGCAGGTACAAAAAAAATGCCGACGTAGAGCTTTGATTCAAAATACTGGTTTTCATACCTGTACCAAAACACCCTCTCGTTTCGTACTTATACGAGCTCTGGTTTGGACATACGAAAAATTTTCTTTCGCCTTGCACAAGTACCTGAAGCCATTCCCAAACATACACACAGGCGTAGGGTGTTAACATTAACTATGCACAATCTTGTCGTTTGCGCGCAAACATGTAAGTCAAACGGCATCGTTTGTGGAACCTACACAAGAAAATCTACGGTCACAGGGAAGCGGCTTTTATCACAAAAAAGCAAGAAAATGGGAGGATCTGGCAGTAGAAACGAGAACTGCCTGTAAACTCGCTCATGTCGGGTTATGATATTTTTACACAGGTCACGATCTGGTGCGCTGTCAGGGCCTTATGGCGTGAGTAGGCTCAAAGCGAAAAAAAAAGCTTGTGCAAGATGTGCCGCAATTCTTCGCACATCATTTTATCTTCAGTGGGCGTAAAAATAAGCTGCCAAACACGTGGTGCTAAGCCCTGACACTGAGTGGATTGCTAAGGGAGGATGTGCTTTGACGATATATCAGTACAGTACGCTGTCCAGACTCGCAGCTGTCATGACTCAAAGCTTGGAGAAGAAGACGTGCAAGTTGTCAGGAAATAAGTGAGACCACCGATTTGTAGCAGGAGCACGCGTGCAGCTCCAATTTTTCATGGAGTCACACAAAGCAGCTGCCATGACGATAGCTTTTGTAGTAAGCTGTGATGTTGCGCAGCCTGGCTCCCTATAATTATCCTTAGTTACAGTTCCTGAATGTGGAATTCTGACGGAAAGCAATGCTGTGAGCTGAAAACTGCTTCATGAACCATTGCATCAAAACTAGGGCTTGGCGAATGACACACTATGCGGGAAATGCGAACAAAGTAGTTCAAATACAGCGATGTAATAAATATACAGGCAAAAATAAAGCAACCTCTTCGAGGTATGTAAACACTAGCTGATGATGAGCACTAAGTGCAGCTGTGTTTTTTTGGTGCTGTCGCAACCAGCTGTTTTCAGTGAAGACCATAGATGGACGTTAAACTCTGGAGTAGCGCGGACACATAGAGGCACCTTTTGGAGCCGTTTTGGGTAATCCAAAGTCCTATCATGCTATCCTGGGTCCATCCTTATTTATTGAAGTTCTACCGTTTTCTTTATAAAGAGCTATTGCGGCTATGAATCTTCTGTAAATTTGTTCCAGTATGTTTATATAAGCTTCGGCAATGCCTCGATTTCACGGCGTCTTTATGACTGCTGATATTTCGAGCGAGTAACATGCCTTCTTCTAATATATGGCGGCTTTGTGTATGAGTTAGTTGTCTTCCTCTGAATATTGTATCACCCGACTGATAGAATGAATAAGGCCTATGGTTGACTAGCCTCTAGTGAATCCTGTGGAAAATCGTGCGCATTCTTCACCAAATTCACGCAAACTTTTCTATCTCTCTCTGTTTCAGATGTTTTCAAATCACTTGTAATGACATACCATTTCTTTCACTCAGATTAGCCTACAACTATACTTAGTAACTTTTTTCGCTGAATATTTGTATAAATACTCATGCTTTTAAAGCATACGTGCTATTGAAAGTAGGTATGAAAGGTTAAAGTTACGATAAAATTATAAAATGTAAAATATTGCAACACCTGCATCGCTACTGCGCGCTCTGTCACACAAATAAAACATGACCTTTCATTACAGCATCTAGACATACGGCACACAGTTGCCCTCCTGTCTTTGCTTCATAAATATATTCACGCGTCCAGGCCACCACCCTTCCCACTAACGGCACCATTGCGCTTGTCTAAATGACCTCACAATCAGCGAAGCATCACACGCATCTTTGGAAAAACAAAATCATTCAATTCATCGGCTTTGCCTCGTGCAATAGCACTCTGGAATGACCTACCCGACGTCATTGTCAATTTAACTAATCATGAAAATTTTCGCGAGCAAATAAAGATACATATATCTCAATAGCATTGTATAACCTCCTTGAATTCTGTTTTTGTTCTTTGTGCTTTTTTGCGGCTGGAAAATTCTTGTTGTTGCTTGAAGCTCTTCTTTGTCACTTGTGCAACCACTGTTATTAGTTCAAATATTATTACTTGCTTTGTATTTTTATTAGTTATTAGTTATTAGTTGCTCTGTAGTTGCTTTGCTTTGTAGTTGCGTTGTATTGTGGCAGAAGTATAACCCACTAGCATTCTTTCCTAAGTACCCCCCTTACTCTATGCTCCGTAATAGAGCCTGTAAGGTATTTTTAAATAAAATAAAAAATAAATAATCAAACTTACAGTATCTGCGTAATGACCACGAACAGTTATTTATCTAGTGGTTACTAGTGAACTCAGTCTTGGGCCTTCTGAAACCATCGTACACTTCAAGTCTACAAATTTTGTCATGTCATCACAATACAAAAGTTTGACTATCCAAGTGCTTTTCATACAATCTCTTGATTGTGATTTGATATGTGGGGTTTAACGTCCCGAAACCACCATATTATTATGACAGACGCCGTAGTGGAGGGCTCTGGAAATTTCGACCACCTGGGGTTCTTTAACGTGCACCCAAATCTGAGCACACGGGCCTACAACAATTCCGCCTCCATCGGAAATGCAGCCGTCGCAGCCGGGATTTGAACCCGCGACCTGCGGGTCAGTAGCCGAGTACCTTAGCCACTAGACCACCGCGGCGGGGCAATCTCTTGATTGTGAGTATGACAGTTCGCGATCATCTATGAGTCATTATTAGAACCCATGACATCACGTTTAAATGGCTTCTAAATCACTGCGGCATATTGGGCAACGAACATGCCGATGCATCAGCTCGATCTGCACATAAAGGGGGTGTAGAAAAATTGATTCCATTCTCAAGGACTGATACTGCCATGAAAATACGACAGATTACTCATAAAGATGTAATACCCCTGTGGAATGCATTAGTTTAGGGCGCACGTAACTGCATACGCTGGACCCATCTCGTCAACTACGGCCTCCTTTCAGACTTTCTCGACTCGAAAAAACGGTGCTTCGTCAGCTGTGGCTTCGCGTTGCTTTCAGCATTTTTTTTCCTTCTGAATAGGCATGGAAGGCAGTGCTGCTTGCGATAATTGCGGCAGCGATAAAACGATAGAACACGTTCTCTGTACCTGTCCTCACTACAGGATGTGCAGACTACTGCTAGCTGTTGCGTAAGCGCGTCTTGATGATAGACCTTTGTTATAAAAGTCAGTGCTTAAAAATAGGCACGATCTGTCTTCGCACAGAAAATCATTCAAGGCCTTATTGAACTTCTTGCGTGGTAATGACCTAATGAATAGGCTATAGCACACCTGATGGTATTTTTTTCATGCACGTCTTCTTTCTTATTTACTTTTCTCCTAACCTTTCTTCCCCATTTCTTCTCCCCTTAGTGCAGTGTGTCAAATCGGATGCTACGATTCTGGTTAACCTCCCTGCCTTTGTCTCAGTTTATTTCCTCTCTGAGATGGTTCTGATGTTTAAATGAGATGGTTCAGGTGTTTAAATACTGGAGGTCATTTTGTAATAAACAGTGCCTAAGAAACTGTATTATTTTATTTCACTTTTTTGTACAAAAAAGAACGGGCATATGCATCGTTTCACAGTGTTCACGTTTAACGTATTCGTTACGGATTGTAAAAAAAATTATTTGCAGGCGTTGCAAACAGTAACAGAGAAACCGTATTACCCACTTAACTATCGCGTGAACTGATTTCTGGCATTGATGGATCAGTCTGGCAAAACGTTTCAATTGACCGCCCCGTACTCGGGCCTACAAACTACTTGCTTTTGCCCTGCTGCCAATATTCCTGTAATGACAAGCAGTTGAATAACAGCTTCAGACAATGGGCCGTTTTCCGCAATCGATTTCTTCTAGTAGGGCCGTTTATGGCAGGCCATTATTCACACGACGCGATAAATTTAGCACGCACGGTGCTTCCTCTTTGAATGGTAAAACTTAAGGTGGCGCACACTTCGAGGTCACAGTTTTCTCGCACATCAATTTGCTTGAATAGAACACGCTGTTGCCAGGCTCACAATACTATGCTTCTGGGAATGTTTATTGACCACTTGTTGATTCGACGGTTGCGTCTTCCACAGTTGCATATTGACAACTGTCAACAAAATTTTTCACGAGAAGGTCTTTGAACTGCTATTCTTTACGATACAAGATGGCAAAAGCCGCGAACAAATTTGACTTCTTATAGTGTTTCGTAACTCATTCGTTACAACCTCATTGTTTGGTTTTCTTTAAAATGATACAAAAAGCCAAGAAAAGAACGTTTTGAATAATTCTACTCCTTTAACAGCTGCATATGTATGTTCATATTGTACGTAGTCATATACAACGCAAGTAATCGAAGCGGACACTTGCAAACTAGCTTTAAAACTCAAGAATGTTTATATAAATTTATAAAGTTTGCAGCCTGATATCAACCTGTATTGTGGTATGGGCATTCACATATATGCATGTACGTTCATTATTTTTGCTGTGCCACGGAGAATAAAAGGAAGGAAGGAAATGTAGAGGGAAAAGGCGGGGAGGCCATTCACAAAAACCTTTCGGAAGGCAGCACTACATGGACGATTACAGAGTGGCAATTGATAGAAAAGGCAGAGCGGGGGAAACATAAAAATAAAGTGTAAGGAAAATAAAAACAAAGAATTCACTACAGCGTACGGGACTGCACAACAAGTGAGAGACGCATGCACAAACTTATCGTCCTCAAAAAGCACAAGTGTGTCGTTACTGCCTTGCGCGAACATATTGTATGGGGCACGACATTTATGTGGAAATAAGACTTAAAGCACTGGAATTCTTTCGGTGACAATAACCGACCGTAATCAAGCGTTGTGTTGACATCAGCATCTTCTGGCATTTCAAAATATTTTTTAAGCGTCGAAAGCTTGCAGGATATTATTGGCATTGCTACCGACGGCCAGCACAACTCCCTTGAAGTGTGACCCTGTAAAGGGTGCATCTCCGCTCAAGCACTAAGTGTGTGGAAGAGCACTACACAAAGTGAAGGAAAGAAATTGACACAACAAGGATCTTAAGGCTGGAGCACCAATCCCAGGAAAAGTAATCTGCATTTCTCTTTTGCTGAAGCCTCTCAGTTATGAAATACCGCTAACAGAACACGCTTGTGTGTCTTACTATTCTACTTTATTTATTTACATATTGCTACAACCAGCCTGTCCACGTGAGTATGGCCAACATCATGATAATAAAGGAAACTTCCAATGTGAGGTACACTATATATATATATATATATATATATATATATATATGTGTGTGTGTGTGTGTGTGTGACGCATGAAGGTATAGCGATGGTTTCTAGAAGTAGATGAGGAAGAAGTGACAATAGAATAAACATGGCGTATGAGCCAGGCCACGTCTCCCAGTCATCATAGCGTCACACAAGTCGGCGGGATGAAGACCTCCCAGCCACTTCATCAGTGTCTCATCATCGACGCAGTTCTACACAAGACGCCCTGACCATACATCGACTACGGAATCATCTCCTAGCTGCACACAGCGACCAGCACCATGACAGAATCATCGACCGACCTTCCCATTCCCAAGTACACCGGAGCAGTGGACGATGGACCTGTACAGGACTGGTTCGACCTGTTCGAGTTCCACGCTACCGCTGCATCTTGGTCGGAACAGGAGATGGTCACGAACTTCAGCGATTACGTCACCGGTGAGGCTTTTAAGTTTTATCTCACCCACATATTCGACAACGACGAGTCTTGGCAAAAGATAAAAGAAGAAATGATCATCTGGTTTCAAGACTATAAGGAAGAGTCAGTTACAACCAGCCATATCGATGCATTCAAATTCAGTAATCATATTCATATGCAGCCTTCACGCGTTTGAGCACAGAGCAGAAGTTTACAATTCCCGTCAGGCGAAGTCAGTCATCTGCTGATAGAAAGACATCCCAGCCGTTTTTCTACAAGGCCGAACCTTCCACCTGGTTTCCTATCTTCACAAATGTCACCAACGCTAACCTCTTCCACACACAAATCAAGACAATACACAAATCAAGACAATATTCAAGCACCCAATGTACTTGACTCTTCATCTTGCTTACGTAAGCCATCATTTGGTTCTGTGCCAAGTAGCTCGTCTGGTGCTCGTCAATCTCATCGCACCCCTCAAGATGTCGCCACATACGCAACCCACCACCTGAAATATCGGCCAAATAACTTGTCAAGCCACTGCCATTCCGAAAGCGATTGTTTTTCAGGAACGCTTGGCTCAATTCTCCCGCAAAGAAACAAACCTACGGAATCGGAACCACGTCAAGCGATGTTTGCGGCGATGTCATTCTCAGGAACCTGACCAACCGAAAGTGGAAACATTACGGAGTCACCATTCAATGCAAGTCCCGCCGATAAAAACGAAAATGTATCTACTGCTTTTCTTGACAGAAATCATGCTTCATCCCACTCGTAAATAATGCTGGCACTACCAACAGCGTCTCCTTATTCAACGACGATGACCAACCACAATTTTCTCAGAGCCATCACCAAACCAAGAAAATACGACGACGAACGAAAACTTCAACGGAAGCACACTCACGACTTGAACAACTTAAAAACTTAAGGACTTTGATCCAAGGGTCATTTCAAGAAATAGGACGTTTCCGGATGAAGAAACATCGCCACAGACGCTCTCTGCGTCTGCGGTTACACAGACAACACTACGGAAAACGCCCAGAAAGACGCGGAAGCACTTCTTGCACGCCGCCAGCACACAGGCATCTAGCCGTCAACATCTCTCAAGAAGCACGCATTCTAGATACAATGCGTCTGTCGCAGCCACGACTTGAAATCCGACGCATTAGACATCCAACATTCCAACGCTACAAGGACACCCAACCTTGTTCATTTTTCGCTACTATCCAGGCTGTGTCATCATCATTTTCCATGTCGAATGCATGGTTATGCTCTCCAGAACGCAACAGCCAACCTCGCCCACCTGAGGTCTCCTAGATGTCACTGGACTGCCTTCCCTGTGAATGTTTTTGTGCAAGTGCATGGAACTGCCGTGTTACATGGAACTACTCTATTTTGTGATATTTTTTCCTAAGATGAGACACCACTTGTTCATGCTTCATAGTTTGTAGCTCGCGCATTCTTTTGGGGGGAGGGGGAATCGTGTGACGCATGAAGGTATAGCGATGGTTTCTAGAAGTAGATGAGGAAGAAGTGACAGTAGAATAAACATGGCGTATGAGCCAGACCACGTCTCCCAGTCATCATAGCGTCACATATATATATATATATATATATATATATATATATATATATATATATATATATATATATATATATATATATATATATATATATATATATATATGTATATAAGGGAAAAAAGCGTATATTCAAGGGCTCGTTTTTCCGTGTTTTGACACAATAATAATGAGATATAACAAAAAATAATGCCAAGGAATGTATAGGGGAAGTTATTAGAACCAATGGAATGTACGATAAAAAAGAATTTTTCTGCTGTTTCGACCTACGGTCTGCTTATTAGCAAATACCTTCGCACGAAGCAGACGAAGAGAAGACTGCCTTTGCAATACCAGGCGGGCTGTATGAATTCAAAGTCATGCGTTTTAGTTTATGTAAGGCTTTTGCCAAGTTTGAACGCACGATAGATACCGTTCTAAGCGGCCTTGAGTAGAAAACACGTCTCTGTACCTAAATGACCTCATTTGCTCTTCTTCTTTTCTTCACCATCTTGATCGTTTGAACGAAGTTTTTACATGGATTTCCAACGCTGGACTTGAGCTAAATACAAATGAATACCATGTGGCCACTAATAACATACAGGTGTTGGGTGCTAAGAATTAGGTGTCGAGGCACCCCACTACGTCCTTTACGGTGGCGGGATTGGGTAGCGTGGTCCTGACCGCAGCCATCCGAGTCCAAGGACAAAAGGAATACAGGAGCCGGAGCTAGTGATTTATCTATAGTATCTACAGTAATTACAGTATCTACAGTATCTACAATAATTTATCTACAGTATAGACATGTTTATAGCAGCGTGATACAACATGAAAGAATGAAGCATCCCCGAGCGTCTCTGCACTCGCGTTTTATATTTTTGGTTTTCCCAAGATTCGTTGCAAAAGAAAACTATTGAGTCGAAGACACTCCAATGAGATCGTTGTGTTTCTTTTCGCACTCGAAGAGGGAAAGTCAAACAATACCTCCCTCTAAATTGAGGAAATGGGAAAATGCACGCCCAGTTCTTAGCATGGTGAAGGCAATACACACAATAAACAATGCCACAGCACGGTACAAATAGTTAAGTGCAATGACGTGGAATTCCACGCGCAGAGTCAACTAATCGGTATAGCAAGGTTCAGGGATGATTCATCAATAATAGCTGCATGTTCCCGGGAGGCCGCAAAGGTACGAATGAATCAAGGAATGTGGGAAAAGTCCTTGTAGACTGAGCTCACACACTCAGTTCATCGTGCGGTGTGTTTGACGACCCAAGCAACGAAGACAAGACAAGAGCTTTGACTGGGGCAGCCCGTCGGTCAGGTGTGTCTAAAGGGCTTTTGGTAAGCGAACCAACGGCCCAGCAGAACTTGTCGTATAACTTCTCTGTGGACGCCGCTTCAGAATGACGCTTTACTAAAACGACGATTGCCGGTAGCAACCGGCAAGGCAGTGGAACAACAGGGGCCACCTTGTCAGCAAAGATGGCGTTCGGCCATATCCTGTGTCACAACTGAAAGTCCAGACCGAACATCATTGCCTTTGCAAAGGCAATCTGTGTCAAGGCCAGCGAGCAAGCCCGCCTGACGCCATCATCGCAACGACGTCATCTAACTCAGCGGAGCCGATGTGTCTTACACAACGCACGGCGACCTTCCTCAATCCACGAGCCCAATAGCACCCCATGATGCAATTGGCGCCATCCAGTCTGGCGAGTCTTACGCAATGCGTGGCAACATCACTCGTCCATGAGTGCAACCCAACGGCAGTTTCTGACTGGATGATTCTGACATCACGGCGAGTGGCGGCTCTGATTGTACGTTGCTGACGTAAGGGAACACCCCGGGCCTATAAAAAAGCCAAGCGGTGCATCGCCAGGCAACCGACGTATGCGTCAGAGAGACAACATCTCGGATCTTCGAGTCCCTAAGCTGTCAGCCCAAGTGCCGAATATCTAACACCTCTATTTTCATGCTGTACATAAAGATTGCCTTTATTCACCCTCATCTTGTCCACTTGTCTATCAGCTCTGCGCAGAAGCAGCCGCGAGTTGAGAAACGTGCTACAAAACAACCTTGGTGGCCCGTAACCTCAGCGCACTACGCAACATTGTCGGCGGCGGTGCGAGTCGTAACACCTGACAAGCTTGCTGCCGTGATAAGCTCCTCTCGGCGAGAAAATTGAAACACCTACGAAGTTTCCTTGATCTGGTGACCTACTTCCTCCGCTTTATCAGTCATTTTGCTCCCACCACATCGCCACTGCACACGCGCGCGGACATCAGTATCTATCTTCGCTTGAAGCGACGACTACGAGCGTGCCTTTCAAGCATGCTTTACACCCGATCTCGTTCTGCATCATTTCGACTAGAGCGCACTGACATGTCTGCGAAGCGACGCGAGTGGATTAGTGCAGTTTTCTACAGCGGGATGCCACTTCACGAGGGAGAGACCAAAACACCAAGATGCTAACTCTCTCTGTCACTGCCTCATACCACTGTCATCGTCAACTACGTCTGCTCTTTCCTCATTCCATGGGCAGGCCGCTGCGTCTCCCCTCACATTATCCTACCTAGCGCTTACCGACACGCTGAGTGTGAGCGGCATTAATCATACGCGTCGTCTTCTTATGTACATACTCATCATCACAACTCAGACCTACGTTGTGAGGCAAAGTCTCAGAGAATAAAAGAACTGTCTTGCGGCCTAAACGTTGCCTTACAATACTTCAAAACTTGTGCGGCGGTCTGCCGTGCCCTATTCTTGCGTAGCTAGGGATGCCTTGCAGTTTAAGCACCTTAGCCGTATGAAGAGGTTATGCAAGTTGGAGTGCTTTTGGCATATTCAGAAAGAATGGGCCCAAAATTGCGAAAACGAAAGAAAGTAGAGTCATCAAGTTTTCCGTCGGAAGTCTATAGATCCAGCCGGGGACGTCCAAGTACCGTCATCATTGGTAAGCACCAAAACTATTGCCGTTTAATAACTAAAATAAATAATTGATTGATTGATATGTGGGATTTAACGTTACAAACCTAGTACATGAATATGAGACGCCGTAGGGGAAGGCTCTGGAATATTCGACCACTTTGTGTTCTTTCACGCGCACCTGAATCAGGGCTCATGTATCTACAGCAGTTTCGCCTTCATCTAAAATGCAGCTGCCGTAGCCGGAATGCGATCAAGCGACCTGCTGATCAGACGTCGAGTACCCTTGCCACTAGACCACCATGGCAGGGCAATAAAAGAAATAAACCCAGCTTGTAGAACACGCAAAAAGCTGACCAGGTGATATATTTTCGCTTGGAATCAAAAGATCTTGATCAATCCCGTGGGCTTTGCCCAAAGGACGTGGCGTAAATTTAACAAATCTCAATTGAATGGGTTACCATTCGTTCAGGAAGAACACCTTCTAGCATTTGTTATTTAGGCTGTTAAGTCATAATATCCGGAACTACATTATCCAGAATTAATTGCTAAATGTCTCAGTGTGAAAACTCCCTCTAGTGGGTCAATGAATTTTTGTGTGGGAGTGCACTAAAAAAAGTTTTTCTCGGACTCGAAACACAGAAAGTGTGCACACTTGATGCTGTGCTCGCTTTTGTTGATGGTAATATAGCCCGTGTGAATGTGCTGACTCCATTGAATTTTCGCCAGGGCACTGAACCGAGCAGGGCTTGCGCACCCTTGACCTGCGTCGACAGTGCTTTGCCGACAAGTCTGCACAACAGGCGGCAAAAGAAGCTGACCAGACAAGGGGTTTCAACACAAAAAAAAAATGTTATAGGTAATCAGGGCCTGGCTAGTGCATATTGAAAGGGCCCATCAATTTGCTTTTATCTCGTTTCGTTTTTGAAATAATGCACATTGTGAAGTTTAACTGTTCTTATCTCAGAACATGTTCTTTTCTACTTATTTTCCTTTATCTAAGTGACCACAGTATTTAAAATCATAGATTCCGGCTAGTATTTAGATACAGTAATAGACAATATGCTGAAGCAGACTTATTGTTTTCTCAGGAAGTGCTCCTTTTAGAGAGGACATCTGATAGCCATTACTGAAAGGTACACAAGTGCCTGAAATAAAAAAGTTACAAAAAGCCAGAGTTACTAAGTTCAGCGTTAAATCTGCTTCAGTAAAAAGAGAAATAGCTTTTGACCACAATGATTGTAAAATAATTACTGTATCTCTTAACGTACATAAACTTCGCCTAAAGTACATGGCGGATATTTTTGCTGTTCCCTAAAGCAAGAAGAGAGAGAGAGAGAAAAATGGATTGCGTTGTCGTATTACACAACCAGAACTATAAATAAACGTGAGGCACAAAAAATAAAATGAAAATTGGGAAAGGGCTGCGCCGTTCTTTATGGGGCTCCGAGGACCGTTATGAATACATAATGAGACAGAAATTGAGGATGATGTCGCCGAAAGCACTCCATGGCGATGCACCATTTATCAAGTCGCGAGTAGCTCCGGGAAGTACGCGCCACCCTGCGTGGTCATTTGCATACGAACTGGGTTCGTGCAGCATGTAAAAATGAACACGAGCGTAAAGACCAAGCATGCCAGGCTTGAAAAAGAAAATTAAGCTCACGATTTCGAGTAAGCTTGTCAAGGTATGCGCTATAAGTGAACCAGTATGCTGCTTCAACCATTGTAAACACGAACACTTTTCTTGTCGACACTGAAATAGAAATGAGCTCCAACAGCGTGCATCTGTGTTGATTTATGCGACCCGGGCATTTAACGTGGCGTTGTATTGGTCCAAAGGGAGTTGCTACGATCATCTGAAGGAATGCCAGCATGTGCCAAGTATGTGTGCCAATATTAGAGAAACCGGGAAGGCGAGCTTGAAGAATGGATAGAAAGCAGAGAGCTAAAGCGAGTAGTTTTTACGTAGACGAATACCGCAGATTGAGAAAGTTTGGGCATTATAATATCATATTCGTAGAGTACAACGCAGGTCTAATATGTAAAAAAAAAGAGACGACAGTGAGGAAGAGAAACACGGAATAAAAGGGACAAACAAGCAAACGTCGATGCTCATCTTGTTTCCTGTGCTTCCCCTGTTTGCTATTGCCTCTCTTCTTCATGCTGCCACTAAGATGCTGCTATAGCAATACAATATTCCTAGATATAAAATTTATCTATATTACAGACAAAATATTTATCGTGTGAATGACAATGGCAAGAAAACAGATAAGTAACATGCGGACAGGGACAAAAGAAAGTGAATGATGGGGCATGCTTCTGCATTTATTTTTGAGACAAAGAGCGAGAGAAAAAAGAAAAGCAGAAGGGAATGCCGTAAAGTTGAAACAGAAGAAATTGCAACATATCCACTGAGTGAATGATGATAAGTGGGGCGAAGCATCGGAGGGCTTTATCAGTAAACTGTGAATCGTCCGTCCATCCGTCCGTCCGTCCGTCCGTCCGTCCGTCCGTCTGTCTGTCTGTCTGTCTGTCTGTCTGTCTGTCTGTCTGTCTGTCTGTCTGTCTGTCTGTCTGTCTGTCTCCTTAGAACGGACGGACGCATGGACGGACGCTTCGCCCCACTCGTTACTCATTCTATGGAATTCTGTGAAAACCACTAACGCCATCTTGTTATATTATACCCAGGGATATAAACACATAACGTCATCAATGGAGCAACTCCTAAACTAAAGATGGCTACACACTACTAAGGCTACAGAGGAGGAAACGACCCAAGGCGTAAGGAGATTCACCCCTGACAAGATGCCCAGTGTTCTTAGCTTTCCCTTACTGTCTCAGTGTTTGTGTGCGTGCCTTATCCAGTCTTTCATATATATAACAGAAAAAATTGGGTATGTTGTTCATATGCACGCATGATTGCGGTATAGATAGCCTTAACTGTAGCAAATATCATACCCCGGTTGCAATTTGGTACGTTATTGCATGGTATCGTTTTCAAACAGACCTATGAGTGCTTGCCACGACACAGTCTGCTATGGAGTATGAACACAGTTCACTTTTAAAGCACGAAGTTTGAAGATCATTGAACGGCAGTTAAAGCTCTTCTACGACCAATAAAAGTGCTAAGAGCGTTTTTAGCGGGAAGAGTCACCACTTCGAGGCCTTCTAGCAGGTGTTCGGAGGTCGATAAACTCAAGCTATGGCGGGTTCAACGCACGCCGCAAATTGTGTAGAAGGTAAAAAGAAGCTTTCTTCACCGTTCACCTTCTGATTTCATTCTCTTCATCAATGTTTTTCGCTTATCACAGAAGTGGCTCACACACACACACACAAAAAGCTTGAGTAAAAGTTTAGCTATCTACTTCCTCGTTTTGACAAGAAGATGTTTTAAGCAACTGCTGTACCAGGATATTTCGGATGTGAAGCTGTGCCAACCTTCTTCTGTATTAAGTGTGACATATGCTCTCCGCAATTACCCCAAGTGTTTCGGGCCAGTCGCACTAAGTATGTCTGAATGCAGTAACATATCGTTTCAAACCATTGTATTCTAAAACGCACCTTCACTAGAGAAAGCCGGTGGGAGCGCCATCCCTAGGTAGAAAAAGTCACTGCATATCAGTGATAATTTGCTGCTATTCTTGAGTAGCGCAGCGTCAATTTCAGCCGAGCAGCGGCGCAGTGCGCAACTCTGTCAAGTGAAGGGTGAAAATCGAGTTGAGGAGCGTTTATAAATACGGAGGTAAATGACTCATACAGAAGGCCTAAGCATAATTTGGTAACAAACAAGGGAATAAATTATTTTTTATTATGAGCCTCAGTTTCTTACCTGTTTCCTAGCAATATAAAATTGTCTGGCCTAGCCAACACATTCCTGTTAAACGAAGTGAGAAAGATTTTTAAAATTATCATTCAAGATTACGGGTATGAATTAAGCAGCGTGTTATTAAAACGAAGAAAACAGATATTTTCAGAATATACATAGATTGCTTTATTTCTAGAGGAGCAGATAACTTTCAGCTGACCATTCGTCCCGCTATTCATAGAGTCCGGCTCTCATTTGCTAGCGACTCCCTCACGGCGTTGAAAGTCACCGTTATCATCAGCGAGCCACCACAAGATAATAAAAAGGAAGTGATCTGGTCGAAGACATCCTTGCAGTCCTTCTTCTCTACTGATTCAGTGTCACTCCTCGAGCCAGCCCTTCTCCGTCTTATTCCACTCCTGATCCCTCGTCGACTCATTTTAGTCGAGGAGACAAGCAAAACCCAAACAAGCAGAATTACCCCGTGAACGAGAAAAGCATTTTATTAGAGTGTTCAGAAATTTTGGCGTCTCCTTTCTCACGTTATCGTTGATGGTGACATAGATTTTTAATGTGAGATATGAACAAAAACCCAATGGACTGCTCAAATCATCGTAGCGTCCCCTAATGATGTGTCTTTGACTGTTAATAGAAAACGTGATTTTGTGAGCATTAACACGATGTTCATGCTTTTTAATTTCTTCCTGATATAAGTTCAAAAGAATGCGTATAGCATAGTCTCTCTAGAGGGACCACTGTTGTGTTGTTACATTTCGGTATAACACACGCCTCCAGCGTGTAAGATGTGTGAACTGGAGGTTTACCGGCTTTTTTTTTTTTGACAAGGCGAAATGCAGTGCAATGAACACCGGCGTGATGCTTCTAACGTAAAAGTTATAGCCGGACATTCTGCCGAAAGCAAAATGCAATATTTTCTTTACCCGCGCGCCACTGAAGTAGCTTTTCATTTTGTTCCCACAATTACTTTTCCTTGTAGGTGCTGTCAGCCTTGCGAAAACATTTGACAAGCACACGGACACGATCCAGGCGCTTGAACAAGAAGATACGAGTAATTTTTCTGGTGAATGTTTCTCACAGTGACACGACAAAAAACTAAATACCTGTATGCCCACGCGACAAAAGGGTCGTTTCCTCATTCCTTTTTTTTTTTACGGAGTCGCTTAGAGAAGCTGCTCATTTGTTTCATGGCTTTTTTGTTGTGCCTTTCATTGGAGTGTGTTTACCGGCAACAGCTTGTCAAATTCCTAGGTGCTTGGAATGTCGCGAGTGCAACTTACTCGGCGTGAAATTTTTGCGAGTGATGCAACGCGCCTTGCGAATGGCAACACAATCTACACAGTCTGCATGTTCCCAGAGCATTCCCGCTTCGTCAAATGCAGGAACACCGGCTAAGTTCGCGAACACCCACGTCTCGTAAATTGCATACAACAAGGATTCATGTTAAAGTGTAGGACACAAGTATAAGTTTTCTCATTTGCTCTGGAACCATGTTCTCGTGCTTGCGTTCACTCACTTGCTATGTTGGGGGAAACTTGGAACGCAAGTTCCGCAGCGTGGATCAGCCTTGCTCTCCCGCGTCCCCTCTACATCGCATTTTGTTTTGTTTTTCGCACTCGTTTTTTTTCTTCCTTTTTCAAGCATTGTCTCCACAGTGTCTATGTATATTCTGAAAGCATTGTCTCCTCACATTAATTCGTGAGATTTTGCTTCAAGCGAGAAATAAAATATGTACTTCTTACGGCAGTTTCTTCTTGTCGTACAGATAACATCTGCAAGACAAGAAGAAACGGAAGAAAAGCAATTACGAAACAAGGCTTCTCAAAATATATACATGACACCAAGACACCACCTCTGCACAAGCCTGTCTCTCTGTCTGCGCTGATACGAGAGACGTAGTTTGCAAGAATTCATTTCAGTAAGTTTCTCTTGGATTCATCCAGACTTCTCAGCAGAGCGGTCGACAGCGGCAGAAGAAAAAAACGACTGATTAGAGGAGGAAAGAGTTTAGGAAGGTGTAAATTACGATTGCCAAGACAAATTAGAAGGAGTTGATTATACTACATATTTTTAAGTGAGAAATAACTATACAACATTATTTGTTCTTTTAGGTACCGTCAATATAAACGTGTACTACATATATTCCAGTTATGTGGAGCCACAGCATGTCGTGGTAGTACAGATTTCAGAAGAGAATTGTCCATACATGTCTTGGCTGACTGATCCAGTCATATTGTAGCAGCCCCGAGTTAAGTGTGACTTCTCAAGTTCAAAGTAGGAAGTTTATTTAATATTGAGGGTATAACACAGACTGTAACCAGCTTAGTACAGAAAAACGTCCTAAAGTGTAAATACTCTAGGGGGACCGTATATTACAATGCTGGAGAAACACCATTTACCACAAAAGACGGAAACAATAACAACAAGATAGTCAAAGTGCAAATCAAAACATAAAAACTATCGGGAATTCAAGTATTTGGGCAAAAAGTAATACATATGAAAAACAGGAAGACCTAAAGCGATAGACGTAAGGAACTGCAGGAGGATACAAAGCAAACACCAAACAAAGCAGTAGATTAGAATTTGTGTTTGTTGAACATTCAATAAGTGAGTGTTTAAGACTGAATGTTCTAAAGTTGATTGCCTTATTGTCCGTCGAAGACATTTCGCGCGCACATTCCATGTTAGCGAACGAGAAAGGCGTAAAACATTGCACATCATCTCTCTGGTATAAACCGCGCCGGCTAGTGACAGTCTATAAGAGAACATTTGTCTCGGAGAAAATATTTGTTTTATTTTGAAAAGCAAAAAAAGTCGTCGATATCGATTGAATAGGAACAATCGATGACTGTTAATAGTGTTTTTTCATGCCATGACTCATGCGCCAGAGAGCCATCATCTTTTCTTGTTCTTCGAGTGTCTTTATGGGGGTAATAAACGAAGGTATCACTACTACGGCTATAGGTAAACACTATATCACAAACCACGTAATAAAACTGAAAGAAGGAGCAAGCGAGAATTAGGAAAAAGGCAGAGATATATGTTTAAATATAAAGAAAGAGAAAAAATGAAGGAACACTGAAAAAGAGAACAGGAAAGAAAGGCAGAAAAAAAAGATAAAACCGAGGAGAGGCAAAGAAGGTTGCCCAGCTCCGCGGTTTATTCAGGCTAGATGGACAACTGCGCGAGTAGGTGCAGATTCATTGTGGACAACACTTCTACTCTGGGTTGTCACGCTGTTAGCCACAATGAATCAATCAGGCTTGGTACCCTTAGGACAAAGCTGCCTAAACTGTTTTACACTAATTTAAATTTTGAACTTTTATTGAATGAACTGATGGTCGTGTATAAATCAACAGAAGAAAGCCGATGCAAAGAGCAGAAAAAACTTTGGTTCCCTAGTCTTACAAAACACTAACTCGTTACTGGGGCACTAGTACTGAAAAACTGTGTGACTTCCCTTCATGTAAAACATCCGTAAATCAAGTCACCTTACTTAACATTGGGCAAGTGCTTAAGTGCTTTGCTTGGGAATTGTTAAATATTGCTAATCCATGTATTTTACTATGACTTGAAGTTATTTGGGGGCTGCTGCTTATATACTGGTTAACCGAAGAGCCAAATTCGGTAGAGTCGTCTTTGTTTGACGAAAAAAACAACAGCCACAACAACAATAACAATAAAAGAATCGCAAATTTAATTGAGATAAGAGTACGAAAAAGTGGTCCTCCTATCGATAAAATACAATGCCACCGCCATGATCTACCAATTGAGCTGCGCAGAAACAAATTACTTAACCGATGGTTTACCAGTTAAGTAACAGCCTACGCTCTCCCTGGCTTACTTGTGTGTTGAATTGATGTGGTTGTCAGTTCGCTGTGGTACATCGAGGCAAACACCGCGTTTCACCGTCCATCCGCCATTCATTCGCAATTGTTTTTCTGAAGCAGTCTGATCTTTCGTGCTTTTTATTTATTTATTTATTTATTTATTTATTTATTTAAATACTCTCAATGCCATTTGCGGCGTTACAGAGAGGAGTGGTTACAAGTTAGAGATGGCAGTCTTGAATGATGCATGATCAGGGTTGCTGGCGATGGAGGCAGGAAGGTGGTTCCATTCGGATGAAGTCTTCGGCACGTAGGAGTGGAAGTATATGTTGGTATGGCAGAGTGGCACATGGACTTTGAAGTTATGGTCGATGCGAGATGAAACGTAAGAAGGTGACGAGAACAATGTGCCCTTTATTTCAGGATTCATAAAAAAAATTTTGTGAAAGAGACAGAGTCGGGCCTGTTTCCTCCTGTTAGAAAGGGTAGGAAGGTCTAGAGAATTTTTAATTGATGAGATGCTAGCGGTACGGGAGTAATTAGCGACAATGAAGCGAGCTGAGCGATTTTGGATGGCTTCCAGTGCATTAACAAGTGAACAAGAATGAGGATCCCAGATTGATGAGGCGTATTCGAGTTTAGATCTGACTAGTGTTTTATAAAGAAGAAGTTTTAATGAAACAGGTGCTAATGAAAAGTTACGGCGCAAGAAGCCGAGAGTGCGGTTAGCATTGTTAATCACATAACTGACATGATTATTCCATGTTAAATTGTTATCTATGTGAACACCTAGATATTTGTAAGTATTGACAGACGACAACAGAAAATTAGAAATTGAATAAACAGGGCTAGTGCAGTCAGTACTTCCTCGAGAGATCCTCATTATTTTACACTTGTCAATATTTAGTTTCATTGACCAGAGTGAGCACCAGGATGTAATGTTGTCAAGATCAGATTGAAGTAGTGATGAATCATGAGAGTTAGTTATTATGCGGTAGATGACACAATCGTCGGCAAATAGCCTGATTGTTGATGTAATGCTAGATGGAAGGTCATTAATATAAATTAGAAAGAGTAAGGGTCCAAGGACAGAACCTTGCGGCACACCAGAGATTACTGAACAATTGCGTGAGTCATGATCGTTAGCTGTTACATGTTGGGTTCTGTTAGATAAGAAGCATTCGATCCATCGTAATGTGTTAGAGTCAATATTTAGCATGCTTAGTTTTAGTAGGAGTAAACGGTGAGAAACGGTGTCAAAAGCTTTTTGAAAATCAAGGAAAATGCAATCGATAATGGAGCCAGTGTCAGAAGCTGAAAATAAGTCGTTGGTGAAGAGAAGTAGTTGGGTTTCACATGAGTAGTGTTTCCTAAAACCATGCTGACTGTTATGAAAGAAGTTATTTTCTTCGAGAAATATAATTAAGTTAGAATAGATTATGTGTTCGAGAAGCTTACATGGAATACTAGTCAAAGTGATGGGCCTGTAGTTAGAAGGATTAGATGAGTCACCTGGTTTAGGCACAGGAACCACCTTCCCCGCCTTCCAGTCACTGGGCAATGAGGCATTTTGTAATGACTGTGAAAAGAGCTGTGAAAAAATGACTGAACAATAAGTGGCAGTTTGTTTGAGAAATTGGGGAGCGATTCCATCTATGCCAGGTGCCGAGGCTTTCATTTTTAGTATGAGGTGAAATAGCCCCAATTGATCAATGATGATTGGTTCCATTCGGGGATATCCAGGATCGGCTTGAATTGGTAAATGATTGGAGTTGTCAACGGAAAATGATTTTTTAAATACGTCTTGCAAAGCCTCGCAGCACCTGTCACTTGCAATCGCCAAACCAAGTTCGTCACAAAGATCAATGTTCTTATTTTTTGGACCATTTACTAGACACCAAAACTTACGAGGGTTAGACTGTAGAAGAGAGGGAAGGGTATCGCTGAAGAAACTATGTTTAGCAACTGCATAAGCTTTTTTGTATTCTAATGTTGCGCTGTGATAAGCCGCCCATCTTTCCGTGGTGTCAGATGATGAAGCGCTGCGGTAAAGTCGTTTTTTTTTATTACGTAGGCGAAGAAGTGCTGATGTGAACCACGGAGAGCGGAACGCCGTTCGAACAGTTCGTAAAGGAACATAACAATCTATAAGTGAATTAAACTTATTTTTGAACGATACCCAGTTCTCCTCTACAGTGTTATCAGCAGCACATGCAATGTATTTTTCAGTGAAAACTTCCAACTCAGTACATATAGATGCATAATCAGCTTTCGCATAATCTTTTATAACTTTAGTTGCGTGCATAGGACGCTGTGGTTGCATTGCGCAGGTGAAGTGTACAATGCGATGATCACTAAGCCCGGGTAGGTAGTGAATCGATGAAATGACCGAAGGATTAGTTGTGAAAACCAAATCAAGTATATTTGAAGAAAATGCTGTGATGCGCGTGGGTTCATGGATTACTTGGGTTAAATTAAAATCATTGCATATGTTTAAAAAGCAATTACCTTCCGCTGAAAGACAGCTAGCCGTTCCATCCCCACTGCCCCAAGTAACCTCTGGGAAATTAAAATCGCCCATGACAAATATATGAGAATTTGGGTACCTGACAGAAACTGCGTGCAAACAGTCATGGAAGTTTTCGCAAAAGTCTGAGGGGCAGCGAGGCGGTCGGTAGCAAACGCACAAAATCGCGTCCTGATACGCAAATCGAACGCACGCGCATACGATTTCAAGTGGCGAACTTATGGGAACAATATGAGAGGAAAATCTATCTGATATCGCGATAAGAACACCGCCCCCTGTTCTTGTTATTCGATCTGATCTGTAAAAATTGTAGGTGTTTTTGCAGTGTAAAACCTCAGTGTTGCGAATTTTACTTGACAACCAAGTTTCTGTTAACACTACTATGTCCGCAGAACAGTCATCAATTATAGAAGATAACTCGTCACGTTTACTTAGCACACTTCTAATATTTGTAAACAAGACTGAAATTGGTTCAAGTGTTGCGGCACGTTTAGTAGGTTGGGATTGCTAGGAAGAGGGAAGAACACTGCTAGGAATATTGGTACCTGAAGGGGAAAGTGAAGAAGTAAATTCACGGGTAAGTTCACAAACGCTGTCGGTTTGACTGCAGTAAACGAAGCATTTTTTGTTAATGAATAACTTGTTGTAACGCACTGCAAACTGTTGACCAGTCGACTTTCCGTACTCGTACAATTTTTTACGCGTGTTCCTAGTTTCTTTGCAAAAATCTTCACTTAAGCTGACACCGATACCTTTTAATTTGGCCTTATTTGCCATAATGCTTTCCTTAACCTTAAAATTAGAAAGCTTTACAATTACAGGACGGCACTTCTTATTTGCGTATGAACCAAGCCTATGCGCACGTGAAATGGCATCGGTCGGCAGTTGGAGACCTAGAGTGGACATAATCTCGCGAACCTTATCTTCGGACTGCGACCATGTTTCGGCTGCAGCATCAGGTATTCCGAAGAATAGAAGGTTTTCTCGCCGTGACCTATCCTCGAAATCATCTAGGCGTGAACGTAATTCAGCGTTCGCCCCACGAACAGTATCACTTATAGTTTGCTGCAGGTTACTTGGAGGCATTTTGTCGAAGGAATTTACACGAGCTTCTACAGCAACCAATCTTGAGTTAATATCTGACACAGTTTGCTCCAAAATCGCCTGACTGGACTTCAATTCATCAAGAACTGTTTTTAATTCTTTATGGCGTGCGTCAACGTGCGCATTAATTGCCTTCACGACTTCAGCCAGCTCATCAGGAAGACTAGAAGAATTATTGGGACCTGGATTGGATTCGACGTCACCACTCAAAAGCAATAGTTTCACAACATGAACACATTCGCAAATACATAAAAAAAGTACACTTGGGCATGGTACAAGCAGCAGACACAGGTTGTTTGACTTTTTAGAGTGGCATGAGTGAAATTTACCAACCTGGAGTAGAAGAAAAAACGGGTTCTTAGTCGACTGCATAGCTGCTGCTCGACCATGCCCACTGAAGTCGCGCGGGGGATGACGGCTGCTTATAAACTTGTGGCTGGGTGATGACGATGCTGATGAGCATTCGGAGATTATCGGGAGTGACAACAGGCAGGCTTGCTGTGCTATCAAACACGGGGCACTGCCAAGCATGATTCCAAGCCGAAGAAGAAGACTGCAGAAGCGTTGGCGGTCCGCCCTGAACAACTTGCACCCGAGACGCGAGGCACCACGAAGAGAACCTCGCCGTGTCGTTCCAGTTGGAAGCGCCCTTCGAAGGTAGGTGAAAGCCGTCCGTTAGAGCTTCTTTGCAGGGGGCGGAAGCCAGCATCGTCAGCAACTGGAGTAGAAGAAAAAACGGGTTCTTAGTCGACTGCATAGCTGCTGCTCGACCATGCCCACTGAAGTCGCGCGGGGGATGACGGCTGCTTATAAACTTGTGGCTGGGTGATGACGATGCTGATGAGCATTCGGAGATTATCGGAGTGACAACAGGCAGGCTTGCTGTGCTATCAAACACGGGGCACTGCCAAGCATGATTCCAAGCCGAAGAAGAAGACTGCAGAAGCGTTGGCGGTCCGCCCTGAACAACTTGCACCCGAGACGCGAGGCACCACGAAGAGAACCTCGCCGTGTCGTTCCAGTTGGAAGCGCCCTTCGAAGGTAGGTGAAAGCCGTCCGTTAGAGCTTCTTTGCAGGGGGCGGAAGCCAGCATCGTCAGCAACTGGAGTAGAAGAAAAAACGGGTTCTTAGTCGACTGCATAGCTGCTGCTCGACCATGCCCACTCAAAGATGTATATTGGTTATATGACCGTTCTGTGAAGATATAACCACAGTTTTCAGCTCCTGGGTCAGGTTGGGCCAAAAAAGTTGGCAGCATATCCACGGAGTGAATGATGGAAAGTGGGGCGAAGCATTCGTCCGTCCATGCGTCCGTCTGTGTGACCGTCCATGCGTCCATCCGCCCGTTCGTGCGTGCGTCTGTTCGTGCATCGGTCCCTGCGTTCGTCCATGCATCCGCCCCTGCGTCCGTTCACGCGTCCATCCATGCATCTGTCTGTGTGTCCGTTCGTCCATCCATTCAACACTCAAGGTACCACCATCTCGCATCTTTTCATCATATATTCCCCTTATAGAAGCACAGCCATCCAGCGGACATTCCAAGTACTAAACGATAGGTGGCACACGCACACTTTTTTACGGTTTGCGCTTCGGGTCTACTTCCCACCTTTAACCACCTGGAGTTCATAGTATACACTAGTTCACGGTATTCATGGCACTGCGTCCCAACGCTCGCTAAAACTTTCTAAAACCAAAGAGGTTGCCCCCAGCGAGTATAACGTAGCAACCTTTTCCTGTCAGATAGTGCTCATGTACATGCCAATGGCTGCTAATGGAAAATGAGAGACAGGAGAATTCGGCTTTTACTTTCTCACGGCTTGCTCTTCGTATCTGCTTCCCACCTTTAACCACCTCGAGTTCATTCATGGTATATACTAGTTCATTCTATTCATGGCACTGCGGCTCTACGCTCGCTAAACCTTTCTAAAACTAAGGCGGTTACACCCACCGAGTATAACGAAAAACCCCTTCTTGTCAGACAGTGCTCAATGTACATGCCAATGGCTGCTAATGGGGATCGCAGCGTGCGCGTTAACTAAAAGCCGAATGCTCCTGTCTCTCATTCCCCATTATCAGCCATTGGCATATAGATTAAGCACTATTTTTTATTGTTCAACAACGCACAGAAGAAATCTCTCACTGGCACCGCCTTGAAGGTCAAAATATTATACTACTAACATACTACAACAGCAACGAGGGACGAACAGGTGCCGCTGTAAGGAGTTTCGCCCATAAAAACAGAATGAATGCTACATTGATAAGTTTTACAACAAATTTGGAGATTCGGTTGTCATTAAAGCGGCATGTCCCGTCTACTCTTCAAACAACTTGAAATTGGCCCAGTGGTTATTTGCTACAAGAAAGAAGGGAAAAAAAACATAACCTGCCGCCTTCCTACTGTATCATACATTGTGAAGGTGTCTCTAATTAACAGCGTCGTGCCTGACTCAGCTGTAAACGTCAGAAGGTGTGCAGTATGGCACGGCGAATGCGAGCGAGAAAACACGAAGACAGGAAGGATCCAAGATTGACGACGTTAACCATGTCGTAAACTTCGCGGTTAGCATGTGATACTTTTGATTTTGCTCTTAACAACCTACCGCGATTGTTATGATTATCTACAACTTACTATAAACAACAATGAACCGCTGCGAAGCGTGCTTCACTTAGTGTTCATTGAATAAAATCAGCTCTTTATGTTGTGTATATGGTGTGCTACAATTCAATTTGGTGGCAGGTCATACAATATACAAAGGAGTGGTTTGTTGTGAAATATGTCTTAGTAGGACGTAACTGAGAGAGAGGTATTTGAATGATGCTTTCAGAGTTTAGAAATATGCAACTCGAAAAACCGTGGTGAAGAAAAAAGGGTGCACTAGCACTTGCACTTGAGTAGCCGTTTCTTCACCATCGTATTACAGGCTGCACTCTTCACAGTTGTGAAACATGTAGCTTTAGTAGGTTTAGCTGTAAATTCACAAGATAAACATGTCCCCATCCCCTTCACTAAAATTCAGATGTGGCGCACCAATAGTCTGACAGCTGTCAGAAGTTAAATGCCGGCTTCTTGGACTGAGTTCCCGACGAGTAAAAAAAAACAAAAGACGAATTTCAACAAGTGGTTACATGTGGTTATTTTTGTCGACAATTTATTTCATCAAAGAATAAATATTCATGTATCTTCAACTAATGAACTATAAGTGCTTTCGCCTCCTGTGACAGACTATGTTAGCAATGACATGCTCTTCATACAAGTGAAAACACTATAGCAACAATTGTTGGAGGTTTTCAGCGAAGTTCAAATAACGACTTTCTGTTACGAAAGCAGAATGTCTATACATCGAGACCCTCTCTGCCAAACCACAAAAGCCGGAAGGAACACTCGTTTTAGCACCTTTTTACTTTTTCTATCTTTCTCTTCTTCTTTGGCCAATCAGCGGTGCCTGTAAGTTCTCTGACAAACGAGCGCCAAATAAGGAAACCAATCAACAAAAGAGGCACGACAGCACAACGGGCAAACGTTAACCCAATTGCGGCCACCTGTACGCAGACGGTGGCGGCTTCTCCAGACCATCTCGCTGCAGCCAAGTGTTGGCCTCTCTGGTGTTCCCCTGGGGTCGATCGGCAGAAACCATCTGTTTCCACAATTCAGGAATATCACGGATTCTCAACGCCGCAGACGAGGGGAGTTCAAATCAGGCTGATTTCTCCCCCGAGAGAACAAAAGGGCGAAGAAACAGCGCTGAGCCTGCGACATTTGCAGACAGCGACACTTTACGAAGAATTTCTGTCTCACTGCAGTGCAGAAACATTTGTTCGCGTTCTCAAGGACTCCCGATATATCCTTTGCAGTGTACCGCAATAGTGCCACCACCTGTTTCCTACTCATAGTTATTATTCTCGGCTAGGTACCTATACTATCTCTATTTGAAATGCCGCATGCGGATATATTAGAAATACATCTGTCTGCGGATGTAAACTGCCCATCTGACAATGAATTCATTAGCAGCACTCCGAATTGAGAATTCAAATGGTAAAAATATTTGGTGTCATTAGTGTTTCATATACTACACCTTCGGCCTGCACAGTTAATATAATGCTGTCTTGCTGTTTATATGATGATGATGATGATGATGATCCTTGACACTCTGGCGCACACCCACAAAGGGGGATCGGCCAAAAACCGGGCGGCAGGATCTTAACTAAAAGGCTAATGGTTTTTCAAAGAAAACGTAATTTTGGGCTAAAAAATATAGAAAGGAAAGCCGAAAATCGAAAAAGGAGTATATCTGAGCAGGGAGCGATGCAGGCCATCAGATGCGATTTGAGACAGAGGTAATGGTGGGTCTATATATATATATATATATATATATATATATATATGAACACCTTGTTTACTGCATAATGTTCATTCTCTTTGTCGTTTTCGTTGTGCTCATATTTACTGCTCTGAAGAGATGGTGTCAGTTTTTTTTGTTCCCACTTTTTTGAACTGTATTGAAGTTCAACCCACTTCTGCATGCCCCCAAGAAGGGCCTGCAGCATTGTAAAATACATAAATAAAAACCACACATTAAGAGGATATTTTTTTTAATAAAGGCTTCCCAAAATTAGTTAAAATTATATATATATATATATATATATAATTTTACCTAATTTTGGATATATATATATATATATATATATGTATATGTAGTAATATAAAAAACAAAATAATATATAGTGAAACGCAGGTAATGTTCAAAGCAAACTGGAAAACAAATATTGCAGTGAACATATTGTAATATATTAGGGCTGCATATAAGTCCACAAAAGTAAAATGGCTACAGAAATTGCTAGATATGATCACTCTGCATTTGAAATAAAAATAATAATCAGTTGCAATCATGACTGATATACACCTTGAAACTTGGTGTCGTCAGATTCTGGCCCCGCCGCAGTAGTCTAGTGGCTAAGGTACTCGGCCGCTGACCCGCAGGTTGCGGAATCGAATCCCGGCTGCAGCGGCTGAATTTCCGATGGAGGCGGAAATATTGTAGGCCCGTGTGCTCAGGTTTGGGTGCACGTTAAAGAACCCCAGGTGGTCTAAATTTCCAGAGCCTTCCACTACGGCGTCTCTCATAATCATATGGTGGTTTTGGCACGTTAAACCCCACATATCAATCAATCAATCAATCGTTGGATACTGTAGCAATTTTTAATGGTGAGCCTCTCGGACTAGTCAATTTGTGCTGTAAGAAGGAACACTCAAAATAGGAAATGCATTATCGGCGGTAGAGCTGCAATAGAAGTAATATGTAATTGTTTTTCTTATTTTTGTTCATTCATAATTACGGCCAATTATAACTAATTAGTAATGTCTGTCGACTGTAGATGTGACCGTTATTCTTCACTGTAAATCAGTAATGCTTATAGACGTACTAATACCTTAATCACTACACAAGGCAGCGTAATCCATATTCCAGGTCAGCGTGCGATCCTTCAAAGTTAGTTTGTTGCAGTGTACCTTTCCGAAAAAATTGTCAAAAACGCATAGCTGGACATTTCCACAACAAATGCTTAAGGCATCCTTTCAGTCATAGATATAAGGAAAAGACGAGTCCCTTGTATCGATTCAAAGTTAAATTATTTTATTTGGTAAGCTTCTAATCTTCAGCAGAAATAGTCACATTTAAGCCATCTTGCCCATCCTCACTCGAATTGCGAGCACTCAACTGCCAAGACACTAATTACAAGAAGAAAAGAAAGATAGGAGAGATCACAAACCCGAGATTTCTTTCTTTTTGTGCACGCACGCAAGAACATCCACAGCCTCTTCGTGCGTTTCATTTGTGTTTTTATATTTCTTAGCTGTAGTTACCAAATTTCGAAATGTCTTCATTTAGTGCATGAGCTAAGGTCTATTTCGCAATTATCTGTTGTACTTATTACAAAAGATCTCCGTATCTATGGTCCTATTTTCTCATGCGCTCGAAATGGCCCCTCGTTACGATGGTGACATTCATTCTGGAAACAAATGGCGACAGAATCCAAGGGTGTGGATGAAGTCCCCAACTGCGCCATGATATTTTTCCTGCGTCAATTCTGCCTTCTTTCTTTCTTATCTTTGAACAAGAGCATGCGCGACTGATTACGTGCATGAACGCGTGTGTTTGTTAGTTACATCCATGCCCTTTCTATTTAGGCTTTTTCTATTACCGCCTCCCGCCCCCCCTTCCGCTCCTTTCTCCGTAGATTATTTTGCAACACAGATCGTCACATGCACAGTGAGCAGCTCTTACGACATATCTCTTTATCACTCCGATACCACTAGTGTCGCTTTCTTTTCGGGACTGTGTCCCGTGTCACAGATGCGAGAATCCGGGACCACTGGTATGCAGTGTCGAAATGTCATGCATATACTTCGAACGTAGTCCGATGAATGCGTCCATTTATGTTTAGTACATTTCTATGTAGACGCAAAGAAAAGTGCAGCTACTTCGTTTCTTTGTCACGTGAGACGAATCACTATAAAGTAAAGTAGGAGTGAATGAAATAACTTTATCAGGTCTACAATAAATGCGAGTTCACTCACTGTCACCTGGCTGGGCTCAAACAGATTAAATCGCAAATTATAGGAACAAACCAAATCAGAAAGTATTATTCCTGACGGTGCGCCCTAGGTACGAAGGTGAGCGTCTGCTGAGGCCGTCCTCGGCACGCAAAGCATTGAGGATGTCGTCGCGCTTCTTACGGACAAGCAGTCTCAGAGACAGACTTTAAGCATTGTCGTCTATCTTACTATAGTTGCTTCCTCTCGCTTTTTTTCTTCTTTTTTAAACTCAATTTTCTGTGATTTTTTACTGGCCTCAACCCCTTTCTCAGTACATTATAGTCAGCCGGTCTGATAACTGGCTAATATCTTTGTCCTCCTTTTCCTCCTCCTCCTTATCCAATAAGCTAAATTTCCTACAGTTTGTTGTGCAGAAAATACCACAGTGGTTCAGAGAACAAACGGGAGCAAAGGAAATCTTACTCAAAAGCAGAAATAAGAAACGGACATAGACAGGATACGTTGCGCGTAGGGCAGGATAACCGCCGGTCATGCAGAGTAACAGACCGAATCCCAAGGAACAAAGAGCACACTACTCGCACAGTCTTCATCACCTCGGGCTCGTTGCACTTAGGATTTCGGTATTTACTGATCTCTATGTATACTCATTTTTGATTCCTAAATCTTGTAATCTTAACAACGTTTTAAAACACGTGTACGACTGTAGCACGCTCAACATGAACGCTCTGCAGCTTGCCCTGGGCTTGTTTGACTGATTCCAACCCAAAAGCATAGAATGCTGTAGCCGAGATAATACCTCGGTATGCTATGATAATATATCGGAACCTTTTGGTAGAATCTGCACAAAAGAACCCAAAACTACGGGGAGCTAACGAAAATCAAACAGCTTCTGGCCACGCTGTGGAGCATTCATGTAAAGAGAAAGAGAATGGTAGAGAAGAAAATGTAGGGAGGTCAACCAGTCGAGGGTAATCAGTTTGCTACCCTACGTGTGAGAACGGGAGGGGGGAACTTCAAAGAAGAAAAAAAAAAGAGAGGAAATAGAAAGATAGCACATCATACAGCACGTTAACAAGCACCTAGTCAGTAAGGGTGCATCAACCTAGCGTGGATACGCAACATTACGATCACAGCCGCTTTTCCAGGCCCGTTTTTCTCAAAAACCCCAGCAGTTCCTCGGTCACCTTCAGCTGCAATGTCCTTTGTCGACGACATGCTAGAAGTGATTCAACAGAAATTTGTCTATTGTAAAGGCGCGCCATATGACGCAGTGCTTAAGACATGAATAATCTCACAATGTCGTCGCCCATGTCGCCAAACACTTCCCGCAGACAGTGACATATACCGGCGGGCTGGTATGTGCCAGAGGGCATTGACACTTAATATCTACCGAAAAACGACGAGAACACACATGGCCAATTTTAACGCGTGAGCGTTAAGAAAAAACCAGACATCAGCAGCGTTAACCCGACTAATGCAAAGAATAAATGTCATGGTCCCAGCAGAAATTATTTCCAAGCATTCTGCGTGGCAATCAAGCATTCTACCACGAAACAATGCCAGGTCCCAGAACAACTGTTCAAAGAGACCCCCATGTTTGTGAAACGTCCACTGTGGATGCAGTGCTGGCTATCCAATTTTATAAACATTACATATGTACTCCTATGATACAGCCATCCCGTCGTGGTAACGTAAGCTATAGTTATTTATTATTCAGAATACTGTCAATCCCGTGATGGGATTATTACAGGAGTGGTGTCATATTGTTCATTGTAAAAACAAGCAATACACAGACTAAAATACATGTTGCAAGCACTAGAAATTTCAAGCAAATATCTCAAACATAGCGCGAAATTCGCCGTAGTGATAGGCAAAGAGTCTTTATGAATATAAACATGACATGAATTGCTGGGGCAAGCAAAAAAAAACGGATGCAAATCGTAATTGCACAGACAGACTTAAAACATCAGGGGAGTTGCTGGGGCAAGCAAAAAACAAATACAAAACGTAATTGTACAGACAGAGTTAAAACTTGCGTTATCATCGATTCAGGAATTCGCGGCTAAATAAAAGTCAGCACACTTTCACTCGCTCCATCAACAAATTTATCAACTGTCGGCTTTGTCAACACGGTGGGGTGCAGGGCATTCCAAGTGCGTATGGCTCGCGGAAAAAAAGAGTGGCCAAAAACATTGTTCTTGAAGGGATACTCATCAAGTGTGTGACAATGATTATTTAGTGTTTGGCGCTTACTGTTAACCTTAACATAATTAGCCGGATTTATTTTCAAAGAGTTGTGTAGCACCAGATACAAAAATCTCAGACTATGAAGCTTGGCGCGGCTCGCCGGGGTAGGCAGATCCGCTTTTATCAAAAGAGCAGTAGGTGAGTCGGTACGCCTATAACGGTTATAGATAAAACGGACTGCTTTACGTTGTATTCTTTCAAGCGCGGCTACATGTTTGTTTGTGAAGGGGAACCAGGCCACGCTCGCATATTCGAGGATTGGGCTGATAAGCGTGGTATACGCTAAAGGTTTTGTTTTGGGTGTCGAATGACGAAGGGTTCGCTTAAGAAAAAATAACCTGCCGAGTGCCTTCTTCGTAATATGTTCGACATGCGCCGTCCAATTTAAGTCGGACGATATCAAGATGCCTAGATATTTGCAGGCAAGGTATCGTGTGCTGAACTTGATTCATGTAGCAGTGGCCAGAGCTAACATTCTTGCGAGCACCAGCTTTTCATATCAGTTATCGCTTCTAGTGTTCCTAATATACTCGTGTTCCTATTGGCATCGTTGCACGAGTGCAAACAACTTGTTATATAAACATCTTCAGCTCTTCCACATATGTCTGTGTGTACAACATTTGTACATATATTCAGCGTGATTTCAAATGTCGCTCAATAAGTGATTGCAACACGGTCACCTTCCCTCCGCATGATTTGCATAACGTCTATTCTCTAGGTACACCAGATCTGCCGAATTTTATTATAATTACGACACTGCATTTAGAAAACTACACGAACTATATAGCTTCGTTGCCTATATTGTCTGCTTGTTTAACATATTACTCATAAAAAATTATGGACAATCTGCCCGAAGTGGACCCTGATGGAATGCGAAACAGTAGCGGTGCACACGGCGTTGACCCGGTTGAAACGGGCGTCGGCGCGGGTGCTGGAAGAACAGTTTGAAGCGAAAATTCGGTGTAGCGTTTACTCGAGTAGAGGTTTGTTTGAAACGCGAAGACGCAAAAGGCAAGTTAGGTTTCATGTAAGCTTTATCGCAGATAAACGTGCCGCAAAAGCATTTTCACTCGACGCGCGGTTGAGGGTTGCGGGTGGTGCAGAGAGTGAAGCGATTGAAAAGTCTGTGCCGAGTGGGCGGACGAGTCGAACACTGCGGGTGCTGTGATGAGCGTCCTGCGGGTCAGGGAGAGAGTGACGTCAGTGCGCACCTTCGAGGGGAGCGTAACGTCAACCCGTAGCTGTGGCGTGACCTACTTGGCAGTGTTTAGGCACTGCTTCAACACCTGCGGCGAGGAAAACGCGCTGTGACGCGTTCGTACGCACACACGCACGTACGGCGTTACACACGTGAGGCAGAGCTGCTTCGCATCAAATAACAAAAAAACACTCAACACCCAATGCTAGAGATGGCCACAGTCGTCAGTCGTCTAAATAGTGTATACGACCGCAGGCACGTGGTTTTTTCCTTTTTTCCTTTTCGCATGACTGATCAAATGTTTCACGTATTCACTGGTCCTGGCGTGTTTCCTAGAAAGCACTCTACTGTGTTTCTATCGTCCATTCCACCGGATAGCACGCGTACTCAAACCTTCCGCAATAAAATGGGCAATGGCGCTTGAACAAAAAAAAAATATCTGGCAAGGTCACTTAGTGCCGGGTGATAACAGTGTTTCAGCCTCTGCAAATTGTAATGTATGCATGTCAATCTAAATAAATACGCCCATATTATCTGAAGACAGTAGCAAAAGTAATAAAGCTTATCTTTTTGTTTGCTGTTGTACCTCGATATAACTGCGAACTCAAATAATTCTTTCATTGACGCTTTCCTTTCTCGAAATTTCGTGCTATTGTCAGTGAGAAATTTGTTCTCGTTCTCCGCGCGCACAGCCCAGAATAATTCACATAGCACACGAAACGCGCCACGATTATGCATCATGCATGTGCTTTTCCATGCTTTCGATGTTTACAGTAAGTTCTGTCGAAAAGTTCTGTCTGGTGCATTTCCTACGGTGATATAGTCGCGCGGCCATCGGGTCGGGAATTGGGGCATCGGTTTCTCCTTTGAGATGTTTTGCCAAAACAGGCCGCAGCGTCGGCAAACACGTCCCTCGTCAGTAAACATATAAATTCTATTTTTATATGTTTTCGTAGTTTATTTCTTCACCCACTTCCTGGCTGTTCAGCATAGATGTACTACTCACCGGAAACTGAACATTCCATGGAAAGTCGAGGCACAACATTTTCTTTCAGACGTGTGGCATTCTTTCTTTATTTTGTGTACTCAGTCACCTACAAAAAAAAAACGCAAGGCCTGCGTGGAAAGCGCAGCATAGTCACAGCGAAAGCTAGAAGAGCGGCCTTTAGGAGCCTTTTCTAAACACTGATTGGGTAACTACTGCACGCCGACTTGCTTGATACCCTCTAGGTCATTATTAATAAATTTTTTGGGTAGTAGGCCGGCATTTGCTATGCTATTTTTCGTCATTTTTCTGAGAATCGTGGTATCCACAAAACACTTGCAAGAAATTTTGTGCCAATTGTTCATGCAGTGGCTGACAACTATGAGGAATAATGGTAGAAGTGGTTATGCGCCACAGTTAATAGGAGAACAAAAACAAGATTATGTGATGGGTTGGAGCATTGGACGGCCCACTGGTTACACTATTAGCATTGTGTCAAGACTGGTTGTTCTTTCGCTGTTTTAAAACGCTTTACAAGTCGTATTAACGCGATTGCTTTCCCAATATCAAGCCTACCTAAGGCAAATTTGACAAGTCACAAGCACCCGTGTAGACCAGTGGTAGAATACCGGGCTGGAAGTCAGGGGACCCGAGTTCGAGCCCCACTGTGTCGTTGGTGCTAGGTACAGCCTACCTAAGACAAGTTTGACAACAAGTTACAAGCACTGGCGTAACTCAGTAATATTGTCACAAAGACACAGGCACGCAGGTACAAAATAGGGCGTTTTCTTTCGTAACCCAAGGGCCAGAAACGCGAACACCAGAGCACGCGCACACAGAACTACTTCGTTGTCCTCTTCAGAGGCTGGCTACTATAGTTGCCAGCCTACCTTGCGTATATTCTCCCCTTTCAAGAGCGACCGTCCCGGTCGATTGACTGAGATGCTAGAGGTGGCCATGAAAGAAATGAAAAAAAATCACGTCAATGAAAAAAAAGCCCACGCTGTTGTGGATAATAAGGAAAAAGTTCGAAGTGTTCATAACTCGCGGGCGTGGTACGCTTTCATCCGTACTACATGGACTACTTCTGGACGTGGACGTCCTCTTTTTTGAACTGGTGTCGGAGCTTTGGGGAACTACCTCGTAATTCACGTCACTGAGGCAGCGCACAACTTCGTAGGGGCCAAAGTAGCGCCGCAATAGCTTCTCCGAAAGCCCACGATGTCGAACTGTTGTCCACACCCGTACATAGTCACCTGGTTGATAGTGGACGCTCCTTCGGCCTTTGTTGTAACGGCGAGCGTCGATATCTTGCTGCGCGCGAATGCGGTTCCGTGCAAGCTGGCGGGCTCCCTCGACTTTCTCAACGAAGTCGTCAACGCTGTCATTTCCGCTGTTGTCCTGGTCTACGGGGAGCATAACGTCTAACGGTGTTGTGACGTGACGGCCATAAACAAGCTCGAATGGTGTTAGGTCTGTGGTCTGTTGCTCAGCGGTGTTATAAATAAGCAAACGTGACATACGGAAAAATTTCATCCCACGTTTTGTGCTCTACATCAACATACATAGATAGCATGTCGGCCAATGTTTTGTTTAACCTCTCCGTCAAGCCGTTCGTTTGGGGATGATAAGCTGTTGTTTTCCGGTGGTTGGTGTGCGTCAGCTTGGTGACTTGTTGCAATAACTCTGGCATAATTGTTGCTCCGCGATCGGTTATGAGAACAGCAGGTGCACCATGGCGCAAAACAATGTCGTGGACAAAGAATCTGGCGACTTCAACTGCAGTTCCATAAGGCACAGCTTTGGTTTCTGCATAGCGAGTCAGATAGTCGGTCGCGACAATTATCCACTTATTTTTTGAGGATGACGTAGGGAAGGGACCAAGAAGATCCATTCCTACTTGCTGAAATGGTGCTTGAGGTGGATCTAAAGGTTGGAGGAAACCGGCGGGCTTTGCGGGTGGAACTTTACGCCTCTGACAGTCACAGCAGGGTCGGACATAGCGCTGAACGGACGAATACAGCTGTGGCCAGTAGTACTTCTGTCGGATGCGCGCTAATGTCCTAGCAAAGCCTAAGTGACTGGCCGAAGGATCATCGTGGCACGCCTGCAAAACTTCCTCACGCAGTGCCATTGGAACGGCGAGGAGGAAAGTTTCCTGGCTGCTCTCAAGATTTCTCTTGTAGAGAACATTGTTACGCAGGCAATACGTAGTCAAACCACGTGAGAGTCAGCGTGGGACGATAACGTCTTCTCCTTGAAGATGCTGGATGACAGGAAGTAGCTCAGTGTCCTCACGTTGAAGCTCAGCCATCCGCACCACATCAACGATGCCAAGAAACGGTAAATCTTGTTCAGTGTCAGATGACGTCGGGGAAATAGGAGCACGAGACAGGCAGTCAGCATCTGTATGCTTATGTCCTGATCGGTAGACTACCGTTATGTCGTACTCTTGAAGGCGGAGGCTCCAGCGGGCGAGGCGGCCTGACGGATCCCGTAGATTGGCAAGCCAACAGAGCGAATGGTGGTCACTGACCGCTCGAAATGGCCGGCCGTATAGGTAGGGTCGAAACTTGCTAATGGCCCAAACGACTGCTAGGCAGTCTTTTTCGGTGGTAGAGTAATTAGCCTCTGTTTTTGTGAGACTGCGGCTCGCGTAAGCGATCACACGCTCTGCGCCGTTCTGCCATTGAACTAGAATGGCTCCGATTCCCACGTTGCTGGCGTCTGTGTGGATCTCGGTGTCGGCAGTGTCGTCGAAATTTGCCAGCACTGGAGCTGTCTGCAGTCGATTGCGCCGCTCTACGAAGGCTTGTTGTTGTTCTTCCGTCTATACGAAAGGTACATCTGGCCGTGTCAGTCTTGTAAGAGGTTCCGCAATTTTCGAAAATCCTTCGACAAAACGGCGGTAGTACGCACAGAGTCCGAGGAATTGCTGAACAGCCTTTTTGTCTCCAGGACGAGGGAAATCGGCAACGGCAGCCAACTTCTCCGGATCTGGTCGAACACCCTCCGGGCTAACCACGTGGCCGAGAAACTTGAGTTCTTGATAGCCGAAGTAGCACTTTTCGGGCTTGATAGTAAGGTTCACTCTCCTTACTGCAGTGAGGACACTTTTTAGCCTTGAAAGATGCTCGTCAAATGTGGTTGAAAACACAACGACATCATCCAAGTATACAAGACACGTCTGCCACTTTAGTCCAGCTAGTACAGTATCCATCATGCGTTGAAACGTGGCGGGAGCAGAACAGAGACCGAAAGGCAGCACTTTCAATTCGTAGAGCCCGTCAGGCGTCACGAACGCGGTTTTCTCACGGTCGCCCTCGTCAACTTCAATTTGCCAGTACCCTGACTTGAGATCTAGTGATGTAATGAACTGGGCGTGGCGTAGATGGTCTAAGGCGTCATCAATTCGTGGCAGGGGGTAAACGTCGCGTTTAGTGACTTTGTTAAGCCGTCGATAGTCGATGCAGAAGCGTAGTGTGTTGTCTTTTTTCTTTACTAAGACAACAGGTGACGCCCACGGACTTGTCGAGGGTTGGATGACGTCATCATTCAGTATTTCTTGAACTTGACGCTTAATCACCTCTCTTTCCTTCGGGGACACACAGTATGGATGTTGGCGAAGAGGCCGCGCCGACTCCTCGGTAACAATGCGATGTTTTGTAACGGTGGTACGCCGAACTTTCGATGCTGTGGAGAAGCAGTCCGAGAATTCCCTCACAAGGTTTAGCAGCCGCTCTTTTCGTGAATATGGCAAGTCTGGATTAACGTGAATGCAGCTTCCCAGGTCAGCACAAGCTTTTGCATGCGGTGAAGTCGTATCCAATGTGCCGATATCAAAAAAGTCGGCGATTTCACTGAGGAAAGCGACAGTAGTCCCTCTAGGAACGTGCTGAAACTCATTGCTGAAGTTGGTCAGCAGAACTCGAGAGCGTTTATTCTCTAACCGAACAAGGCATCGGGCTACGCATATGTTTCGTTTGAGCAGCAGCGAGATATTTGCCTCTGCAATACCTTCATAGCCGTTGAATTCGTCAAAAACGTCGCAGGCTACCAAGGTGAACACGCTACTCTTCGGCGGTAACGTGACGTCATCGTCAACAATTCTCAAAGCATTGACGTAACTGCCGTGAGGGTTGCGCGCTAAAGCGTGTGCCGTAGAAAACGTCACTTGCGACTGTTGCAAATCAATCACGGCTCCATTATCACGCAGAAAGTCCAGTCCGAGAATTAGGTCCCTCGAGCAACTCGGTAGTATTACAAAATCTCCGAGATACGTAAATCCGTGAATACTGACTCGCGCTGTGCACCGCCCCACCGGAGTAAGAAGATGGCCTCCTGCCGTACGTATCAGTGACCCAGCCCACTGGGTAGAAACCTTCTTCAGCCTGCAGGCAAGACCCATGCTCATAACGGAAGTGTCTGCTCCAGTGTCAATTAGCGCTATTACTTATTCGTCGTCGACAGTTACCGCAATGTTTGATGTCACCACTCTTCGCATCACGTTTGACTGCGTCTGTACATCTTTTTGCTGCTGTCGCTGTCGTCGTAGTGGAGGATCTTCCGTAGAGTCAGCGTCAGCGGCCTCACCTCCGGAGGTCGCTGAACTCAGTTTTCCCGACTTGCAAGACTGGGTGAACGGCGTATTGGAGCGCCGCGTGAATAGGCTGGGCTCGGTGACCTGTAGCGAGCAGGCGACGACGAGCGAGGCTCTTGTGACCGATGTTCGATACTGCGACGATTCGAGATGAAACTCTCTATTTCCTGTGGTCGCTCGCCAGGTCGTGGACGAGGGGCATTAGGCGAAAATCCACGGAGACCCACACGACGGTATGGACATGTTCGGTAGACGTGTCCGGCTTCCCCGCAGTGGAAACAAAGGGGCCTGTGGTCGGGTGTACGCCAGATGTCACTCTTTCTTCGGCGATCAACGGTGAGCTGCGAAGGCGGAAGCCTACCTCCATTTGCTGAGTGTGTCGCTCATTGGGGTAAAATACGCTGGTTGAACTGCACGATGGAGGACGTCGCACTGCTTCCGCGTAGCTCATCTCGACGCAGTGCCTCTGTTGTGGCGCCTCGGATGGTTGGGGATCGTGAACGGCTTGCCGTAGCTCGGCGCGTACCATCTCCGCAATGGAGAGCTGCTCTGCAGGTGAAGCAGCCACCTGCATCGTTTGTAGCTCTTCCTTGATGAGAGCTCTGATAAGCTCTCGCAACGCGGTGATGTCATTGCCGAGAGTGACAGAAGTGACCTCACTTGGGTTTACACCACGGTTATACTGCCTGGTACGCTGTTGAAGGGCCCTCTCCATGGCAGTGGCTTCCTCGTGGAACTCCGCAAGTGTCGCAGGCGGGTTTCGAATCAGGCCGGCAAAAATCTCTTCTTTAACACCACGCATTAGGTGGCGAACTTTCTTGGATTCGGATTTAGAGGGCTCCGCACGCCTGAAAAGCCGATCCATGTCCTCTACGTAGGTCGTGTAGGTCGTCACCCTTTCGTTAGGGCCTTGAACCCTTGCCTCTATAGCACGCTCCGCTGTCTCTTTCCTGTCCTCTCGGGCAAAGGCCTTGAGGAACTGCCGTTGAAACTCATCCTATGACGTAAGCGCTGCTTCATGGTTCTCAAACCACGTTTTCGCGGAGTCCTCCAGGAAGCAGTGCACATAGCGTAGCTTACGCTCTGGGATCCAATCGTTGATGACGGCGACCTGGGTGAAATGCTCGAGCCAGTCGTCGGCATCTTCAAAAGCAGCTCCGTGAAATGTCTTCGGCGTCTTGGGCTGGTTGATAACCAGGTACGCTGGTGCTGGCGCGGTGACGTTAGGCGGTGTTTGATTCATAGTCCTCTGACGTTCAGGCAGCAAACCGTGCTGTGGCTCGAGTCCCTGGAGACGACGGCTGGAACGTACGTGCACCAGGGTAAGCTCGGCTGAGATACTCGATGGACTTGCGTCAGGGGTGCTCTCAGGGAACCGTATCATCTACCGTACCCAGCACTTCCACCAGAAAATGTCACAAAGACACAGGCACGCAGGTACAAAATAGGGCGTTTTCTTTCCTAACCCAAGGGCCAGAAACGCGAACCCCAGAGCACGCGCACACAGAACTACTTCGTTGTCCTCTTCAGAGGCTGGCTACTATAGTTGCCAGCCTACGTTGCGTCAATATTATACTAGGCTGGCGCCCCACGGACCCGGATTCGAGCCTCATTGTGTCATTTGTGCTCAGATTTTTTAGGAGCAAAGCTCCTTAGGGTGTGGGTCTGTCCAATCTCCGATGGAGTATGTAGCCACCGGTGGCACATAGCCGAAAGAGCGGTCCTCTATGTGTGCTGCTTACAAATATATACTAGGTTAGCGTAGATCGCAATACAGAACTTCGTTCTGTTTATGAAAACAGTCAGACAGACTGATATAAGGATTTCTTATGACATGCATAGTCTCCAGCATGCCACTCGCCAGAAAAAATGGCGTGCTGGTTGAAGGCCTTAGAACATAGAATGGGCACAACGAAAAAAAAAATAAGAAAAAGCTGAGAACGGCGTAGTTTTCATATTCACATTTAATATGCAGTCAAATGGGCTACTTTAAAGTTAAGCATGCAATAAGAATGCAGCCTGAAGATCTGTGTATCACCAGTTGGCAAACTCACAAGCTCCGTCATGAGTGAAATAATTGGCACTCCCACCAACCAGTCTAATCAAGTTAGAGTGACTATGGTTGAATCAAGTTTTGCAGAAAAGAAAATAGGCAACAATGCGAGAGACGTACATTTGTTTTTACCACTGGCATTTTTATTGTTTCCGCTTCTTATACCTCTCGTATGAGAGGAGAAAGGGTTGTCGTATGGTGAGAGTGAGAAGAAACACACGTAAATTGTTAAGGCAAGTCTTGCATTGCTTAGTCTGAATAATCTGGTATTATAAATTACCTCTGTGACCAGCACATATTGACTTAGGTGCCAGTTGTGTGCAGATCGTTGTCGTAAATTTATGAGGATGCGCCATCACGATTGATGTTTGAGATGGTCTCGTACTAATTCATTGAGCATATAAACCACGAACAATTTTTGTCTTCACAATGAATTAATGCCCGTTGAACTCAGAATGTTATTCAAGTAGTACAATATATT
>WOVY01009529.1:0-236220 GCA_013436015.1 Rhipicephalus annulatus
CCAACACTCCCGCGACGCATGCCGCGACAGCTTTTTTTTTTTTTTCTCACTCGTCGCACGCAGCATTGAAAGGCGAGGGTCTTTACATGGCAGGGACGAAAAAGGGAGAAGCGTGGCCTAGGCCCGTCGCAGATCGGCATTTGAGAGAGAGCAAACATTCAACTGCAGCCTTTTCTTTCCTTTTCTTCTTTTTCGCGTTTCGCAGCGTTGAGGTGTCGGAGGGTCCGCCATGGATTTGGATGTGGTGCTGAAAGCGTTTTTGGAGTGTCGTATGTTCGAATTAACTGTCGGAAGTGCTTGAGCGTCCGAATCCGGGGTTTTCTGACCATTGGAATACACAATAGCTTTGACGCGACCTCAGCGTGAGTTCGAATTAACACCAAAGTTCGAATGAATGAGATTCGACTTTATAGTAGTCATTTGAAAAGTGACCTGTACAAAAACACACAGCAGTGTCATTCACAATGTGGCACTAGCTATGACTTTGTCTCTCTGCTAAATGTCTGAGCAGAAGTGTACTGACATTTCTGGGAGAAGGGGGAGGGGAATACATCCATTATGATTTTCAGCATGGCGCCCTGTGGCCTCATGAACTGAGATTGCGCATTTCTTCAGCTAGCTGTTATTTTAACGACTAAACGCTGTCTCCCACTTGTGAAGGATCCCGAACAAGGTGATTCACTTAGTTTGTGGAAATGATGCGATTTGCAGCCCTGCACAATTTTTTAGTTTGCGAGGCCTGTGTTGCAAGTCGCATTGAGTGCTACTGTACATAGACGGTAATCCTGGAGTGGTTGTTCGTGGGAGAACAGTAGCGATCCCGGCAACACTTTTACGGCACTTGGGATCATCAAATTCGGGCACGGCAGCCTCGAGCAGTTAGAAACTGCATGGGTCTGGTACAGAGGGCGCCCAAGGTTGTGGTTGCGAGTCGTGAAAGTTTTTCTCGTTCGCAGGTGTGAGGTCACCTACATGAGTCACGTGTCGACTTCTACAAGCCAGATCTCCTCTCGGAGTAACCCACGTGTCGACGGCAAAGCTCTCGGTCGAGTGCTACAGACAAGCCCTGGAAAGTGCTATGCCGGTTTTCTGCAAAAGGCGAGAGGCTGTCCGCGCTGAATGGTTAGTGATAGTCATACTTTAGGTTTCTTTTCTTCTAAGCTTTATTATTCTCACCCCAACTACTGACGACACCTATTCCACACCATACATCTTTTTTATGGCCAGAAGATGTTCCTGGACAGGTACATTTTTACATGAGGTAATAGAGGTGTTAGGAACTATCAATGAAACCAACAGACAATTCAGCTGAGGAAAGCCATAGGGACATGTATTGCTTTTTTTAAATAACTGTAGTGTAACAATGGGTGAACTAAATTGAAAGGAATAAAGTGGGCGGCAAAGCACTATTTCCCATTGTTGGATCCAAGCACAGAACCATCAAATAATGCATCCGATATGATCCGATGTGACTCAAAGGGTTAGGATGGAGAGCGCTCTCTGTCCACTTTGTTAGGTATTCACGGGCATTTAATTCCTGAAAGTGTTAAGCAGCAGCACTCGTAGCCAAGGCGGTGAGTGTACGACACTTTTTCTGGTGAGAGTGCATCTCGCGACACTGTTTATGAGGCAGCAGCTTACGCTTAACCCATGCATGGTAGCCAAGGCACCAAGTAACGCTGGGACAAAGCCCTCACTATGAAAGTACGAAAGAAGGGGAATTGTTTGGCAGGCTCATTTCTTTGTTAGACACAACCAACGAAATTACTTCGATTCCTTTCAGTCTAGGTCATAATAATTGGACTACAGTTAAAAACCAATGTCTCCGATGCCTTCCTTGGCTTAACTTTACTGTTGGTTTCATTGGTTGCATATAAGAAATAAGAGAACCCCTTGTACAATTGCCGTTTTTTTTACCTGGGGTGCAGAAATAGAGCAAGTTTTTAGGCATAATAGAATCAGGCCAGAATTGAATTGAATATTGCATTCGTTTGGAACACTGAATAGCCGCTTTCCACATTTTATTACTTTAATAATGTGTGCTTAGAGTTAGCAATGCAATGTTGTACTTGGCCATGGTATGTAGTCTCATTTCAAAGGGTATGGCATGTGCTTAATGTACCATGCTTTTCGTGCATGTTAAGAACATCTTAGTTGAAATTAAAAAAAAAAAACTGGGGCATGGGCAGGGTATATAGCGCAAAAGGCAAGATAATTTTTTAGTCATTAATAGCCACATATTGGATTCCAAAAGAAGGCAAACGTGCAAGGGTGGCAGGAAATTGGGTGGGCAGATAATATTAACAAGTTTGCAGAGATAACATGGTTGCTAGAAAGCATGGGGCTTGGTTAATTGGCAAAACGTGGAACAGGCCTCTGCCAGTGCGCGTAGTCAGTTTGTTGACGATGATAATCAAAGTAATACAAAAGGGAAGTTCATCATAATGACATTCGTCATGACCCCACTGCTGTTGTTTGCTCTGTTTTTACTTTTTCATGAGTTTGATGGCCGTAGATTCACATTTTTGCAACCTTTTTCCATCGCTACAGAGCACCACGACAGGCCGGTGACCCTAGACGACCTGGACGCCATGCTGTTTCACGCTCCATACGGGAAGCTGGTGCAAAAAAGCCTGGCCAGGCTTGTGCTCAAACGATTTTCTGCGGGATTCAACATCCCCCAAGTATGCCAGCCTAGCGGGCTTCAGGTGAGGGTGTTTCTTAGACTTTGAGGGTTCTGTTGTGCAATAGGACGGTCGAATATGGCGTGAAAGTTTTACTTTAGTAGGACGTGGCGAGAAAACCTGGTCCGAAGCTTTACAGCATGTAAGTGATCTTGTGAGAGTATCACTAAGCCATCCCTTTAGAATAGCTTGCCGGTGGTGTGCTGTAGTCTTCAGTGGGCTGAAGGGCAACAGCCAAGGCGAGAAGCAATGGGTGTTTGTGTCTTGACAACATACTCGTATCTCAAGGTCTAGCTAATCCACAGCGTGGCGCAAGACGGCAAAGTGCATGACGAGTCAACCTCGGAACATTCATCGTTACCGCAGTCTCAGGCAGTTTCCACCAGCACCTAATGCGACATCTCTTCAGTAGTGAGTCTAGTGACGACACGGTTGTCTGCACAAAAAAATTGCAAATCTGAACGTCCTCAGGGGCCGCTGCATGCATCCGCAGTGAAACCATGGACGCTCGCGTGATGTTGAAAACAAAGAGCAAGTGACATGGACACCATGGAATACTATTCGGTATAGTAATCTCCATATGCAGCGCAGCCCCACATATGCAGTGCGAACTCTAATAATGGCACGGGGCACGAATTTAAGTATTTTGAAATGGCTAATCGGGGCGGATCAACATGGAATAGTAGTACACTCAAACCTCATTATTACAAAGCTGCATCTTATGCAAAAAATAAGATCTTGATATCCAAAAATTTGTTGTAGGGGTATAATCCTAACACTGTATCTATCGCAAGACTGTTTTTTATGTACTTCATTATAACCAACAATCTATTATATCCATGTACATTATATCGAGGTTTGAGCGTATTTTATTTTTCATGGTATGGTGTAGGAACGCTATGTTCCCGCAAAATGCAATTACAAAAGTGACGAAATCGTTGCTCACTGCTCCTGTCTCTCCCCCACCACCTCTCTTTTTCAGCTCTGTACATTTAGAGGACTCTGTGTTTGATCGAGACGTGGAGAAGGCCTTCATGAAGTTCAGCCAGCAGATGTTTGAGGACAAGACTAAGCCAAGTCTTCTGGTGTCCAACCAAGTGGGCAACATGTATACGCCCTCTCTGTACTCCTGCCTCGCCTCTTACCTCGCCAGGTGAGTTGCTCGTAGCGGATGGCACTTGATGCTAAATTGCCCGTTTGCCAGGTTCAGGCATTTATGAGAGATCCACAAAGGGAATGCTAGGGCGCTAAAACGGATGAGGTTTCCTGGAATGATATTCTAACAATTCATGCGAACTTTTGTATGAATTTTACTACGTATATGCTTTTGTGTATGCATTTGTTTAGTGTCCCTTTAAAACCCGAATCTATGAAAGGGGTGGTGCCACCTAATTTGTGGTTTTCACGTTCTTTGCTGCAAGCATTTCTTACAGCTCCGCGAAGCATATGATACACACACCAAGATTTAACTATTCTTGTAAGTAATTTAATATCGCCTTTTTGATGTGAACAACTTTCAATTTCGGTTTCTGGGCACCAAGTTGGACAGTGGCGTGACAGGGTGGTGGGCTTGGTCATTGACCACAGAAGGCTGTGATGCACGTCGTGTTGAGTATTGTCTGCTCTAGCACATACGTGCCACACCATAAAAAAAAATGTACTGACAGTTGCAATGGCTAGCTGCAGCAACCGCGAGCGGTGTAGCAGTCGACGCATTGCCGGTATGTACGTCGAGGAGGTAGTGGAGGTCATTCACAGATCTGGTGCGATATTGCTGCAACTTTTGTTGCCCTCCTTATGGAGCTACATCAATGCTGGATGCGCTAGTGATGAGTCTCGATCGGGTGAGAGAGCATTTGGGTACGCTTTGGAAGTGAATTGAAATATATTCTAAACATTTGTTGTGTCCGACCCTTTGTGCGGAGTGTCCTTGCATACAGAGGAAACCCACAACAGGCTTTTTATAGCCTCGAAGTTTGATGGCACCACCCCTCTAAGGAGCACCATACAATCTATTATGAGTGCATAGGCAAGGAATCTTTTGGATACTCAAGGCGTAAAATAAGATCTTATTTGCGTAATGTTTTGTGCGTTTTCAATTTTGCAGGATTATTGGGCCCATTAACTTTGCCTAATTGTAGTGTGACTGCAATTCACTTGCATAGCTGCGATGATTTGTTTCTATAAACAGCTTTTGTTTTTTATGCTTTGCACGTTAGTCATGTTTTCATCATTTGTGTTCATGGTAGCCTTTCCTGTCCTTTTCTCATGACAGCTTCCCAGTGTCCCAGTTGGCAGGCAAGCGCATTGGGATGTTCTCGTACGGCTCCGGCCTGGCAGCCACTCTTTTCAGCCTCTGCGTGACAAACAACCTGGGGTCAGACTCCGCATTGCACGAGCTGCATGCCAGCCTGGTTGACTTGCGTGCGCGGCTTGCCCAGCGTCGCAAGGTAGCACCCGAGGAGTTTGCCCTCATCATGAAGCTCCGTGAGGAGACACACCATCAAGGTGACGATCATTTCGCAGCGTGGCTGTATTGGTCTGCTCTGTGCTGTCGTCGTAGTACAGTTGAATCCCTCGATAGCGAACAAAATTTTGTGGCAACGAAGTAATCCGACATCAGCAGCAGACGTTCGTAGATTTGCCTTTTCTTGCCAACAAATAGATTTAAAAATCACTCCCACAATAACGAAAGCTTCAAGTAGTGTCCACTACATACTTTTCAACCCATGAGTATGTTGGGAGCCCTGAGGTTAGAAAATTGCAGCACCGCTCAATCAACAAGTCATACACATATGCTTCCGCCGACAAGAATCGGTGTGAACATTGCCGTTTACATTTGGTTGGACGATTATGATAGCAAGCAACAAAACGCAGGATAGGCAGGTAAAATCGCACAAAGTTTTTTATGCTTTCAACATCATTCACACATTCCTCAACGACCATGACAATAGAGAAGCTACACAGAACTTGCTGCAGGGCTCTAGTCATCAAGCTCTTTCAAAGCAATGTGAAACAGAGCATGATCAGCAACAAAGTAATTGATGCATATTTTTCTATTTTTGCAAAAATGAAATTCAGTCTAGAGTGGACAAAGACTGCTTGCACGGCAATGTCGCAATTGAGTGGTTCGACCATCGTAGCAATAGTAGCAGTGATAGTAACGGCAGTCATTGTAAGAATGGTCACATTAACAGATGGGGAGCGAAGAAATAAAACAAAATGGTGATGATTGCCTTCCACTACAAAACACTGGTAAAGGAATTCAGTTTCATTAATCCCCCTCATTACAGATTCATGTTAACCGAGGCAAGGCAAAGCATTTGCACCTTCATTAATTGCATTCATTACCTACGTTAACCAAGGCAACTAACTTTATAAATTGCATTAGTTACGGTTATGTTAATTGTATTAAACTAAGGCAAAGCATGTGGGCGCCTTAGAGGGTCATATACCTAACAGGGAGTGCACGTTTGGCAGGATTTGGGCCGCACTAGTGACAAATATAGTGATGCTTTCGCTGTAACGCCATTGCCTGAGGCGGCTGGTCACGCGACCTCACTTTGCCCAATTAAGTGTAAGCATGCGCGTTTCGCGTGTAGCGGTGAATTTATGACACGACATGGCTTCGCTAGCCACTCTCGCACGCTTACAGCTTCACTATCCGACGATTTTTGCCGCATGGAACTAGCCCAATTTTTTCAAAGTGTTTGAAGCTCTCACTTCACGTCATTTCAACAACCGGTCCTTTGTGGTAAACTTGTGTGTCTCAATTTTGTGCAGCACCGTACACGCCCGTCGGTTCTTTGGAGGACCTCTTTCCGGGCACATGGTACCTTGCATCGGTGGACAGTATGCACCGGCGACATTATCAACGCCTGCCACTTGCAACTGCAAACGGAAAGGCTCCAGTGGCAACCACACTCAAGGTACCCGTAATAATTTGTCGTTTCAATGCTTTTTGGTCACCTGCCATTTCACCACAAGTGGAACAAGACTGTGCGTTCTTTACAGGCATAAATGATGCTAAATGATGTAAACCACAACTGAAAGGAAGAGACAGTATTATATAAGCTACAGACAAAGCTAACAAAATCAGGAAGAGCTGTCTGAAAATGGGAATAGCAACATGGGGGAACTAGCAACATGGGGGAACTGGCACATACTTGCACTTATCGAACATCAAGACAATCGCTTGCTTACATAAATGTACCCACTCACTCTCATTCAGATAGTACACTCATCCTCTTGCACTATTTGTCATTGAATAGTTCATTGGGGGATCCAGAGGGGGGGCGGTAGGAGTGATCGCCCCCCCAACTCTGTTTCAACACCCAACACCCCCCCCCTCAATTCAGTGCTTGCAGTCCACTTCCTATCACCAATTAAGACAAATGAGTGAAACCACTGTGAGCACATATTAACAGTATTTATGCTATGGAAAGGTTTTTTTGCTAGTACAAACAAAAAAAGTCATCACTATGCCCCCTCTCGGGTGCCCCCCCCCCCCCCCCCCCTAAAATGAGCGGCTGGATCCACCCCTGCACTGGTTCCTGGTGAATGGGCGTGGAATGGTCACTAGTCTACATAGGCTTTAGGGTATCAAACTATGCTCTTCAGAGCACTCTTTGTGAGTGGAGAACATTTGATCCTATTCATGTGCATAATTTGATCACGATCCTGACAGCTGTACGTCGTGTCTCTCTCCCAGGAATTCAACAACAGCGAAGTCACCACCAATGGTCAGGCCATCGCACACGAGACCTAGCAACGTGGGACTACCTGCAGCGTTAGCGAAGACCGTCCGTGTGCTGCACTGCCTCTTTCCTTCCCTTCCTTTTCTAGCTCGGTTTTGTTATTCCTTACCTTTAACATCAGTTTATCAACCACATTATTACCTTTTTTTTCCTTCATCCCACCTTTAATTTAGCCTGTGTTAACATTGTAGCCACGGTTATTTTAATGAACATTTTTCCTCACTACAAAGCTGAGCAAAGTACTCCCGTGACTCCAAACAAAACGGTCTCCACGACGGCCCGCTGTCGTTGTGACTCCGGTACACGGCATCTCGCCGCCTCGGAAACGCCCTCACGTTGTGTTGTCGGACTCTGTCTGGAGTTGTGTTGTCGAGCATGCTGCGCGAGTGGTGTGCAGGAAACTACAGTGGCCTTTGATGAGGAGCGTGTTGAAGTCTCGTTAGTGGACGTTTGGGAAGAAAAGGAGGAAAGCGTTGGGAAGCTGCGGTGTTGCGTGCATTTTGCGTTGTTGGCTCCGTTGTAGAAGATATAAAAGTCGTATGTGATGGGATCGTTTGAAATGCCTGCTGAAGCTGGGAATATGTAGGAATAGATTCCTGTGTAGATATGCCTCACTCCACAGCCCTTAGCCTCCACAGAAAGGGGCGATTGCTCTTTCATATCTTGCGTTTTCTTTTTCATACTGCCTGCCTGTGAACAAAATGCAGATGTCGATAAGTGAGTAGCGCCGTTTACTGTGAATATAGCGATGAAATCGCACTAGCGCAGACATTTGCAAGGGGGTAGCGCAATTATGCAGTATTTGTTCACTGACTGTTATGGCATTTTTTCGCAGAAGTTTTCCTCCTGAGATTCTGAGCGAAATGAGTTTACCAATTGGACTCTGCTGCAAAATGCCCTAATTGTTTTCGATCGAAGGGGGAATAAAATGTGTATCTTATTGGCCGCACAAAAAAAAGGGAGGGGGAGGCAATAGCCAGATGTTTCCACAATTAATATAAGTATAAGAATTTTGTAGCGTGTTTTGCTTTTCTGCACTTTGTAGAGGAGACGGTATGAGAATGTGTTACCATTAACGCATTACTGCTAAACCAATGTGGAGGTGCTTTTTTTATTTATTCAGTTTTTTTTAGAGCACTTGTTTTAATACTTTTTTTCTGTTTGGTATGTGGGTTATCACGTAATATTTTACATAATTTAGAGGAGCAAATAGTGCTGCTTTGTTCAGATTATTGCCGTCTTATTAGGAGAATGAAATGACCCAATATTCACGCTTAAAATTTTTTTATACGTAGGGAAAAGGAAATGACGTGTCGCCTTTTATGCTGGAAGAGTTTGGATATGCATTGGTATCCTTTGTCGATTGTTTTTCTACGACATCTGACTGTAACCCGTAATACCACAATGATACCTTTGATCTGTGATGCAAGGCGCAGCTTGTATTGACAAATAAAGGTTGTAATTATCTTTTTATTTGTGTCTCCTTTTTATTTTGAACTTGCACATGTTTTAACCTGTATACATGTAGTCTATGAATACTTTGGCAAAGACACTTTTGTTACGAATTTAACAGCAGGCACTCGGACAGTACACAGTATACCACTGACGTTTCAGAAAATCGAGAGAAAGTGTGTCTATGGCTGTGCAACAGGCTACAGATACACTGCACGATAAGCTACAGCCTTTGGATGCTGTAGCCTGTCGGACGGCATGGACAACACAAACTTCTCAAAAAGTTTGTGCTGTCTGACCACTGTCTGAATACCATGTCTGAACACTGCCAATCTCTACACTCTGGTAAGGATTCGGGGATGGGAACAATCTTGCTTTGTTAGGTTTAGAGGGTGGGGAAACATGTCAGTCTCTCTGTGTACACAAATCGCTCAAACAAAATTGTTGCTTAAATGGAAACAAGTCTCTTGTTGGCTGGTGTTGTCTGTATGAATGCCGTAGAAAAAAATATATATATTACTTTGAATTGTAACTGAAATTTTCATAACTCTTTGTCAATGAAATTCTTGAAACAAACTTGATACTATTTGTTCAAGAGGAAATTTCTGAAATATTTTCATGCGACACCTACCTTGTGTCTGCAATCCCATCTTTATCACACGGTGCCAAGGACCGTGCACAACTTTGTTGTTCAGTGGAGCAAGCCCAAATCTGAGAGGGAGGAGGGGGTTGTATCCAAGTTCAAAACATAGCAAAAATAAGTGTGCCCCCCCGCTCCTTCACGAAAAAAATTCCTGGCTACGGGCCGCAGTTAGAGCTACGTTTTTTTTTCTCTTTTTTATCGCGTCAGCTCGAACCCAAAACTAGTAAAGCCTAGTTCGTACAAAGGCCAGCAGCTGTATCACTTGTCATAGGACAAGCTAGCCGATGCATTCATGCCTACAATACCCTAACAATGTTGGGAGGGTTTGCGACAGACAATGCTACATCAGCACATCTTTCTTAATAAAGGACATGTTAATTGGAGCTCATTTATCTGGCCCATGGCATTTCTGCTTATGAGATTTTATTGTACGAAAACAGGAAAGAAGCTTATGTTTTTGCACCACCTCACTAGGAGGAGTTGCAGAGTGGGGCAGTGATTGCATTTTCGTCAACTCTTTGGGCCAACCAGCTTTCAAATATTTTGCCAATTTATATTACTTCATATGTGTTACTCTGAAAAGAATGGTATGTGTATATGTTCGTCAATGATTAATAATAGGAGTCTCGTAACTGTATCCGGAAGACGCATGCCTGCTGCTCTACAAACTACTTGACTTTTCAGAGATGTCTCCTCTTGGAATGATGCTCAACTTACACCAACCGAATTGTTATTCCCAGTTGGTTATATATATAGTATTGGGGGCAGTATTTTCCGATATTAATCACCATAACAATATGTTAAATCTCTCTACAAACTGTAGTAATTTGGATGTTGTGATAGACTGCGACCCAGAGTGCACCCTGCTCAGGGAATTAAAGCGCAGTGATATTACCCGAAAGGAAGAAAAGGGTGCAACAAGTTATGTGAGTGATGCAATGTCGATTACTGTCTGTCCTGGTGCAACAGTGGATATATGGTGCTTGGCTGCTGACCTGAAGATCCCGAGTTCGATCCGCACCAGGGCGGTCGTATTTCGATGGAAGCGAGCTGGTAGAGGCCCCTGTACTGTACGATGTGAGTGAATGTTGAAGAACACCAGATTATCGAAATTTTCGGTGGCCTCCACTACGGTGTCTCTCATGATCATCTCGTGGTTTTGTGACGTAAAACCCCAGATATTCTTATTATGCAATGTCACTCGCATTGCGCAGTGACTGCAGGTGCAGTGAAGTACTGGAAATAAGGTCCACAAGTTGGCTTTGGCATTCTGCTTGTACGAAATAATGCAGAAGTGCACAAAAGAATGCGAAAGAGTTATTATTCATGGATTATATATAGTATATAAACTTTATATTGCCATAAAAGTAAGGCTCACCTGCTCTGTACATTCTTTTGTTCTCCTTGAAAATTGGCTTATACCGACAGGAAACAATTAGCTTGCTGCACTCATGTGCCACGTATGTGCACTTGTACGCTGGCTGTCTTTTTCTTTCGTTAAGGCTACGTAATTTTTAACTGGCTGAATTATTCGAAGCTTGCACTGGAAATTGGATTGTGTCATTGACTGATGAAGCTACAGTATTCAATTCAGTTTTTTATTTGCAAGGCCAAAACATATGGAAAGGCCAAACTGATTGGACCCATAGCCAAAGGTCCAAAAAATAAGTGAATAAGAGTTCCATGTACGAAAAAAAGATAAATTACATACATACGGATAGTACGTCTATTGCTACTTCGGCTGCTGGTGAATTTGCAAAGCATGTGCATATCCGCTTAAAAATTTTTGGTACGACACCAATTTCATAATATCCATCACTAAAGTGATTCCGCAGCCTCCCCATGAGCTTTTGTTGAACGTGCGACACATACAAATATAAAATGCTGTGCTCCACCCAACAATTGTGATGCTGTATTAGTTGTGGCCGTTGTGGTCTTTCACTAAGCCCAGGCAGTTCACAAGACTTCTCAGAACTGTGTAACGTCTCTTTGAGTTATGTGAGGAATCTCTATGTAAAATAACATCTATTGCAAAACGCATGCACATTCAATTTACTTTTGTGCTTAAGGTGTAAAAAAATGATTAATACAACAGCAGCAAGTACATGCATGTTTACGACAAATTTGCTTCCTTTTCACATTTATTTCAAAACTGTGCTTGTCATGCTTGGGATTTGTTTCAGATGGGTACATGTTATGTAAACTTGCTCAGTCCGCAATTCTTAAACTTTACGACTTACTGAAATTAGAAAATAAATTAGTGAAACATTGTTGATTGCGCGCTTTGATTTCTCTGAGGTGGTGACACGTGTGCTCTTATCAAAACTATTTTCATACTCTGCATATGTTTCATTAACTTTTGGGACACTCTGTGGTCACTACTGTGGTCAGCATACAAGAGAGTTGTCTCACAGCATGTCCCACTAAAAAGGGCACAACTATACAGGTGGCCTGTTAGCGCCTATCTACTAAAATAACTCTTGTACGGCATTTCTATTAAATATACGCATTTTTCAAGCAACAAGTAGGTCATTTAGAGTCTTTTTTTTCCTACCATCTTCATTTTTTGAAAATATAGACAAGAGCAGCAACTCTTTCTGCACCACAGCCATCATCATCGTTTGTATTATTATGATCATCATCATACACATCTACAGCGTCAATATGGCCGCTACCGTAAACTTCTTAAGGCTGTGCTGCGGTCTGTAACATCCCCGTCTTTCTAAAGTTTCCTGCGCCCTAAGTTACTGCACCGTCTTCATAACATTCATCAAGTAGTAATCAAGATGTCGCAAACGAAAGGACTCAGTCAAAGCAAGGAAGCGCTCTTGAAATCCTACACCAAACAACTCAAGGACGACATGAAATCCATGGTCGACAATTTCACGGAGATCATCAAATCCACGCGTGTTCCGCTCGAAGATGAGGGACAGGTACTGAGACCGCTGCAGGGAATACAGGACCACTACGAAATGACCGTACGAGCAGCAAACATAGTGAGTACGCTTCCGATCATCCGCATTATATCGCTAAACCGAGATGTCCTACATATTGTTGTCGTCTTCAATGAACAGTTCGCAGTTACCTCGGAGGACAGTCCGAGAATCGAGTAAGTTAGAATAATTAGCGAGACCCGCCGCGGTGCTCTAGTAATTATGGTGCCCAACTGTTGACTCGATTGTCGCGGAAGGGAATCCGTGCCGCATTTCGATGAAGACGGTATGTAAGAGGTCCGTGTGCTTACATTTAGGTGCACGTCAGAGTACTCAAGGTGGTCGAGATATCCGGAATCCTCCACCACAGCGTCTCTCATCATCATATCAAGGGTTTCGGGTCATGAAACCCCAACAATGATTAGAATAATTAGCTAAATTTAAGCTGCATCGCTTATTGGGAAGCCTTGGCAGCGTGTTTCGCATGAAGGTCGTCCTGTTCCAAAGAAACGCTTTTGCTGAAGTTGCGTAGACATACCGATTACCTCTCTCTGTCCGAACGAGGAGGCTCCCAAGGAAGGAATATTCGACGTGGTTCAGTCCAATTCGAGTCAATGAGTTCAGTGGGGTTACGCGACAGGGAAATATCGCGAAATGTTGCGAACTTCCAGTTTTCAGCCAGAGCAGATATGATAGTGTTAAGGGAATAGGAAGTGTCTGTGCGTGTGTTATTGATGTGCATGTGTCAACCCATTTTCTTTCTCTTTCCTTAGGTCCGAGCCGGAGAGTCGTTGATGAAGTTGATATCGGACATAAAGCAGTACCTCATCCTGAACGACTTTCCCTTTGTGAACGACTCCATTGCCCAGAACAGCCAGCGCTACTGTGCTTTTCAAATGGACTGTGACCAGCGTTTGATGGCACTGCGGGACGACATGGCTGCTGAACTGTACGAGCTTGAGGAAGAGTATTATTCATCCTGCTATAAGTAATAAACTAGTTTCGTCATGCAGTCACAGTGGAGGTCATGCCTGATCCAGGCCTGTTGTTCCCCATTTCCCGCTTCACATCTGTGCCCGCACAACACTGCGTGTGACAATTGTGACAATTTGTGTGGGCTGTGCGGGCTGTGACAACAATGTGTGACAATTTGTGTGGGCTGTGCTTCTGATAAAGCATTCTGATAGGAAATCGAAGCACTGACCTTTGGACATTCTTGAGGGATTTGTGTAATACCAGAACACTGCCAGCTTTTATCGTACTCTAATAGAAATGAAGTGATTCAAATTGGGAAAGAGTATATAGATGGCCCTAGTAATTTTGGGAAACAGTGCAGTCCACTGTTTATTCAAGTACACCGGAGATCTTTTATGAGGGTGATTTTTCAATTATTGCCTTTTGTATTATGCCTTATTTGAACACCACAGAAATAACATACTTTTCTTTTTGTCTGTCTAGCATCAGGTGGGGTCGTGTCAGGAAATTCACGGACTTTGGCCCATCTTAATTTGATGATGATGATGATTTGTGGGGTTTAACGTCCCAAAACCACTATTTGATTATGAGAGACGCCGTAGTGGAGGGCTCCTGAAATTTTGACCACCTGGGGTTCTTTAACGTGCACCCAAATCTGAGTACACGGGCCTACAACATTTCCGCCTCCATCGGAAATGCAGCCGCCGCAGCCGGGATTAGGCCCATCTTAATTTGGTTAGTTATATATGTTTTAGATAAGGTTTTCTAAATATTGACCATTTAAACAGGTATAAAAGGGGTACTGACATGAAAATTTTAATTTCTTCTTTTCTTGTGTCAAGTGAAAGGCAAAGTCGCCAGAATTAGTACTATAACCTGATGTCAAGTTAATGTCAATGTTCGTAGGTGCACCATAAAAAAATGTAATTTAATATCAAAATAAGATATCTTTTCAGCATTTTCTGGCTGTGACACTTGCTCAGAGTCCTCTCTAGATACCGGAGATTCGTATCACATAGTAAACTTGTCTTCGAAGAAAAAAAAAATGGTATCAACTCAGCGTCTACACAACAATGAATGCCTCTCTTTCAATGGCAGACCTTTCTGCCTGCTGAGGAGTAAGCTTCCTACTGGGGAAGGCAACAGATTTCCCTTTAAGCCTATTTGCTTCCCCTTTTCACTGCTACAGGTTGCTTCTCTTTTTATGCATCATGTCACAGTCAACACAAAAACATGCTTCCATGCCACATTGATGCACCCGAGATTCAAAGTTTGCGAGGACCTTGCCAATTCCTCACTGCACATTTTTTCTGATGTAAAGTATTTGCCTCGCACATCACATGGTGGAAATTAAGAGTCTATTCATTTTGTTAATACACTCAATACAACGAACCCAGATATAACGAAATATAAGTTATGATGACATAAATAAAAAATAGTCTTGCAATAGATATATTGTTTAGAATAAACCTTTATAACGAATTTTCGGACAAAATGTACTTATTTTTGTATAATATGCAACTATGTTATGATGTTTGAGTGTACTGAAAGTTGATTGTTTGGTCAATACAACATTTTCATGCTTCAAGATAACAGCAGGGCTATGTAGCAACACTGTGCTTGCGCTACTAGGATCGGATATAGTACTATGTCACATGTTCTACTTAAAGTCTGCCTTGTCTAAGTGGTGGTGTGCATACGTTTCCTCTCAAAAACAACCAACATAGCGGCAATATTCACCTTTGACGTTATGCTAATTGGGAAAATGTTTCTGTGATGGCAACTGTTATGGCATTGTGGTTCTTACACAAAGAGCACCTGTATTTACCTTCTATAGCAGTTCGCATTGCCAATTAGTTTGAGGTACATGAGAATCACAATTAATTTATGTTTGTTTAGTGTGACACCCTAGCAGACCGACAACAGGATGTTGAACACCGCAGCATGTGCATTGACGGGGCAGCTATGGTCACATCTGTGCACAGCATGCGAGCAGCCGGTTTTCGCTCAGCGGAGTGACAGCTTGAGGCAGTTTCGGGCTCTGACCTGGTCAGCCTGACTACTAGGTCGCGCGTGCTCTTGACACACCATGTCAAAGCTCAAAATTGCTTCAAGCTGTCGCTCTGCAGAGCAAAAACAAGCTGCTCGCGTGATATGCACATACATGGCAGCAGCTGCATTGTTCTCTTCTTTTACAGAAACATAACGTTGCTTTCTTTTGTATATAACAGACAACTAGTGACTGTCAGTAATTTTTCGGAACTTAGATTCAAATCGGTGATGACTGCTTTTTCTCTATTTTCAATTTGAGAGCAAAAACACATTCCTTAGGTTTGTCATTTTTTTTAATTTGGCAGTAAGCATTGAAAATTATGCCACATATGAGAGACTAAAAATGCTGCTGTATGTAGCAAAGTATACAGCAGAAAAATTTTGAGAGAGAGTAGAATAAACTATTTACAGTCCTTAGATTATGCCAAAATCGGATATTACCAACATCCCATCATCACATAGCGCACAATCTGCATTGACTGCGTTGCCTCACTTAATTTATTTCTTCACACTGAAAACAATGTGTGCACTAATCTTTGCTACTGATGTGCAGATTTTGCTCTAGAACATACAAATATTATTGAAACAGGAATCTTATTCTTAACTGAATGTATCATTAAGGTACGGCATAATTTTCTGTGCCGCATTTAAATATGGAGACACGAAAATGTAGCACCACGTCATGCTTACTTGTGTCCCATCAAGACACAATCCCTCAGACGGCTTTGTGCCGACCCGGACCATTTTAAATTTGCTTAATATTTTTGTTATGCTTCCATGGGCACCACACCTGGAACTTTTTCTACTTGAAAATCAATTGTCAGCCTTATAAAAGGTGCAATAAATAAATACTCAACCTCCTAAAAGGTACATTCTTCAAGTCTCCGAGAAAGAAAAATGTGCTTCCCGATTGGTACATGTTATAACTGAGCTAGAACCCCTCAAGTTTAAACGCAAACTACAGGCTGTGTGTTTTGTAGTAGCGTTTTCTCTCCAAGCTTTGACCGGTTGAACGTAATACTGAACCAGTTGAATACCCCCCACCCCCAGTTTTATTGTTATTATTTCGTATGCGATTGCAATATGTATTTAGTATTCTGTTCATTGTTTCGTACTGTGAGGCAGCCCTTTTCTAAAAGAAACTTGCTGTTCCGAAAGAATAAATAAAATTGTGCCACATTCAAATGCTGGATAACTGAACAGGAATGAGAAAGAGGGCGCGAACAGTAAAAGTGTATGAAATGATAGCAAAAGAAACGGAAGAATGAGAAGAGGCGTTTTACTTAATTTTCTAGTTCGCACGCGCGCACAAGTATCTAATTAATCCAGAACGATAACCAGCAGTGCACCTCTAATGTCCTTTCGGAATAGCTCTAACGTCATGGCAGGACTACACGTTCTTGCGCAAATTTAATTGTTACTGGTACAGTGGTAGTAACGTGGAGTCTAAGAACTCGCCACTTTCCGTTTATTTAATGTCGACAGGCAGAGTTATGACTAGATAGAATCAAGGTTTTCGTGTTGCCAAGAAACTCATCTACATTAATATGGTCACTGCTGACCAGTGCTTTCGAGCCAGTTTTCAAAAATTAGGCTTTTCACTGCTTTTTCTGCGGAAAGCCGCTCTAGCAGACGACGTTGGTGACGCCACTGAACACGCCCCTCTTGGGCTTAGGAACTGTGGCTTAGAGCGGCTTCTCAAAAAGCATTATATTACAAATATTGCACCAAAACGCAGATCTGCTTTTTACAACTTGTGGTATCTTTGCCAAACTTACTTACCGTTGCTGCTACTAAAAGAAAAATTCCCGTCTCATTCGAATCAACGCCACGGCGCTGTCGCCCAATCAGCTTCCGAGAAAGTTGAGGGACGCCATGTTTTTTGACCATGTGATCTCTCACCGGCCGTTTTCAAACTGGCGTCTGTGCGAGCGTCGTTTTGTCCGTGCCGACACGATGCACATCATGTCCGTGTGGAGGTGATCGCAGTGGCGAGGGTGCTTCTGGAAATATCGCGATTTTGCGGAAATAGGTGACCATGAGTGACTCACAGGATCGTCAGTACAGAGCTACGAGACTGGTAAGTGTGACCGGTATGCGTGGCTATGGTGAAACTCGAAGTAAAGACTCCATCAGGTTGTTGCATTGATTAGCTTTCCAGCTGTTTCGCATCCGTATCGGCTACATGTGTTCTTCCAGTGGAACAAGTAATATGCGTGCATGTCTTTAGCACACTGCAAATGGCACGTCCGCGGTGCTATCGAGGCAGGCTTGCTGAGCGCCGAAGTATGATCTAGCATAATTTGCGTTTTCATCACGAAACGAGCCTTCGAACCACATGTGATTTTGATTACGAGCGCTTACATTCCGTTAATTCGTAGAAGTTAATTCAGCTCACTCTTAAACTTTCGCGATTGCGTTTTTCACGTCAGGGAACGTCGATCGCTGCAGCCAACTTTCGGACAGGCGGTTGAATAGACTCCGTACCGTTTTGTGTTGCGTTCAAGGCCTGTACCGCTGTTCTTACATGGCCATTTCTGAGTGCGACCAAGGCCGATTTGAATCGAATTCAGCAACAGTCACGGTTACCCGTCTTACGCGAATAATTTAGCCAATCTCAATCAAGAAAACATGGTTGTGGTCGGGACCGATCGCAATCGAATGTCCATCGTGTAATACCCGTCTAAGACTTGCTTTCAAAATACGTAACACGATGCGGAAATTATGTTTGGATGCATGCCAATATTTTCTTTGTTTCTTATATAAATAACTTGAAACTTTTTAGTGGAACAGTGTCATCAGGTCCTTCCGCGATGGCATGCCCAAGGGTAAACACAGGCGGCACATGAGGACGTTCGACAACTGTTTCGTGGCCAGCGATGCCATTTCGTGGCTCCACGAACACTTGCAGGATGACCCCAACTTCGGACCCGCTGTCACCAGGTGTGTTTAACAATACAAACATCGTGCAGAATTTTGCGCTCTGATTGTTAAAATTGAGCTGGTAGTTTCCCTTTCAACTAGATGAATCCCTGGTTCTTGTGCTCTTTGTGAACAGTGGTAAGGCCGGCATACGTTAATGAGGACAAGTTTATTTTTTTTTGCTATTTTGCAAAGTAAAATTGATGTTACCCAAATTGATACTCAAAATAACAGATCAAGACCGGTGTTGAAAAACACCTGGAAGGTGGCTGGAAAAAGCTGTTGAAAATTCGACGTGCAAATGTGAGCAAGTTGATGGTTACGGAACTTACACAACCTAACAAGTGCAAAGCAACAGTTACACAAGTAAGACACACCTAAAATAGCTGCCATCCCACTTACGTGTCATTTCCTTGTGTGATTGTTGCTTTGCACTTTTTAAGACTCGTGGGGCTGTTGATGAAGCAATACTGTTAGGTAAAAAGCGGTAGACCATTTGAGATGTTTACAGAGATGAATTTGTTGTCCACTCCGATTAGGCTAGGGCAATGCGGAGACCAAAAGGCACGTTATGCCTTTTATCAGGTGTGACAAATGCAGTGTTGCTGTGGTCCGTAGGATCCATGGTAGCCTGCCAATGGTCATAGTACAGGTTGATAAACAAAAAGATAGCTTGCTACACGGAGGCAGTCGAGTGCACTTCCTATGTGCAGTAGTGGATATATGACCGTGTATGATGTTTTTTAGACTTATGTTATTGATAAAATATGCTAAGTGTTTGGATGGTGCATACCTTGACATTATAATTTGGCATGCATTTCAGGCACCAGACGATGCAGCTTCTACAGAAGTTCTTGGAGAACAGGATTATAGAGGCCGTGAAAAGTGGCAAACCGAAGGTTATTCAAGATGACAAGCAGCTATACAGGTATGCTTGACACATGGACTTCTACTACAGCAGAGTGTGAACTTTGGCCAGGAGGTCAAACTTCTTAACAAAGAGTGTGAAAATGTTTCATAAAGTATGGCCCTTTACCATCTGTTTTTGTCAATTGTCACTGCTTTAGCACCCTTCCTTAAGTAACTACCATTGTAAATCATTAAAACAAGGTGTCAAAAGCACCTACAAAGTGTTCTTCAATAAACTTCCAAACTTATAATTCGCACTTGAAATTGGTACAGAGGGATCCTGCCCTGTGTTCTTTTAATTTCAGCGACTCTCCGATGGGTGCTTCTGATCTAACTGCATGCTAGGTGCATTGGGATAGTAATTACTGGTAATAACATAGAAAATTGGCGATGTGCACACTCTTTCAATAAATACTCGGTCATATTATAGACGTGAAGCTTGTCGGCGTACATCTCATCTTTGAGCAGCTGTTGGTCTCGGAGAATGCACCACTTTCCAACATCACAACACCTCTTGTGCAGTGTGACAAATAATGAATTCATAGAAAGCGTTAGCCATCGTATGTTCCCTTGAAAGGTAAAAGTTACAATGAGAAAAATGAAACTTGATAAATGAAATAGTCACCAGCTGTAGAAGTAGAGCGCTTCCACCTAAAGCATGCATTGCTTGAGAATTTAAGCACAACCATGCGAGGCCAACAGGTAATGAAGCCAAGGGAAGCATACAGGGTATTATTTGTACATTTTAATTGCAATTGTAATGTAGGTTTCGTCTCACAGCTAGTATGCAAAATTGTGTTCGGTTTCTAAACTGCATATAAATAATTCTTCACTTCTACAGGTTCACCGTCTATTCCCCTGTCAAGACCCCGCCTTCTGCGAAGTTCCCGCCAAAGGCTGGAAGCGGTCGGACACCTCTGTTGGCTCGAGAGAACAAGGCAAACTTTCCTCCCGAAGCTCACCGTGTGTCGGCCAAGGCCCTCGCTTTCCTGTTTGGAGCCAAGCAAGATGCTAGCCGGCCACTAGCTACCGAAGTTGTCAAGGACCCATCTGAGAGCTCGAAAGAACCGGATGCCACTCTAGTGACTCGGGAGGAAATGCAAGGCATCTGGGAATCGGTAGTTCTGGCCAGGTAACGTTTATTTTTCATTGCAGCGGCAGGGGAGCTACTGTATTTGCATGATTGCAAGTCGACTTGAATATGGGGCAATATTACTAAATTTGCACGGCAAAAAGTAAAGAAAAGCGAGCAAATTTTATCAATGAAATTTACTCATATTGTCGCAAAAAAAAAACTGAATAGACCCTTTTCATATTCCACAAGTGCACTTCCTTGTGCCTTATCTTTCGCCTCGCTAATGGCAGCGCCTGTTGTCCTTCAAGCAGATGCGTGGTTATAGTAATTGCAGGTGCTGAGGCTTGTCTATTTTGTGTGCTTATCTCAAGAGAGCCAAGTGTGTACATTTACCACATCATGCCGGGCTGTATTGCGGCGTCACAGCAATTTTCGAAAACGTGCAGGGTATCGATGGGGTGTCGTACATAATTTCTTGTAGAGCCAGATGTAAACCACTCTTGTGTTGAAAAGCATGTTGCGCCGTAATTCGGTATGATTATTGTGGTGCATCAGTGCTTATATTGTCTAAAAGCGATGAAGTAAAGTGGTGTACTGAGCAAGCTGGTTTGGATTTATAGTGAGACTTAGTGTGTCGAAAACAAAAAACAGAGGAGAAGACAAGTATATTTTCTCTGTGTCGTGCTTTCCAGACGTTGAGTCTCGTCCAAAATCAATTATTTAAATGTAAAGCTGTAGCCAGTGGCATTGTCACATGCACACTTATGCTATGTAGCTTGAATAGCATAGCTACAGAATGGCTCAAGATGTATAGAACGAAATGTTTAGGCCAGCTAAAGTGATAAATTACATTCTATAATGCGTTATGACAGTATTGCCTAGCAGACAGTCTTTTCTATTGAAGCTTCATGGTACTAAGTTTTCTGTTCATGGTGGTGTTCTGTATGCGTGTAAACAGAAAATAATGTTTCCCTATGTGTTTACTTCCAGGCTAAGATGCGTCGTGGGTGAGGAAGCCACGGATGGAAGCTTGAACGGTTTCCGCGTTTCGGGAGCAGACATTCTGCACAACATGTACCGGCTTAGTCGCAACGGTGTTGTGATTCTCCTGGATAAGTCTGGTAAGCTCTCTATTGCCACTTGATATTGTTAACTTTTCACTCTAAATTATTTGTGGAAACAATGGAGTAGTTAATAGCTATGAAGGGAATCATTAGAATAAGGGAAAGCTCATCGGTAGGTATTCGTATTAACGAGATGGACTCAAGAGTGACACTGAGACACCATAAATGCTGACTAACGACTGATGATAAAGCGCACAGTGGCGGGAAAAAAAGGTAGGCACAAAAGCTTATCTGCACATGCACAGGTAAGAATCAAGCCTATCAATTTAGCACGTCTGGTGGTCTATGTGAGAGATCACTGTTTAGGCACTTGGCTCACACATGCGCCACCACTACTATCAGTAGGCCGGGTCTCAACCATCGGACATGTTTCTTCATTCGTGTGCCTGTACAAAGCTATACATTCATCAAATTTTGGTGTGAACTTGCACACTCGACAGTGTAAAGGTAGATTAGATGGTGAGCCTCCGATGAGCAGTCTCTTATGTTCCATTAGTCTCTGGATAACGCAGCGACTCATCTGTTCTACGTAGAAGCGGCCGCAGCTATATGGAATCTTGTGCACCAAAGCTATACATTAATCACTGTCCTGGATTCCCTCTCGTGTCCGTGTTTGCATGCCCCGTCTCTTCAACATGAAGGAAATCAGTCTTGTAAGTTGCCTTTCTCGCAAATTCTTTGCAGATGACTTGCCAAAGTGGATAATCAACGCGATGAAGTGTCTCATCCACTGTGAGTTCTCACTTATTTTTTTTTATGAAGATTTATTATCATGTACTGCATGTAACAGTCCTGTTACCAATAGGTGGTAAACGAAGAAAAATGAACTGCAGGCATTTAATTGGGCAAACTCTTGTCCTCTGAGCAATCAAAGAACAAACAACTTGGCTGCGGAAATAGCAGTTAGAGAAGTCCGTCATCCAGTGCTTGTGTTTGACATCTTATGTATATTGTTACGTGATTTCGGCTGACTGAAAGAGGGCATAGGGAGGCATACCCAAGAAAGGTGCCTCAGACTGAGAGTAAAGAAGTGGACGTTGTCCGTGAGCTGCGTTGTGGCTGCGGACTGACAACTGTTATTTTCCACGTAACATACCGGCTTAAAGCCGGTACGCACCGATGATCTCACCAGAGAAGGATTGGCCACCCTGGTGCAGTATCTGGCCACCCCCTCCCGTAGGCATTCGTCAATTAACTCACGGCCCTCAGTCCCCACCAGCTGCGGAGCAACTGACCACGGCGGCGGTCAGATCTGCAAAGCAGCAGAGGGTGCTAGGAATCTCTGGATACGGACAGGCCACCATTGGAACTTGAACTTGGCAACATTTAACGCTAGAACCTTATCTAGTGAGGGAAGTCTAGCTGTACTATTCGAGGAGCTAGAGGGTGTTAAATGGGATATAATAGGGCTCAGTGAGGTTAGGAGGACAGATGAGGCCTATACTGTGCTACAGAATGGGCACGTCCTTTGCTATCGGGGCTTGGCAGACAGAAGAGAACTGGGAGTGGGGTTCCTAATTCACAGAAACATAGCTGGCAACATAGAGGAATACTATAGCATTAATGAAAGGGTGGTAGGTATCGTAATTAAACTGAATAAGAGATACAAGATGAAGGTGGTACAGGCTTACGCGCCCACATCCGGCCATGATGATGCTTCAGTTGAAAGCTTCTATGAAGACGTGGAATCGGTAGTGAGTAAGGTAAAAGCACAGTATACTATACTGATGGGAGACTTTAATGCAAAGGTAGGGAAGAAGCAGGCTGGAGACCAGACAATAGGAGATTATGGCATCGGTACTAGAAACGCCAGAGGAGAGCTACTAGTAGAATTAGCAGAACGCAATAATTTACGGATTTTGAATACCTTCTACTGAAAACGAGGAAACCGAAAGTGGACATGGAGGAGCCCTAATGGCGAAAATAAAAACGAAATAGACTTTATAATGAGTGCACACCCAGGAGTCGTGCAGGATGTGGAAGTGGTTGGCAAGGTAAGATGCAGTGACCATAGAATGGTACGGGCTCGAATCCGCCTAGACTTGATGAAGGAACGACAGAAACTGATACGCAAGAAGCAAATCAATGAGCTAGCACTGAGAGGGAAAATACAGGAATTCAGAGTGTCACTGCAGAACAGGTACTCTGCTCTTAGCGAGGAAACCAACCTTAGCGTAAATACAATGAATGATAATCTGACGAGTATCATCACGGAGTGTGCAGTGGAAGTTGGAGGCAGGGTAGCTAGACAGGACACCGGCAAGCTTTCCCAGGAAACAAAGAACCTAATTAAGAAGCGTCAAATCATGAAAGTGTCAAGTACAACAGACAAAATAGAACTGGCAGAGCTTTCGAAGCTGATTAATAGACGTAAAGTATGCGATGTAAGAAGGTATAACATGGAGAGAATTGAGCACGCTCTGAAAAACGGAGGAAGCGTCAAAGCAGTGAAGAGGAAACTTGAGATAGGCAAAAGGCGGATGTATGCACTAAGGGACAAAGAAGGCAAATTAACTACCAATATGGATAGGATAGTTAAAATAGCGGAGGAGTTTTACAGAGATCTGTACAGTAGCCGAGACAACCACGACCTTAATACTATAAGAACTAGCAGTAAACCAGACGACACCCCACCGGTAATGATAGCAGAAGTCAGAAAAGCTTTGGAGAGCATGCACAGAGGCAAAGCTGCTGGTGAGGATCAAGTAACATCAGATCTGCTGAAAGATGGAGGACAGATTGTGTTAGAAAAACTAGCCACTCTATTTACGAGGTGTCTCCTGACGGGAAAAGTACCAGAGTCTTGGAAGAACGCTAACATCATCTTAATACATAAGAAAGGAGATGACAAGGACTTGAAGAATTACAGGCCGATCAGCTTGCTCTCTGTAGTATACAAGCTATTTACAAAGGTAATTGCTAGCAGAGTAAAGAAAACATTAGAATTCAATCAACCAAAGGAACAAGCAGGATTTAGAACAGGCTGCTCAACAATTGACCACATTCATACTATCAATCAGGTAATAGAGAAATGCTCAGAGTATAACCAACCACTATACATAGCCTTCATAGATTACGAGAAGGCGTTTGATTCAGTAGAAATATCAGCCGTCATGCAGACACTGCGGAATCAGGGCGTAGATGAAATATATATAAACATTCTGGAAGAAATCTACAGGGGATCAACTGCTACCATAGTGCTTCATAAAAAAAGCAACAGAATACCAATAAAGAAGGGTGTAAGGCAGGGGACACAATCTCCCCAGTGCTATTCACTGCGTGCTTACAGGGCGTTTTCAGAAGCCTAGAATGGGAACAGTTAGGGATAAGAGTTAATGGAGAGTACCTCAGTAACCTGCGCTTCGCCGATGACATTGCATTGCTGAGTAACTCAGGAGACGAATTGCAACTCATGATTACGGAGTTAGACAAGGAGAGCAGAAAGGTGGGTCTTAAAATTAATCTGCAGAAAACGAAAGTAATGTACAACAACCTCGGAAAGGAGCAGCGCTTTGCGATAGGTAATAGTGCACTTGAAGTTGTAAAAGACTATGTCTACTTAGGGCAGGTAATAACCGCAGAGCCTAACCACGAGATTGAAGTAACTAGAAGAATAAGAATGGGGTGGAGCACATTCGGCAGGCACTCTCAAATTATGACAAGTAGATTGCCACTGTCCCTCAAGAGGAAGGTATATAACAGCTGTATCTTGCCGGTACTTAGCTACGGAGCAGAAACCTGGAGACTCACTAAGAGGGTTCAACTTAAATTGAGGACGACGCAGCAAGCAATGGAAAGAAAAATGGTAGGTGTAACCTTAAGAGACAAGAAGAGAGCAGAGTGGATCAGGGGACAAACGGGAGTTAAGGATATCATAGCTGCAATAAAGAAGAGGAAATGGACATGGGCCGGGCATGTAGCACGTAGACAGGATAACCGCTGGTCATTAAGGGTCACCAACTGGATTCCCAGAGAAGGGAAGCGGGGTAGGGGGAGACAGAAGGTTAGGTGGGCAGATGAGACTAAGAAGTTTGCGGGTATAAATTGGCAACAGCAAGCACAGGACCGGGTTAACTGGCGGAACATGGGAGAGGCCTTTGTCCTGCAGTGGACGTAGACAGGCTGATGATGATGATGATGATGATGATGATTTTGGTGGAAGTGCTGGGTACTCTTCTGACAACAGAGCTACGCAGTGGACGCCTCCTTAAGTCTGCTACCATGGCTCCGGGTGAGGATACGGCTTTGCCACCTACCTCAGCAACGACAGCAACCCGGTACGTGGCCCTAACGCAACCCCGTGATCCCGGTACCTTTACTGGAGAGGACAACGCGAATGTGGACAAGTGGCTTAGCATGTACGAGCGCGTCAGCAAGCAATATGGCTGGGACTCAACCGTTATGCTTGCAAATGTCATTTTCTATCTTGGCAAGACCCCTCGCATCTGGTTTGAGACTCATGAGCACGAAATCACAAGCTGGGAAATGTTTAAACAACAGATCCGCGACCTCTTTGGCAACCCGTTTGGTCAACAGCTTGATGCCCGAAAGCAATTAGCTGTACGTACACAGACGTCCACTGAGCCCTACTTGACTTATATTCAAGGCGTCTTAGCGTTGTGTCAAAGGGCCGATCCCAACATGACTGAGGCCGACAAGATTTCGCACGTTTTAAAAGGAATCCCCGACGATGGGTTCAGCCTGCTTGTATTTACCAACGTAACGACCATCGACGCCATGATCAAAGAGTGCCGTCGTCTCGAGCAGGTGAAAAGTCGACGCATTTCGCAGCAGTTTCAGCGCCTACCCAATACCGCGGCAACGTCGTCTTGCGAAGCCACTCCTTGTCATCCGTCTACAACCGAAGACGTGACGCGCATCGTCCGACGTGAACTCAAGGCCGCTTACCCGGCTGCCAACAAACCGACGTTGCCCGATGCCTCAACGCCAGCTGTCGCCTTGATCCAGGCTGTTGTCCGCCAGGAATTCGCTAACCTTAGTATCCTGTCCACTGCACCCACGCTGGATAATACTGGTCCCTCGATAGCTTCTGTGGACATGAGACGTCGCCGTCCGTACTCTATTCGAACCAGGAACCCGTCTGAATGGCAAACAGCTGATGATAAGCCAATCTGCTTCCGCTGTGGTCGCGCAGGACATATCGCTCGTTACTGCCGCAGCCAATGGCCATCTAAGTCTTCTGGCTCGTACCCTGCTTACAGTAACTCATTCCGTCCACCAAACCACCGTTATCCGACCCGCACTGAGTCCACAGCATTTACTGCCCCTGAGGATTACGGCCACCCTGTCCCGTCGTTGCCACCGCCTCAAAGCCGCCCTTCTCGTTCAAATACGTATCGCCGCTCTCCCTCGCCATCGTTTAACCGCCGCATGTCCCCGGAAAACCAGGCTGCGCAGCTTCTGGAGGTGAAGCTGCCCTGTCGACCTTACCCAAAAATCCTCTGTTACCCTTACGTTTGAACCGGAACACCCTAGAAGTATATGTTGATGGCACACCTGTTGAAGCTTTGATAGATATGGGTGCTCACGTCTGTATTATGAGTTCGCATTTTCATCGTCGTCGCATGAAGAAGGTCCTCACGCCCCCCTTGACCAGTATCGTCCAAGTTGCAGATGGTGCAACAGTCCCTGTCGTCGGTATGTGCACAGCTCAACTTACCGTAGCCGGTCATTAAGTGGTCGTCCTTTTTACCGTGCTTGCAACATGTCCCCACGACCTTATACTAGGCCTCGATTTTCTTGCCGCCAATTCTGCTCTGATTGATTGCTCTGCTGGTGTGCTCCGCCTTGAACTGCCACAAATCAGTGCCGCCCCGTACCAACCTACATGCCGATTACAATGCAGCGACTTTGTTCGCCTGCCCTCCAAAACTGTGACATACATCGATTTTCTGTGCTCACCAGCTGTGCCCGACGGTGACTATTACGCTACGCCTCTCACCGACGTACTCCTTGCGCACAATGTTGCAGTGCCCTATACGGTGCTCAGTATCACAGATAACAAAACTTGTCTACCTCTTGTCAATTTCGGCTACATAAATCATGTGCTTCCACAAGGCATTTCTGTGGCCCACCTGTGTTTGTTGCTCGATTCACAAATTGAAGTGCTTGCCTTAGACATCCTTGTTTCACCGCAGCGCACATCACTCGCAGCACATTCGGGCAGCCGTCAAATTGTAGACATGATCGCCACTGATCTTCCGCCTCCGCAAGTTGAAGCCCTACAACATCTTCTCGAGGCCTACCAGGATATTTTCGATTTTGGCGACTGACCTCTTGGGCAGACGTCCTTTGTCCAGCATCGCATACACACAGGTGATGTCAACCCTGTTCACCGCCGTCCCTACAGAGTGTCTGCTTTTGAGCGGAGCATAATTCAGAAGGAGGTGAACAAGATGCTAGCGAAGGACATTATTGAACCATCCTCCATTCCCTGGGCATCCCCGGTGGTATTAGTTAAAAAGAAGGACGGATCGTGGGGATTTTGTGTGGACTATCGCCACCTTAACAGCATCACCAAGAAAGACGCGTACCCTCTGCCCCGCATTGACGACGCCCTTGATTGCCTCCATGGTGCCGCCTACTTTTCTTCCATCGATCTTCGTTCTGGTTATTGGCAGATTGCCGTGGACCCCATGGACCAAGAGAAGACGGCTTTTGTAACACCTGATGGCCTCTACTAATTCAAAGTCATGCCTTTCGGCTTATGTAATGCCCCCGCCACCTTTGAACGAATGATGGACTCCCTGCTCCATGGATTCAAGTGGTCTACGTGTCTTTGTTATCTGGATGACGTGATTGTGTTTGCTCCCACTTTTGAAGCGCACCTTGAGAGACTGTCGAAAATTCTTGATGTCTCGCCGGCCTTCAGCTGAATTCATCCAAGTGCCGGTTTGGTCGCCGTCGCATTACAGTACTTGGACATATTGTTGACGCTTACGGCATACAGCCTGACCCAGAAAAAGTTCGAGCTGTGAAGGACTTTCCTGTGCCAAAAACCGCCAAAGATGTCCGCAGCTTTGTGGGGCTCTGCTCCTATTTTCGGCGGTTCATCAAGAACTTCGCAGAAATCGCTTGGCCCCTAACAGATTTACTCAAACCAGATGAGACGTTTACCTGGGGTCCCTCGCAAGCAGCAGCATTTTCCGACCTGACCACTTTGCTCACTTCTTCTCCTGTGCTGGCTCACTTCGACCCTACGGCACCGACCGAAGTCTGCACCGATGCCAGTGGTTACGGAATAGGCGCTGTGTTGGCTCAGCGACAATGTGAGCAGCATCGCGTGATAGCTTATGCCAGCAGGCTGCTGTCCCCCTCGGAGCGTAATTATTCCATCACAGAGCGCAAATGCCTAGCGCTGGTGTGGGCAGTCGTGAAATTTCGCCCTTACTTATACGGCCGACCATTTATAGTTCTCACCGACCACCACGCTCTCTGCTGGCTCGCCTCCCTCAAAGATCTCACAGGTCGTCTCGCCCGCTGGACACTCCGCCTCCAGGAGTATTCTTACACCGTAGTGTATAAATCAGGAAAACTGCACAAAGATGTGGATTGTCTGTCACGCTACTTTGTGGCCGACTGCGATCCTACGAGCACTGATTCAAGGGCTGCATCCTTTCCATCTCCCAGCTGCTTCATCTCTGCGACGAGCAGCGTCGCGATCCGGATATCAGCCGCCTAATACAACAGCTCGAATCTTCACCGCAAGACGCTTCTGTTCGCATGTTTACCTTAAAGGACCGCACCTTATATCGGCACAATTTATCGCCCAATGTTCACAACCTACTTCTGGTCATACCAAAGCACCTGCGTTCAACAGTCCTACGCGAGCTCCATGACGCGCCAACCGCGGGTCACCTTGGTGTGTCTCGCACATATGACCGTGTTCGCCGCCGCTTCTACTGGCCTTGCCTTTCACGCTCTGTACGTCGCTATGTCAACGCTTGTGAAATTTGCCAGCGTCGCAAAAAGCCGTCGGGACTCCCTTCCGAATATCTTCAGCCCATCGACATCCCATCGGAGCCATTCTTCCATGTTGGTTTGGACCTTCTCGGTCCCTTCCCAACATCCGCCTCCGGAAACAAGTGGGTCGTGGTGGCTACGAATTGCGCGACCCGTTATGCAGTTACGCAAGCCATGCCAACAAGCTGCGCTACAGACGTCGCTGATTTTCTACTACGCGATCTCATTTTAGTGCATGGAGCCCCTCATCAACTGCTGACAGACCGAGGCCATACGTTCCTTTCGAAAGTGGTTGACGATATCCTGCGTTCCTGCTCTACCCAACATAAGCTCACGACATTGTACCATCCCCAGACAAATGAGCTTACAGAATGTTTAAACCGCACCCCGACAGACATGCTATCGAAATACATCTCGGCCGACCATCGTGATTGGGACCTTGCACTACCCTACGTGACGTTCGCATACAATTCCTCCCGGCATGACACTGCTGGGTACTCGCCATTTTACCTTCTGTTTGGACGTGAACCAACATTGTCGTTGGATACCTTTCTGCCAGCCGCTGCGCAGTCTACTTCTGAATATGCACGCGACGCTATTACCCGAGCTGACCACGCTCGTCAGTTTGCCCGCAGCAGATTAATGGCGTCCCAAGACTCGCAGAAGCATCGTTACGACGAGCGGTATCGTGACGAACACTTTCCAACAGGTTCCCTCATTTCTTTGGTCCCCTACGCGACATGCAGGCCTTTAGGAAAAACTTCTCTCTCGTTTCACGGGCCCATACCGCGTGCTTAGACGAGTGACCGACACTACATATGAAATTGTCCCTGATAATCCATCAACCTCTTCCGCTCTGCTGTCAAGGGACATCGTCCAAGTATCAAGGCTCAAGCGTTACCACACTGCTCCTGCTGTGGCCCCGTAAACTCGCCGGGTCGGCGCTTTTGCCGCCGGGGGTCGTGTTACGTGATTTCGGCTGACTGAAAGAGGGCATAGTGGGGCATACCCAAGAAAGGTGCCTCAGACTGAGAGTAAAGAAGTGGACGTTGTCAGTGAGCTGCGTTGGGGCTGTGGACTGACAACTGTTATTTTCCATGTAATGTTAGGTTTGGCCTGGAGATTCGTCTCTCAATCGCGTCGGCGCCCGGTCTGAGGGACGCTATCAAGTATTTGAGCGATTATCCAGACCAGGCGGCGGGCAGAGGCGAGTTCCCGTCCTTCAAAAGCGGACCTTTTGTCGTCGCTTCAAGCAGAAGCGGTGACTTATGGACTCGGCGACTCATCGGGCGACGGCAAAGCTGGCGTGGCCGGCGCCGGAGCTGACGGAGGAGTGGTGCTTCCTTTTGGTCCCCAATCACCAAGCCGACCGGCCGACTGCCTATGCTCGTCAGGCATTGTACGTGCTAGCCGGCGGACGAGACTTCGTGTCGCCAAGACGCCGTTAACCATTCGAGAGAGGCCAACAGAGACAGCACCTTCCTGGAGGAGACCAACGGCCACCGCAAATCACCCCGCTAATTGAGCGAACAAAATCGGCGGACCCTTTGAAGTATGCTGCCAGGATCGTGGGAACTCTCGAGTAGCGGCACACACACGACGAGGAAGAGCCCTGCTGGCGCCACCACAGTGCAGTGTTCACGTGGACCGTGCATGCTCGCCCCCCTCACCTGTGTGTGCGTGATTGGTGTTCGACTCGGAGAGGAGGAGCCCGACAGGGCATAAAACGACGAGGCAGAGAGCTCGGAAGCTGGCTCTGAACCTGGCTCTGAACAATGTAGTGTTCAACCACCACGCTCGTGGTTTGTGAAACCACTATCCCTTGCTTTTCTGTAAATATGTGTAAATAATGTCATAAACCTCTGTTATGTTTCCCGTATCCTCTTGTCAGCGTTCAGTTCCTCCACTGGGATGCCATCACCTGCAACTTCCTTCGACTCCAATCTAACAGTAACAATATGTATGTCATCAAGCCTAGATGAACTAAATAATAGAAAATGCCTCATGCCTGATTGTCTCCAAATACTTTATGATGCACGCTTTCCTTCTTCTGGAAACAGTAACATTCAAAGGTCATTGATTCACTCGGCACCCAATAATACACAATATTTAGAGGAAGGCAAATGTTAGGGGGGAGATGGAATCTTGTAGAGATGAAAAATCTTTGAAGGTGTCGTTCCGCAGGGGCCAAAGTTTCGACAAGTGGACTTTCTTCTTCAGTTGCAGTATTGAAGAAGACAAGTTCACTTGTTGCAATGACTTCCCCAGCGACACCCCATAATCACGAATTTTTCGTCTCTCTGATATTTAGAGCTTGTTGAGGAGTTAACTATGACATAAAATGATTTTATAACGTTCTCATCTCTGTCTGCCTCAGTGAAACATTGGCAACGGTGCTTGGCTGCTGACTCAAAGGTCCTAGGTTTGATTCCGGCCGTGGCGGTCGCATTTAAATGGAAGCGAAATTGTGGAGGCCCGTGTACTGTACGACGTCGCTGCACGTTAAAGAACACCAGGCAGTCGAAATTTTAGGAGCCCTCCACTACGGCATCTCTCATAATCGTATTTAGATTTTGGGGTGTGAAAGCCCAGACAATATTATTAGCACTCTCATTTCGACCAGTTTGGAGTCAAATTAGTTTTTTTTATAAGGTGGAGATATGATCAGGGGTTAGGTTACAAAAGCCCAATTTTTCGGGCTTACTTGATTATTAATCAGGTCTACAACATATAATATGTGTGACATTAAGCACCAAAGTTACGAGTGACCACTGTTACACAGACATTTCAGCTGTTGATTTTACTCGTTTTAGGTACCGGTTGTGCTAGCTACAACCAGTCGAGCAATGTGTCTGTTTACTACCTCCACGCAACAAAGCCTCTGAATTTTTAAACAAACAGTCAGCGTCTTGAGCAGTATGACATAAAAAGGTATATTTTACCATGTTTTAATGGTCTTTGTCTTTGAAGCATCTGTCCGTCATATTTTCAGGTTTGTGCAACATTAGTGTCACGAATATTACTTTTTCAGGGCCTCGAGCGTCGGGTGCGGGAAGCTGCCTGCCCAATTACCCAGGCTTCGAACTGGACGTGTTGAAGGTGGTCAGCGAATTCTTCAGTGGTCTTGGAACTGCTTTGATCCCTCAGCCTATCCTGAGGCTATTCTACCACGCTTTTGGTAATCACCGCCTGCACGTTCTATTTTGCATACAAATGTGCCTTATTGAGTGGACCTTGTGTGGCCGCCTAACGGATTTCTTTTCCTCTAAGGCTTCATCCTGTGTGAAATGCTATGTTAGCTTTATAGACTGTTACTAGACTAGGCTGGCAGTGTAAAAAGAACTCACTGACTCACAAAATGTAATCCTTGCTTAAGGCTCAATTGCACTCAAGATCAGCTCAGCTTGGCCAACTCACAATAAATGTCAGGACCTTGATTGCAAAGCGTAGGACCAACTTGAGCTTACTCATATTTATTGGTCATTCGTACTTCGTGCAAACTGGCCCACGAATGGGTTTTTCAGCCTATGACGATGACATCAACAAAACCTTAAGGCGCATTTTTTTTGTTAAGATTTTTAAAGAGTACCCCAATGTTTCACAATAATTTTTCTGATGCAGAGATGTTTCTATTCACATTTCACTCAGTAAAATTTGTATAGGTTTCATTGTCTTGGTTCTCATTTCAGGTCCACTTGTAGAAAGCTGCAAGGTCCCGGAGGAGCCACCAACTCCTGACACATCGGTCGAAAACCTTCTGCACAGCATGTCGATTTTAGCTCTGCCAGTCGAAGCGACGGCGAAGCCACATCAATTTACTAAGCCTAGTCTTCAACCGTCGCTGTCCGGCCGACATTTGGTTTATCGCACCGCCTTTGAATCGGCAGACCCCGTGACAGTCCTCATCGAGTCGCAGGGCTCTGTGGAGCGTGCGTTCGCATTGAGTGCCGAGACGGCCAGTACAATAAGCTCATGCAGCGGCGGCTTCACCCGACCATTGTCACCGGCCTACAGTGACATTTACAGCGACGTCTACAACCTGGCCTGCAGCGGCAGTGTTGGTGTGGCTGGCTTCGGCAGCGGCTTCGACACTGACAAGAAGCCCATTGGAGTGCCGCGAAGCTCATCCGCCGAAGATCTGAATGTTGCGAAACACTTCACTCACGCGACGATGTCGACTCCAAAGGAGGCATTGGTGCGCAGCACGGCCTCTGTGAACGTTGACGGATTCTTGACGTTGAGGCAAATCAAAAAAGAACGGGAGGCGAGGAGAGGCAACATGCTAGTCGGGGAGGGGTACGTGAACCTAGGGTACGGATCTAGTGGCAGCTTGACCAGTGACTGGCAGGTGGCAGTGCAGCGTTCTGCTGGAAGCGTGTCTTACACGACGGCGCCAACTCAAGTCAGTGTGGCATCCTCTCGAGACGGTAGCTTCGTGTCCGCTAGTGACAGCGTGACGTGCCTACGCTATGCTAGGTCAAATCCAAGTTGCGAGAGCTTACCGGTCCTGGCACACTCCACTCCGGCAGAGACAGGAAAGACTGCGGGGCCATTCTACGCAAACATCTCTTCATTGCGACCCAGGGGTGAGTGAATACGTAGGCATGAAGTTTGGTAATGCTGTCACTGTGACAAATGCCAAAGAAGTGTCCATTTTCAGTTAGTAGTGTTTTGTTTTCTGATGGATTTTAAATGCAAGCATTAAACACAATAAAATAGCCTAATGCTACAAGGTAAAGATGTCACTTATTGCTACAAAAGTATAAGCCCTGCCCCAAAATTTTATGAGAGAATTAAAAAAAATACATTTCACAAGCTTCTTTATCATCAAAGTGGCCACTTTCAAAATATGCCTTGTTAGACTCCGTTCACCATTTCAATTACTAGAAGCATTCTTTGATGTATCTTCTGTTAAGTGCCCCAGCAACAATGTTGTTTCCTTTTGAATTGTCATTACTTCCCTGATATGCTGCTCTCAAACTAATAATTAATTGCAGTGTTCAATGTCTCTTGACTATCAGCACCAGATTTATGCTACAGTAAACCCAGACAGAATGGCTGCTTTTTATGAAACCATTGCATACTCTGTATGTGCCTCTATGACAACATAGGATAGATTTATAGGGACTAGAATGTGTGATTACACTATGAAATGGCTTGTGGCCACCACGGTGATGTGACAAGTCCGAGGTATTGTAAAGGTGAGTGGATTATCGTAGTGCTCATGACAGCTGGGAGGAGGTCATGAGAGTAGTGACCCTGAACTTTGCAAAATTATGGCCTCCGACAGCCTACTATGCAAGACCCCTCACTACTACTACATGGCTTCCCCTCTTGCAGAAAATTCTGAAGACTTGCGGCGGGCAGTGAAGGTGATGCAGGTGGCATCGCTTCTTCTTCCGCCCTGCAGACGGCGATACCTACATCTTCTCCTGCGCTTCATTTACAAGACATCGCGGAACGAAGTGCTTACTCTAATCCCCCACCATAGCAACATGAGTGTGGTATGGCTGTTCTCTTAAATTCTACTGTGATGCTGCAGTGATCTTGTAGCCCTTTAACATGTCGTGGTTCAGTTGCCGTGCGTTTCTGCTGCTGAGAATGACATCTACGTTTGATTTTCAGCTGTGGCACTTGCACGGCTTGGAAGTGGAAAGTGGAATACAAAAATACTCACTGAAATCTTGATGCATAAAAAAACCAGGTGGTCAGAATCGATCAGGAGGCCCTTACTAAAATTTAGTATCAATCATAAGCAAACTCTGGCTCCAGCGCGTAATACTGGAGTGACATGCTTACTTCTGAGCATGATTGATTCTGGTCCATATTTGATTCAGAACCTTGATTGGCCCACTTGTGTAAGCTGTACAAGGGAGCCAATCACTGATAAGGAATTTGACCTTGATCATGCTTAATCACTATTCAATACATCATGGGACACCAGTGTAAGACCCCATATTTAAAGAGCTAGTCAACAGGCTCAGAATTTTTTTACAGTCCCCCAAATAAGCTCAGTAGTTCGTAGAGTAGACCACAGTGGTCACGTGTCCTGAATATTACAGAGCTGCGTGCCGCGCTGAGCCTTCGCTTCAAAAAACAATTCCCGTTCTCCTTTCCTATGCTTGACCAATGCTCCTTGCACGTGCAGTGACGACAACTCGGCGATCGGTGACGTGACGCAGCATGCAGCTCATCGATTGGTCTAAACCAGGTCTCAGCAAACAGTAGTGAAGTCAACGACATTACTTGTTCCCACCCACAGCTACGAGAGAGCCGTTCAATCATACGAGTTGCAAAACTCCCCATTGCCTTCATGCATCGAAATCGGCACACTTTACTGACCCAGTTCTTGGGAGTGAGCAGATTTTTGTGCCACCTGTTGATCAGCACACCCACTATTAAGCGCATATTTGTGTTTTGTGTTGCTGCTCCAAGACAGCGTGACAGTCTTCCAACTCCTGAAAAATCAAACTCCAGAAAAAATCAGGCCAGCTTTATGTCCGGGTTTTGGAACACAGTTTTGCTGCAAATCTTTGTCAGCTGCAAATCAAATGACTGGGCTGCGGAGAAGCATCGGCACCTGGTAAACAGTAAACAATCAAACATTGCAGCAAGTGGAAGTGCGTTGCGGCTGATTGAGTTCGCCGATGACGTCAACCGCTGACGTCTTGTCACATTGCCAAAGTGGGCGGAGTCACTACGACGGGCCACGCGAAAATTTGAAACCAACTGAATGCGATGTTGTAGCCCCTGTAGCTTCCTTAATATAGCACTTATTCGTAAATATGTTGCAGCAGCATGTTTACAAAGTAAAAGGGCACATATTTCTTTTTACAACCATTTTTCCACCTTGGGGTCGCTTAGTGGCCCTCTAAACAAAAGTTTTTGTTGTCGTTGCTGTTGTTAGAATATATTGTACACATGACATTGTCGGTGCAGCTGCCTAATATAATTGTGCTCCAATGCAAGACTTGCACAGTGAGTGCAATAAATGCTGCTGCATTTAAAAACTACACCTAAACCTGCGCTGAAAGAACATTGCATGCACGGTATTGTTTGGTGCAGATATTGAGCCTCCTCCACATGTTGGAGAGTTGTATCAGTAATAATAATAATTTGCTATGTGCGTTATGATAGACTGCCTATAAACACACGAAATTTTCGTAATTGGATGCTTAGAGTATGGAGACCAAATGTAAAGCAAGTGGAAGTGTTAGAATAAACTGCAGTAAGACCTCATTAGTTCGAAGTCACTGGAATTGTAAAATATCTTCTAATTAAGCGGTATTTCAAAGTAACAAAACATAAAAAAGTTGGAAACCTTGAGTTACTGAAAGTAGTATAATCTGAGGTGGTCATTTGCTGTCCTGACTAGTTCGAAACTCTAAGGGTTATGTTTTCCCACAACAACTGAGCCCAGTTTTGCCGCAAAGACGGGTGAACGGGAGGCACCGCTGCTGCCAGCAGGGTGTTGGAGACCTTAGGTTCAGCTGAAATGTGCGCTTGTGGAAAAGAAGACCTGCAACTGCATCTTTGCTCCCCGGACTAGGAAAAATTTTTCAGCAACTAAGAGGCTTTTCTTTCTGAGAAAATCGTACGGATTTTCTTGTGGCTTCATGCTACAAACAGGTGGCTGTCTTTTTTCCCTTCATTAACCCTTCCCCCACCTTGCGGGTTTCCGAAGAACTCATTTGCGAGGTTTTACCGTATAGCATATTTTACTACATAATTGTATTACAAACTAAATAATCATCTAGTTATTGTACAGTCAGTCATGGTACATGTATTCATAAACCGAATTCAACAAACCACTCAAATTGCCTGTGAAAGTTATCTGCTGGCAGCGAGTATTCTAAAAAAGGTTAAAAAAAAACTTTGTGTGGGTCCTGCTGAAGTGCCCTGCATTCTATGTCTTGTAAAACACAGTACTGCCATCAGTAGAAGGATTGTTTGTAGCAAAATATTTCAACTGGAAGTGACACACAGATTAAGTAACAAGAATGCTTAGTTTACCTTTAGTTCAGTGTTTGTGGTCTCTTCCCTGCCAATAGTGCACAGAAATGGCAAGACTAAGTCACATCTTTGGATGAGAATGCCATGTTGCAAAGGGATAACCACATTGCGCATACCGCATTGTCTGATGCAGTTGCTGAATACCTTTGCGTGCATCCTGATGAGCACTGATGGCAGCTGCTTGGAAGCTACTCCCGACACAGCCCAGGAACTTCTCGCTTTCCTCGTGAAGCACTGCGACCGCATCTTTGCTCCCCCCCGTGAACTTCACCTGGAGGTGGAGGCACGGCTCACCATTCTGCGAAGGGAGCGGGTAAGCAGCGACGCTAGGTGACCCTTGCCTACCGTTTAGCTGCGGCGCACGGTGCCAGTTAAACGGTCGTTGCACGAAAGATGGTTGAAGCGAAAGATGATGTTTAGTGCCTGGCAGCCTGCGCAATATATGCCAACAATTTCCTCGAACAATTTTTTTGTGTCCGTGATTAGGCTGGCTTCTTCGCTTCGAAATCATGCATGTATAGTTAGCACCTTGTGGTCTGTTTTGCATGTAGTACATGGAACTTCACTTATGTGTTCCAAATCTGAATGATTTCTAATTTATGCACTCTGGGGGATGAATGTTAAAATACCATTGATGGGCTAAGCATTTTCCGAGATATAGATAATAGCACCATCTCAAACTCCTTTTCCAAATGTATCTACGATTAGGTTTTATTGTGAATGGATTTGGTGGTAACATTTGCTTTTGGTGCTTTGGTGAATGCATTTGGTGGTAACATTTTTTTTTCTGGTGGTTCTTTCAGCTTTCGAAATAATATCCTGGTCAGAGGTCATTGATATTTTTTTTTCTAGGAGGGGCTCGAATCAGCTCGCTTATTGTCGCAGGTTGTGAATGTATAGTGAAACTGTTCTATTGGTAACACAAAAGTGTAGGAACATGGGATTTGGTTTCTGTTTGTATGTATTTTGTAAAATTGTGCTTGAACACATTTACATCATACAAACATTAACACTTTTCGTTATATTCCAGTAAACAGCTAGCTTTCCTTTCCCTGCCCAGGTATCGGTATTCCAGGTTTTTGGGTGTAATGTTGAGTGGTGTATTTCTCCAGACTCTTCAAAGTAGACTTACATGTACAAAAATTTTGTGCATCTCAGCTTCTGTAGCATCGCCGAGTAGAAATGTGAGACGAGCTCACTGATGATTTGTTGGAATTATAGAAGCACAAGACTATGGCAAGGCCAACGTTTAGGACACAAGTGGGGCACATTCACTGCTATGGCTGTGAAATTTGTGCACTCTTCTGATACAGTTGAGTGAATAGTAATAGAATGAACTCTATTAACCATCATTGTTAGTTTAGCACTTTGTGTGCATGTCCCGGTTGTTCATTGAGGTATATTCTTTCCCTGTTCTTCTGCAGCTTTCATAACATTCTTTGGAAACCGTTATCACAAGTACTGTAGTCAATTTGTGCCAAATGAATTGGCATTCAGCTTCAGCTGGTCATTTGTACAAAGCTGAATGATATTGCTTTGAAGGCTCTTGGACTATGTTTAAACACAAAACATTCATTGTGAATATTGTATTTTAGTTAAGGATCCCTTAAATCATGTTTTCTACGCTTGTGTTTTTTGCTGTGATGGAAACAATTTTTCTTTTACTCAGTACCGTATTTACTCGATTCTACCGCGCCCTCGATTGTAACGCGCACCCGATTTCCACCGCGAAAAAAAAAAAAAAGTAAGACATCGATTGCAGCGCGCACCCATTTTTCTCGCTGGCCCGCACGATCACACCACTCGAAAAAACAACTCCTTTCGGGAGCGTCTTCCATTTAAATATGAGGTACGGGCGAAGCTTGTGCCCATCTGACCGTGTAACAGAGCGTTGCCGTCACTGTAGTTTTACCGTGGCCTGATGTCAGCACGCAAACTTGCTTTGCGCCCCTTCGTCTCGACGGTTGTGGTGCCAGGCACATCGAAGTAAAGAGGCGTCTGATCGGCATTCCCGATTTGCCCAAGCAGGTAGCCGTTGTTGCGCCACAAGTTTAGGACGAACCTCTGAAAACTGTGAAGCTTTTCATCGTACTCCTCCGCAAAACTTTTCGCATATGCATGTTCCCCTTCGGAGGGAAAAGCCTTTCCTCTTCATAAAGTTAGTTAGCCAGCACCTGCTCGCTTTAAACTGGCTCCGCATTAGCCCTTTTTCTAGGGCTAATTGCATAGCCCGCACTTGGAGCAGTTCTGTCGTCATGGGCTGCTGTGCCGCTCGCTGCTCAAGCACATACTCGCCGAGCAGCTGTTTAATTTGTGGAAACCGACCCTGCTGTGGTCCACTGAAGCCTTTGCGTAAATCTTTGCTGTCGACAATCTCCTGCTTTTGTTTCCGCCGGTCCCGCACGCACGTTTCGGGAACTCCGAACGACCGCGATGCGGCCCGATTTCCGTCCGTTTCTGCACACCCGATGACTTTTTTTTTAAAGCGGCATTGTGGTGCACTCGAGTTTTTGGAGTCGGCCCTTCCACGCTGTCGATGCTAATGCACTACTAGATGACGAACTCCTCAGCACATGTACGAAGTGCCGCACATGGAAAACACATAGGCAGAAGAATGGCTGACGCACCATGCCGACGCACGTAGGGGGCGGCCATTTTGGAATTGCCGATGGCGATAGATTGACCTTAATTTTTTTTTTCGTACTCGATTCTAACGCGCATGCGATTTACGAACTCGCTTAACCGGAAAAAAGGTGCACGTTAGATTCCAGTAATTACGGTATATTGAATGTAATTATCAGGCATTCAAATACATTGATCTCCATTAGTTTGAATATAGTATACAAGGCAAATTTCTGTTGGAAGCCTTTGTGTATCATTCGACCACTTTTCTTGTTTATTTAAAGTGAGCTCCATACTTCTGTGTTCAACTGCGATGATATCCGTCCATAATTAGTTCATTTCTTTGTGCAGAGGGCTTTGTTATTGTCATGAGCACTGTAGTGGTTGTTGCTTGTGTATGTGTCATTGTACTGCCTATATATTGAAGCTTCAATTCGAGGGCCTTGTAAATACATTTTACGGAAGTTGGAAATCCTTCTGTTTATGAAATATCATGATAGCATAAGTTGCCTACCTGTGAAAAAAATTTTTCATTCTGACTTTATTCAGAAGGAGGAGTTAGCCCGTTGTATTGGCTTGAAAGTTTTTGTTTTTTTTTTCCGCTGTGTTGAGCACAACGTGACAAGGGCTATATCTGGTTTCACATGGAAAAAAAATCAATCATGCATATGTATTCGCAATTTTTGTTTTTACAGATAAAGCAAGCTAGCAAAGCCCAGTTGTTAGTAATACCCTGAGGTTTGCTGTTACTGTGGCTTTATTAACAGACAGTAACGCTTGCATTTGTTTTAAAGACAAGTTTTTGGTTAGACATCAGTTGTGACAAATGATTATAAGCCAGGGCAATTATTATATATTGTGCTGGAACTGCAATTAAATCAAAAGTTGTTTTTCTTTTCATCATTTTCGTTTTGTGCATGTCATTCTGAGGTGACTTGTCACCTTGTCTGATTGTTTTTCTCTCTTCTCCCCCCTCCTTTTTTTTCCTTGCATATTGGCGAGCTAGCGACCTTCGAGAACACTTTGATAGACGTACAGTGTCTCAGCATTAGTAAAGACAGCGTTGCCCGCACGGACACTTCAGCGTAGTTAACGTTCATGCTTTTTGGTCTAGTTTCCTAGTGATGTTGCGCTTTTTGCTGATAAAGTGACAGCTGCGGTGGTACTCGAAGTTCCTACGCTTAACAAAATCTGCATTATGTCATTCTGGTCTGTGATCAAAGTTTGTCATTACAAAATTTGTCAATATGTCAAGAGCACAGCAGAGAGATAATGCTCCGCAATAGACATCACATGCACTCCTCCAGGAAGTTCCTCGGATTTTCCCTTTGCTTGAAGATCGGCTAGCTGCAACAAAATTCTAGAATATTTAGGGACACTAAAGAGCAAAACTAGTTTTTCACGTATAAGTAAAGTACCGTTTCACAATCACCAAAACACGGGACAAAATACCAAATCGCTTGTGCACTTAAAACTCTCAAAGGTTATAAACTATTCCAGAGCACTTCATTATGGCATCTCTCACTGTATAATAGTGCCTTATGACCTGATTTGATAAGGTGTTTCTACACTATACAGCCGAATTCTCAATTTGAGAACATAGGCATGAAAATTTTTTGGAATTTTAAATATATATTGGGCACGTTATCTGTGTAGAAATAGGCCACTAGTTCCCACATGTATGAAAAGGAATTTTAAGATAGTAGCTCTATCTAATTTGAAATAGATGATATTAAATATTCCATAAATTACAAGGAGGTAGTGCATGAGTTAACACATTACTCTGTTAACCGTGACAATGACCTACCTATTCACAACTCTAATAGAAGGTCACTCTAACGTTACGAATAATTTCTCTTTTGTGTCCCTTGAATGGTTAATGTATTGTTTATATAACCTCTCCTTTCTGTGTGCATTGCCTTCTCTGCCAATGAGAAGTAATGTGTCTGCATGCATTTTCTTATCACCGTGCCAAGAACATCAAAATAAATGCATTTTTGTAAGCTACTTTGTTTTACTTGACTGTGTTCTCAGTTTCGATATCTTTATTGTGAAGTGTGACAACATTTTGGACTCCAGCGTCACCTCAAAAATTTTCAGCAGCTTACATGGAAATGCCCCTGCAGCAGTTTTAATGCCACTGCATTCTCCAGTCCCTAAGATTAGTCATATTTTGAAGGTCATGTTTTGTGTTATAGTTAAATAATCTATAGCTTCCCCTTATGAAGCCATGCACAAACTGTTGTGTTGCACGCGTATGGCTTGTCACTGCAACAATGTAATGCAACGAAAAGCAGTGTCTTCTAAAGCTAAGCTGGTGCACTTGCAACTTTGTAGCTGCAGCATTGCTGCTACTCCTACGTCTATTGCAACTTGGTGTTCTGTGAACGGCGTTATGTTCATGGACACGCTAAATATCCATGCTCGGTTGCAACCTGGCAGTTCAGTATGACCTTCGTACACAACGAGGTGCTCCATCTGTCTGTGTGCCTCTGTGCTTCGAAGCGTAGGTCCCAGGAAATTATGATGTTGATTGTTTGCCTTTGCCGTGATGTTGCAAAAACTAGATAATATAATTGGGTGGTTCATTTCCACAGACTCAAGTATTCTTTGAGTTATACAGTGGAAGTATTTTGTCCCTTTGTTTTTGGGTTTTCACTGTCTGTATTGATGTAGAATGAAAGAAAATAGGAAATGAAGCATTAAAAGAGCACTAACCCGAATTTCAAGTATTTTTGTATTGTTGCTCTAAATAAAAATGCTGGTGTTAAGAATCATAGAAAAAGTAACATTACACCTGCAAATTAATTGTATACACTTTTAGGCTACCTTAAAAGAAATTTCTGTTTTGATATCAAGAGGGCAGTTTTACAGTGACAGCTATTCACAATGTACTTGCAGCAGCTGTGTCATCTGCTGTAAGTTACATTTGATGCACGTAAATAACAATGAGTGAATTGTCGTCCATTGATTTCTGCACTTAAGACTGCATGCAGGATGCAGAGTTTACAAACTCAATGAGCTGCGTTGACTCGTGGTAATAATCCATTGCAATGAGGCTGGCTTGCAGATGCTTGGTGATAAAAAAACTTTAAAATAAAAGGGGAATATTACATATGTGTTCTCCGAGTCTGGTGTGCGGAGAGCTCTAACACTGCATACGAAGAAAAAAAATGTTCCTTTTGCGACGCCTCCCATTTGTGTCAGTAGTTTAGAAACAGGCCCCTACCCCACTCCCTAGCCCGCCAACACCGTTACACTTCCCCCCCGCATGCCATGCTAACATTGCCTGCCAGCACCTCTAACGGGGTGGTGAGACGGAACGCTTATTTTTTTGTAGGCCAACAAGGCGACCACTTACTGCCAGCAGGTGACGCGCGAGCAGTTCGAGGCACAGAAGCGGACCCTGTCCGAGCAAGCCCTGATGGACCTCTTCGACGACATCCTCCGCGACCCGAGGATATCGGACAAGGAACGCAACACTAGGATGAAGCAGGTACACTTGTGGAGAGTAGCTCTAAAATTTGGGTTTGCTAGCGGAAGATGAAACGTGATCTAGTTTGAGGTACAGTAAAGGCAAATAATAGTTATTGTCAGAGTGAAAGGTCAATGCTTGAGAACGTCTAATATGCCAATATTGTATGCAGTAGCGCTTTCGGAATCAATAAATTAAGGAAAATGCAGAATGCAATTTGCACCTGTAGGGGGACATTCTCGAACCCAAGCCTAAGGACGTATGTAGGGTCGAAGCACATACATGTAATCACAAGTACTTAAGTTGCCCATGGCAGAAAAGTACATTTCAGTGTATTAATTACAAAGCTAAGAAAGATTTAACTAATAGTGCATTTCAATTCGATTCTTGCAAGAAAGCTTGTTGACGTTAGCTAGAATAATGCAAAGTGAGGTTCACACTTTATGCGGGCTTGCTCCTAGTGTCAGTTTCCTTTAGTTCCAAAATATCCTGAAGAGATTGCAAATTAATGTGAGAAGTGAATGATCTTCGTACCAAGTGCCCCCGGTGTAGTTGAAAATGCTAAATAGTTATTACTAGCTTCACTTTCCTCAACACTCTATGGATAATTATGACTGGAGCATTAGAAAGAGGTTTTTCAGAAAGTTGTTTGTGACTTGCTCGCGTCAAAAGAGGCAAAATATGCAAGATTTACAAAGTTGGGAATGACAAACATTTTTGGCCCTATACATCGCTCTGCGCATATATGTCTGCTTATTGCAGTATATCTAATGCACATAATTCACAGTGCAGTTGTTCAGGCTATTAATAAGTGTCCCAGTAAACAATAGAATAAGCTTATGAACATCAGGAATTTTCGTGTGTATATCTGACATACTGTTTTGCAAGAGCTAGATTATGAACATTACTCTTCTTTTTAAACGTTTGTACTTAACTAGTATTTACATTCACCGTCACTTTCGTTCTTGCAGTTTCGACAAAATTATCCTGACATCTACAACAAGAAGACGTGTGATGAGCCTGTTCCAGTTACATTCAAGAGGAACAGCCGTTCAAGGGACCACCGTGATTGGCTTGCTTAGAAGTCTGAGATTGTGATTTATCTTCAGATCTTTAAATCCTATATACTTGTGGCTCTGGAATATGATCTGAATTTATGCACGGGTGCTTAAACTAATCACTTAAGTGAAACGTTGTTTGTTTGATTTTATTATCGCATACAGTGCTATTGAACTTGTGCATTGCAATACGAAGTTATAGAAAGCTGAAATTTCGGTTTATGGAGTCATTGTGCTTGGACACATAAAATAGTCTCCGTAAGTGAGGACCAGTGCTTGCTAAAAGCTGGCTGGGACTGCGTGGAGCAGTTTTTTTTTCTTTGTAATGTATGGAAAGTTATCTAAATTACATTAGTTCACAACTATGGTTCGCTTCTTTGCATATTTAAGTGTCTAAGCAGCGGAATGAAATGGGTGGCTGGCACTCAAGTAGCTGTGACGTTTTTTAAGTGCAACGAAAATGGGTATTGTCTTCAATGTCTACTGCTCCATACGTTTCCCATTACTGTAAATGATGTGTGTACTGTGAGTCTCTGCTTGTAGAGAGCATAGAGTGCTGGTCTAGTGTTGTACTTGTCTTCATCGCTGCATTTCCTTGTTCACTACTGTCTGTCCACCATAAGAGTAAGGAAATTCAAGGTGGTGTGAACTGCGATGACATTGCTTTTGAAACCACAGTATTGCTGCTATATTTTACATGACCGCTGCACACGTTCGCTGCGCATAGTTAGCTCAGGGATTTTGCATGGGTTCTGAGAGAAAGAGTCATTTTTACTTTGTGCTTTTCAGTGCAAGGACTATTCTGGTGGCCTTTCCCTGTCAAAGGTCTGTTGGATGTGCCATATGCTCAATGAACTACTTACAACTGATGGCCATGTATCTTTCTTACATCATGTTATTTAAAAGTATTAACGCGAAACTCTGTGGTGCTACAATAAAAAGCGATATGAGCTTTTTTGCAATTTCCTACAGTCACGGTCAACTACATTTGCATGTGATCATGCTACGAACACAGCACTAGTCTCATATGTACAATGTTAGGTTTTATTACAGAGCACTTTTATCTGTCATTATTTGATCATTTTCAGTTGTACCTGCTTAGTTAGTTTTTTGCTGTTGTATAGCACATTGTATTGCAATACAAATCAAATAAAATCATCATCACACTGCATTGTTTTTTGCCTATTCTTCCGGTGATAGTGATAGAATCGTGCTATCATGTAGTCACACTTAATATCAGTTGCAACACACTGGCTGTGGTTAAAGTGACCCCAAGCCCGAACAATGATGCAAGCAAACATTGAATTGGTTCAGAAAGTACCACTAACTGAGAGAGTTTAATTCACTAATTTTTTTCCATGTAGGTGCCACTTTGCAGTGTTGGCGCCGTTTTTAGTACAGACTGCGTGTTGCAACTCGGATTAAGTGCGACTGTACGTCCTAAGTCATGGCACGAGCTGTAACCCACTTCCAAGCAATGTCCTAATATCCACTGCATTTCGCACAGAAGATAGGAGTAAATAGTTCTTTCCACTAGTTTGTACATTCTACTTGTTGAAGTTATGGGGGCTGCTCATCCCAGCAAGTTGATAGAAGATAGCGATAGAGAACGCAAGTCTTGGCTGATGCTATGGATCATATAAGCTCTGAGGGAAAGTGCAGATGATACTACGAGTGTTTTAGCTATAAATAGAAGGTCTATCAGGTTGATTCGAAAGAACAACAAGATGTGGAAGATGAAAGCTTACAATGACAAGTTCGAAAACGGGGTGTGTACTGGAGCCGACGTTTTGACAAGCGAACTTTTCTTTTGTTGACGCTTGAAAAAGACAAGTCTGCTTATCAAAACGTCAGCTTCAGCACCCATCCTCTGTTTTAAAATTTCTCATTTTAATTTGAGTGCGAGTTATAGTCTTAGCTGCTTTTGCACTATCCTGGAGAACTACTTTTCAATTTGTTCATAAGTATAATGTATATAAATTGTTTGATTTTTATTGCATATAGTGCCATAGAACTTGCATATTGCAAGTCCAATAGCACTAATATATAGCGTGGCAAGAATTTTGGTAAAATAACAAACTCTATGAAAGTACGCCGAGATGGCACCTATTTTGTGTTTTTTTCTTTTTTCAAGAAATGAGAAAATTATATTTCCAATGTACATTTTCACGGTGGATTTACTCAACTGCACGGGTCCAAAAGATTGCAGTTTTCCTTCGCCTGTTGCTAAATTATGCGTTGCACATGTTATGCCGAAGTACTGAGGGACTATGGTTGATCTAAACAGTCCAACTACGAGGCTTGACAGAAAAAAAAAGGCACAGTTTCGCTGCAAGGGCGAAGCAATGAATGCAATAACAACAACTTGGAATGTAACGCTGGGAACGGTTAGCAGATCGAAATGTGCAGCGCTCTGCTCAGGCACAAACGATGCACGAAAACAACACACACAGGACGAGAGCTAACCAACAACGTTCACAGCTCGACGCTTAACATGCTGTTTAAACAAAATGACGCACGAAACGTAATCACAGGTACAGATACGAGTGCGAACTAACGAGTGTTCCAGTGTTTGAAAAGCGTGCTCTTTTCGCAAATGGGGCCTGCCCAGCGAGCGAAGTGATCTTTGTGCGCCCGGCAATAAACGCAATCTTTCCGGTGAAAGCCGAAGGCGCGTGATTCTGCCCATCGAAGAATAAGCGCGCGCGCACACGAGCACCTAATCACGATCCCCCCCCCCCCCCCCCCTGCTTTGCCCCATCCGCGGGGCAAAGTACGCGTGGGAGAGATAAGAAGCGCGCGTTGACGCATCGCGACGAGCTGGGTGCCGAGCGATATATATATATAGATACGTGGTATACATATCCGGTGCATGACGGCGGTGGTGGCGACGATGGCATAAACCAGCCGATACCGTCCATGTAATTGCTATCACAATAAAATTAGATAACCGGACGGTTAGCCGATAGAGGTTAAGCGTGAAGGTTCGACGCTATTTGATCCCGTTGAAGATTCGGGCTCATACGCGGTGACTTCCACCTTTTCGTAGAGCCTGTATTTAACCACCACAGCGGCTACGCTATGCCGCAAACCAGCAGAGATGACTTTGCTCAATAATCGGACTGGACAACGAAACCGCGCGCGCTATGTTGAATTTTGAATTACGCGCCACTAATTGGCAATATTCGCGTTCTTCCTTATGCGTGTCATGCATACGTCCTGTGGCACGTTAGTGCGCATATTTTGCTACAAGTTGTATATCATTATCTGTAACTATACTGTAAGAAATATGTAGAAACTGCAGTGAATGTAGATAACGCGTTTTCTCTCTCTCTTCACCGCCGCTACACTAGCGCCGCTTGTGGCGTGGGTGCTCTCAGAAACGAGGCTGATAAGGCGGCCGTCTCTGTGTGTCGCCCCTACGCCGCAATTTCAATCCTTCTCAAAGGCGCGAAAACAACGTCTGGGCGCTCGTTTCTGTCGGCCGCATTGCGTCTTCGAGGCGTCGCACATCACGAATACCAAGGATGGCCGATACAAGTTCACAGCCCGCCAAGCCGGATGGGTGAGTCGAAAATGAAAGGGACCGGCTCAAAAAGCGACGCGACTGAATGCAAAGCTCTTTTTCTCTGTCCACGCTGGCTCGGCTAGTTCGGTTGCACAAACTTGCCGTGTAGTCGTAAAATATGACTAACGCGTCGGTTTTGGCTGCCCGCGTGTTCTCTTGAATCACAAGAGGCGTGCGGCGGGTCGGTAATTTTGGGCAAGGAAAAGAAAAAAGCGCGCGAAGTGGTGCAACTTTCGCTGTGCTGAACACGAGTTGGATTCCGTCCACTCACCGTTTATGTCAGACGTGCGTTTCGTGAATTTGCGTTGCGTGTTCAGTGACGTTTGACCCGCTTAGTCGCAGGTTTGCGTGGTAAAACTGCAAAGCCCTAAAGCTTTAAGGCTTTCCTCTGCTTTTGTGCTGCACCGTTGTGCGTTGGTTACGCGCTTGTAAACCGTACTGAGATGTTTGTTTCGCTGCCATATTTGAAGCTAATACGCGACCCGGGCTCGCTAATCGTCACGCCTACTGGCCACAGAAGTCAATTTATTCACTAAAGCGTTTTCATTTGTTATTGCCACTACCTTAATCAAACGCAGAGAGTATTAAGCCCCGTTTGCCTTGCTGCGGGCGCACCGTGAATTCATTATTTGCCGTACTTGCCTGTAGAAACAAGCTGGCAATTGTGCTTGCCCCTCCGAGCACGAAACGACAGCCTAAACACACCAGCCCTGTTAGCAGAGTGAATTCAGTTGTTGGACTGCTAAGCTGGAGGACGCGGGTTCTATATCCGGCCACGGCGGCCACATTTCGATGAAAGCGAAATGCAAGGACACCTGTGTACTTACATATAGGTGCGTGTTAACAAAACCCTAATTGGTCATGGGTAATTCAGAGGCCTTTACTCATAGTCATATCATGATTTTGGCACATGAAACCATTAGTTATTATTAAACTGACATGGCTGTAGTAATGCTGTTTTAATGAATCAAGGGAGCTCTGAAGCGTGGCAGTGTTTCTCTTGCAGTTTGGCTGTCCTGCATATTCAAGTAATTTATAATAAAGATGACACTGAAAACTACTGTCGGTCGTTTTAATTGACAAGGAACAGATCAAACTAAAGACTAAAAGGGGATGCGACAAATGCAATTCTAATGTACTTGTCTTCATGCTAGTTGCCTGTGCTATTTTAGCAAAGTTGAAATATCAGTGCACCCAAAGTTCGGTTTTCTTAAAGGAATCCTGAACCACCCCTCGTTCTTGGTCAGAAAACTTGTCCTGCAGATAGCAGACGCTGCTATGGACATCTCAACAAATTTTTGCAGTCATATTACAAGTAGACCATAAAGTTGCTATTTTCAGGTGCTCTCCTTGTGCAGAGGCCCGTCCTCACTTGCTTCAGAACTGCCGGCACCCACTTATCAAACAGGCATCATGCTGTTGCTAATAGCCAAGCACAAGTGTGGCATTTGGATGTGATGTGCTTATTGCTGCGGGGTGCTGGCACAGCGCTTCATAGTCTGCTAACTTTCCGTAGGGAGCCACAATCGTGCATAAAAATGACATCGGGAGGGAGCAATTGTCATTTATGTGTGCTGACGTCAGGGCCTAACCTAGGAATTTTTTTGAGGGGGTGTTTATGTGTGGAGTGGCCAACTTTGGCAACTAGTTGTCATCTGGTAAATACTTTAGCACCACTCAAAAAGCTGAAACATAAAAAAGTTGAAGAGGGGAAGGGGGGCGGGGCAATACTTTTTTAACCTCCCCCTAGTTACGGTCCTGGCGTAATTTCTTTCCCCTGTGCCATCCTTTCCTGCTTAACTTGCAGCACGCTCGTCGGGTCGAGAGGAAGCGTGCCACGAACAGCTGTAACTCTGCCTGTTCCCAACTGGGTCGACGACAAATTCTTGTGACAGTCGATTTGTGAGACAATAAACTCCAATACTGTAGTCGCACCATGATTACTCAGAAAAGTGGCTTGTGTCCCCCTTGTAAATACTGTATTTCAATATTGCACTAAAATAATTGTTAGTGGCTTGCTTCCAGGGAAGACAAGTCCAAGGTGGATGCAGCCATGCTGCTCCTTTCGGGGAAGAGGGACTTTATCGTCCAGGACTACGCGTCAGCTGCGGCGAGCCTGGAGGAGGCCTGTAAGCTTCTGGCAAACTTGTATGGCGAGACTGCCAAGGAGTGCGGGGAAGCCTACCTCTTCTACGGACGTGCGCTGCTCGAACTTGCCCGACAGGAGTCGGACGTGCTTGGAAACGCCTTGGGTCAGTCTGGCTAGCGTTTCCTTAGCATCGCAATAGAGCCCGGTTTGTTGCTGTGTCTGCATAATCTATGAAATAGACATGTTTTTTATTTATTTTTTTATTCATACATTTGATAGTTTCCTTAAAGAAAACCAGAGGGGTCAGGGCTAAACTTGCAAGCATGCGTCTGACTGAGGCAGGAAGTGACATAATTAAACCCAAAAGAAACAACAGCTTATGTAGACAATAAACACATGATTGAGTAACATAAAAATAATCAACATGATTAACATTAGTCTCCGCTGCAACATATGCGACAGAAGTAGCAAAGTAGCATGAGGAACAATGCACCATATTATTCGGCCTGCAATTGTTGGAACCGACTACAATAATGTGCAGTGCACTGTGGGTGTCTCGAAATGGGATTGCCACTCTCCAAACCCACGGAGACTGCAGACATGGTCGAACCACACAAAACATCGCGTACATTTATTCAATTACTTTTACATTGACGGCATTGTTAGCCGAATCGCATACGTCACTAGTGACACCCTAAAACACAACCTTATACTATATTTCAGTACACTCAATCAACATAACAGACGGTAACCCGAAAGGGGCGGCGCCGATACTCGACTCACTACGGGATGACCCTGTCAGGAGGCGACCATCTGTGCCAGCTGTCGCACACCAAAGAAAGAGAATCCCCAATCTTTCCAGTCCGGCCACCCAGCCTTTCCACCAAATGTGGCTGCTGGCACTAACTATAATGATGATGATGGTGAAGATCTTGTGCAAATGCTGCGCCACCTACCGCTCAGCGGCTGTTAGCCCTAAATGCAGCCTATCCGCGACACGCGTGTGCCACGAGGCGTGAATGACGTTACAGGAGTTGATAGCACCCCCAAACATTACAGAAACACTCAAATCAGTTTAGACACACAATTCATTCTTACGAAATGTGATGCACTATACCAGTAGTTCTCAAATGGAGGTTCGCGGCTGCGAAGCCATATCTGTGATCCGCGAAACCCTCGCCCGCATTTTTCTTTAAGTGTGTCTGTGCCACGTATTGATGAACTGTCCAAAATAAAGGGATGTGGCACGTTTGTTTGATATTTTTGGTAGCAATGGAAGGCACCTGTTTCACGCTCCAGTTTTACCTACATACCCCTCCCTCCCCTCCGCTGCAAGGTGTCCCCCATCACTTCCACCAGTCCACAAGGGGTGCCCGACACATCCATGGCTGGGAACCACTGGACTATACTTTTTGGTGGGAAATATGTAATGAGCAGCAGAGGAAATAGACTGGGCTATCCTTGATTATTCCTTCAGCATTTGGACTTCTTGTAATGGCAAAGGTTTTCCAATCGTCTGGTGGTGCTTATTTATATGATGTTCTTGAGGGAGTTGAAGGTTGGAGACTGCATCGGCTATGTGCATTTATGGAAGCACAGAAAATAAATGTGCTATCGTTGGGTTCTAAATATGGCTATGTGAATTTATGGAAGCACAGAAAGTAAGTGTGCTATCATTGGGTTCTAAATATGAATATCTGGCTAGAAGAAAACGCAGCTGGTAAATGGGGCTGCTAAGGCATGCTTTCAGGGGTGGCATTCGGGGGGACAAATACTCCTTCTGGTTCCTGTGACTGGTGCCTTTAACTCTGGTGGTATTGCTCATGCGATTTGGCAGTTTCGCTTACTGCACAGTGCAAATGTACTTAGATATGTGTGCCATGTATAGTAGATGTACTGCCATGTAGACATCTGTAGTTTATACAGAAGGCGGCACACTAGGTGCTTGCTCCCTCCCCCCCCCCCCCCCAACACCCAGCCTCTCTTCAAACTTCTGTCCACCATAGGATACATAGCGTAATGACTCAAGGCAACATTCGTAGGCCCAGTTCAGGTTCTTTCCTTTTCAAAAAATTGGGAAAATGCTCGTGACTATGCCACTGATCAATATGTGGAACACCTACAGGACATTTCAAAAAGCAAAGGTCAGAGACAAGGCTTCACTTGGCTGACCTTGCTCATTTTCTTGCAGTAAGTTCTTTCTCTCATGGTATTCATGGAAAGTCTTTTTTAACATCTTATGTGTTGATTTTTAACTTCCTCTTGAGGAATGTAACCCAACTTGACTCGCAGCGTAAAAAAAATCTAGCCACCAGAAAATTTCAGCTGCATGATTTTGTAGAGAAGTTCACTCGTAAATGCCATTGTCACATAGCCATCCGTATGTGGGCCTTCATCCTTGGTGTTCGTTCATTCTGAAAACGATCTCCATTCTTGATGTATGTCTGTAGAGTCTGAAGAGGAGAAGGAAGATGACGACGATGATGAAGAAGATGGAGAAGAGGAGAAGTCTCAAGAAGGGGATTCAGTTGGTGAGTACACTATGCACGTCTAAGAAACATGGCATGCCATGCATAGGTGGCAGCTTTGCTCGGGGCAGGTTACTCTTGTGTTTGTATACATATGTGCAATGTACATTTTGTGCTGACAGCTAAGTTTCAACATTGTGCTGGCTAATGTTTTCATCACAAGGTCACAATAGCAGCGGCATTGATATGGAAGCTATCAAATTTGAAGGTTGTTATAGATGGTATAGGCAAAAACTTTGCTTGCTTGTTTGAGGCATAACATGTGTTTCTTTTACTTGGACTTCTCATGCATAGATATTAGCAAATAGGCTTCTAACAAATATTAGATAAAACTATGGTATTGTTCGGTGTTAGGCTATTGTTATAACAAGGCACGACTCTACATTCAAAGCATACATACATGTGACCTTTTATGATGCAACACCTCCGCTGCATTGAGGCACATAAGATGCTGGCTCCATTATTTGAATGGTTCAGCAGCTAAGCCTTTCATGTCATTGTCCCTATAGAGCTTCTTACGATTGCCTAGAAGGAAAGATGGAACTATATGCGAACACTTGGATGTTACAACCTTGGCGTAGTCGTTGAAAAGTGAGATAGCCTTAAAAACTCTAGGTTAGCAGCATCTTATATGTCACAATAGGCTATTTTGTGCTAGAACAGCACGTAATGAATCGATTTTCAATATTGCAATAAAAAACATGTTTTGCTTAGTACTGAGGCCTTCTGCTTGCATTTTATATGAAATGTGAAGCGTACTGGCTGTTCATTGAAGTTGTGGGACAGGCGACAGTCGTTGCTTGCTTTCCTGTCTGTTTCTCTTTTTCACTGCTTTTTTGTGTCGTAAGCAAGTGAACTCTTTTGAAAAGGAAAATATACAGGTTAATGCTGGTTAATGTGGGTAATACTGGGGTGCGCCTATCATGCAAGCAAATGCGGTATACAGCCGCATGCAGTCATTCTAGTCATGGCCCAGCGTCCGTATGGAATCTCGCACAGATGGTGGCGCCCGATTTCCCTCCAAGTGATGTCGTAAGAAACGCTTTGCTTGGCCCAAAATTGCCTCCGCAGGATCTTCTAAGGAAGGTAGTGAAGAAGAAAACGGAAAAAAACAAGACGAAGAAGAGCAGTCTGGTTCTGCTGCAAAGTTGTCGGAAAGCCCAGGCGTAGCGAACGCGCCGGAATCGAAAGGCTCGTCTGGTGGTAGTGGTGATGGTGGTGAGGCGGCGGCAGGTGCCGCCACTGAGGTGAAGGCACAGCAGAATGGTGGAGGTGAGAGAGCCTGCACTTCGGGTGGCCCCAACAGCTCTTCTACTCTCCTCTGTCTTTTTGCCTTCTCTTGTCATGGTTTACCTCACTTTCTTCTGGTGGTCGTTTTTCTCGGTACCTTCTTCGCATGGACACTTGAAACTATAATTGAGCCAGCATTTTGCTCTATTGACACTGGTTAATCAACGAAATGAGCTCATCCTGGTTAACAGCTTGTCATCGTGATGAAAGTGTTTAGGGTAGGAGCTAGTATATAGCACCAAAACTGCAGCTTCAGGTACTCGGGAAACAAACAAAACCAGGATTCATAGCGGGTAGGGCACTGAAAATCCGGAAAATGGATGTTAATTTAAAGTAGAATTCCATGGATTCTGGTTCAGTTGTCTTTTGTTATACAATTTTATGAGTTCAGTCACGAGGGACGGGCTAAGTTATGCACTTATCGGTCTTGTCAAGGTTTGTAGCTGATACGGTGTGGTTGGTCTCTTAAGGTCATCATGTAGCTTTCTCGTACAAACATTGTTAATCATCCAATGAATTGCTAGTCCAATGCAGTGTCACTCACTTTCTGTACAAGTCGAAAAATTCAATTCATTGGTTGAAGTGCGACCATGTAAGGAGGGTATAACATCTATGGAATGTAGCTGGTCTTGTCGGTCAAGGATGCGGTTTCACGTCGTCACGTCAATTACGTCTCTTCCCTGTCACATTCTGTAACTTTTCATTTCTGCTGAAGCCTGATGCTTGTTTGGAACTTAATAATTTTTTGCATTTCTGAAACTGCTCTCTTACTAACGGGCATCATTTCTTTTGTTTTAACATTCTTTCATTGTACAGTGGGAGAAATTTGCCTTGCTGATTCAGGCAGCATTACAGACTACTTCCCACGGTTTCCTTTTGCATAATGCCATGATAACCATGCTTTGTTGCTTGTCTGAAGGTGCATTTCATCTAAGTGCACCCCAATACTAAACATTGCTATGCTTTATTTTTTTTAGCTGATTTGCTTGCTGTTCCAAGTTTTCTCATTGACTGCGAATTTGCCATTGCTAAAAAATTCATTGCTTTCTTTTTCTGTGGTGTACACAAGTGCGTTTGAATCGCATGTTATGGTGCTTCGTTAAAAAAAAAGTGAACTTATAATTCCTATTCACTGGTACCTCATTTTGGCGCTGGGTTCTATTTGCTATGCAGTTAAGATGACATGCTATTACCATACTTGCAAAATCATGGGAATTTTCAATCAAGTTCGTCAAATTTAAATAGAGTAAATATTGGTCCCCAAATTGTTTCGGTGGTTTGATGATATGTCGGGAGTACTTTTAACCCCGTTTTCTACCCTATTGCCGTTGCGAGCCCTTTTCAGGCCAATTATCGGGAACTTGCAGGAATTTAGAAACTTGCAAATTCAGTAATCTCTCATATATTTTCTTTTCTTCTGACGTCAAGATCTTCCTAGGCAAATATTGAAGTACCTATGTGTTTACACTGGGTGATAACATCCCATGCATTCAATGCACTCTCATGCCACCAAGAACGGTGCCGCAGCTACTAAAGTGAAGGTTGGGCCATGTAGTCAGGTGTGTTAGTATCAAAGTCAAAATCTCGAGGACGTTGGCTTGATTCCTGGCCCCAACTGCCTCATTTTGCCAAAAAGTAGAGGAGCGTGTACTTTGATTTAAGTGCACTTGAAAAACTCGGGGTGGTCTATATTTACAGACCTCTCCACTCTGGCGTCCGTCATAATCATAATGTGGTTTTCGAATGTACAACACTAACAGGTATTAAATTATGAGCTCATGGCCTCCGAAATTCTTAAGATGGGACTTGTTGTTGCTTCGAATGCATAACATTGAAGCTCAGAGCTTCGAAAAAACCAGAAGTTCAGCGGAAGCGTAAAGAAAAATTTATGAACACGGGGTGTCATTGGAGCCAGTATAACTACAGGTGAACTTGTCTTCTCCAGGGCTGCAACTGCTTAAAGGGCCATTAATTTTTTTGTTTTGTCATTTAGGCTTGAGCTTCATCGAATTATTTGCATCACAAATTGTGCACAATTTGTGCTTTTAAGCTGCAGATTTGCGCCTCCCTGTAACTCGACAGACTAGAGGGGTGGAGGCGCAGGAATTGACTCCAGTTAAGTTCAATGCATTATGAACATGCTCACTTTAATGAGAAATTCTAGTCTTTTTGGCTCATTGCTTTGATTCATTCCTGTCTGCTTTTTTTCGTACCATCTGTTTGGGAATCGGTAGAATTTCACTGGTGGATTTGACCCCTTTGTGTTTGCATGGCCATTGTGCCAGTTGAAGATGCAGCGGTGATTCCTTTCTCTTTGTCAAGGTGAAATCGCGGAACGAGAGGTGTTTCATGTGCAGCACGAGCTTCACAAACGTATGGTAAGCAAAGGGAGCGGAGGCATCGCAAAGCTCTAGAGTTGTTTGTGCTTTTTGCGCTGAAGTGATTCTGCTCGCCAGATGCCTCGCAAACATTACACGGTGTTGCAGTTTTACAAGTCGCCAAATGCTAGATATATGGTGCACAACACACAGGGCAATTCATTGTGTCCAAGAAAAGAAACCTCGAGATAAACACTATCACTGAGCTCGTGTAAACACTGAGCTCGTTGTGGCACAGACAGACTACACTCGGCCCACAGGAGGTTCTAAGACGTAGACTTGACATATCGAATCGGGTCAGTCACTGGCGTTACATAAATTGGAACTATTCGACGTGCAAAAAGCGCGAGAAGTTCAAAACTCGCCTGGCTGAGCTGCTGTGATCTGTAACAATTCGTATGTTTCAGGTCTTGTAATAAATTACAGTTGAAGCAAAGAGAGCTTAAATCAGGTTTCTCTTCACGGGATTCTCAGGACTTGCCTTACTAGTTCAATGTAATTATAGAAAATTGTTAAAATCATTTCTGGGTCGCTTTAGCGCTACAGTGCTAGCAGCCTTGAAAGAGACAAGTCTGCTTGTCTAAAATTCTGGCTCCCGTCGACAAGTCGTGTTCACGAATTTTTCATCTCTGAAAGCGTAGGGCTTGTAACATTGACACTGCACCTCTGTAAGGCAGCACTGGCTCTGCAGAAAACGAGGAGGATGCTGAAGAAGATCTCGAGAAGCCCGAGCCTGCACTGAAGGAGGACACGGAGCCGCCACCCAGTGAACCTGGCACTTCGACGGCGGGTCCCAGTGGTTCGTCGTCTCCACCAAAAGAGGTGCTCTTTCATTTTACTAAGTGTTCACATTCTGTTTGAGTGGTAGCGCAAGCTTCAGGGACGAGGGACAAGAAAGGTGACTCGCAAGCGCTCATTTAGCGCTTGTGTAGGCCTGTGTGCTCAGATTTAAGGTTCACGTTGAAGAACACCAGGTGGTCGAAATTTCCGGAGCCCTCCACTTCGGCGCCTCTCATAATCATATGGCGGTTTTGATACGTTAAACCCCACAAATCAATCAATCATCAATCGCCTTCTTTGTCTCTTGTCCCGGAAGTTTGCACTACTTATGAGTTCAATGGGGTACGAACCAGCCCAAACAAGCACCTTGCTAAGTTATATTTCTGTTTGAGTGATTTGTGGCCCTGAACACACACGGATACTTGGGGACGACTGCTGTAGCTGTGGCTGTGCAGTCGAAGTTGCAAGAATGTACTCGGTGACAACATTAAAACAAACAAAAAAATTACTTTATTTAGTCATTTCTATCTCTATCATGGAGAACCTGTAAATGTGCTCCATCCAGCAGTACTTGCTAATTTTTCACAAGTCAAGCACTTTTCAAGTGTTTCATATACAGTGGAATCTCGATGATACGAATCTCACGGGGTCACGAAAAATATTTGTATTAGCCGAAATTCGTATCATCGAAACAAATAAAACTAGCTAAATTAACAAAGAGTCAGACGTGAACTCATCCAGGCACAAGTACGTAAAAAGCATTTATTTACTTGCCTCGGGTGGGCGGCGCACTGGTCAAGAAAAAGAAGAATCTTCCGATTCTTACAAACCATCCTCCTGTCCAGGAGTGACAAAAACTCTTCAAACAACGCCGCCGTCATCCACGCCTTTTTGTTTGCGCGATATATGCACGGCAAACGACTCTCGCGCTTGAAGCACCGGGGCTTTTGGAACTTTCCGACTACGGTCAGCTTAAGCTTTTCCGATCCATCGGCGTTACAGCACAAGAGCACAGTAATACGCTCTTTGCTTTTTTTGCCTCCTCTGCGTGCTTCGCCTTTTAAACAGAGGCTCTTTTCGGGTTGCAGGTTAAAAAAGAGACCTGCCTCATCAGCATTAAAAATATCACGAGGCTCATACTCTGCAATGACTGATGGCAGCTTCTCTAACCAGTCGCTGACAACTGCCTTGTCAGCTTTTTTCGCTTCGCCGCAGACGCTTTTGTAAATGAGAGCGTGCCTAGTCTTAAAGCGCTGCAGCCACCCACCTGAGGCCTGAAATCCGTCGGTATGCAGAGCAAGTGCAAACTCGTCGGCTTTCTCCCGCAAAACTTTGCCATCGATATTCACACCAGCTGTGGTTACCTCTTTAAACCAAGTCAGGAGAGTCTCTTCAAGTTTCACGTGCTGAGCGGTCTTCGCTTGCTTTGAGTTGACGTTGAACGAAAGCACGTTTTTCATTATGGTCTCTCGCTGTCCAGCAACTGTGCTTAGTGTTGACGTTGCAAGGCCCAGCTCCTTAGCCAACTCCGTCCGCTTTCTCTTAGGATCTTCATCGACCTTTCGAAGGATGTCTAATTTCTCCTTAAAGGAGAGCGCTTTTCGCTTGCGAGACATAGCTCGTTGCGACTAGGCAAAATGTCGCAAACACAAAGAACGCGGCCCGAAGCACAGCACTGCAGCCACTCCGTCCAACGCCACGCAGAGAAAGAGGAAAAGCACAACAGCAATAAATGCGTCACCGCCCCACTTGACTCGCGCAGTCCACCGTGTCGTCGCGTCCTCGCCGCCGCACCCAAAAAGAGAGAAAGGAAACCATGGCCAGCGCCATCTCTAAACCTAAACCGAAATCAAAGGGCGCAAGCGGTCTCTGAGGTCTCCGATATTGCGCACGCCGCGCGCCGATGTTGGAGGCCGCCACGCGCTGCTGGCAGGCACCGTTGGCAAAATGCCAAACCGGCGGTGCAGCGTGCATTCCGGCGCGCCGCTGAGCGCTGTCATTTCGCGGCCGTCAGTGGGGTGGCATTCATTCGTATCAAACGACGCGGGCAGAAAATCGATTCGTAACAAACATACTCTAGCGCATTGCAAAGTAGTGGGGCTCGGCAGGGACCACAGAAAAATTCGTATTAGCCGTGATCGTATCATGGAGATTCCACTGTAACTGATTTACCCATACAAATGAATATTTGTGTGGCTGGTTTTAGACCGAAACATGAATGTCCTGGTAAAGTCTGTCAGGGACTCTAACATTGCTGCTCAGCCAAAATTAACGTTTTAGGCAGTAGCAACAATCCTTTAACTCTTTATATGCATAACGTTCAAATGAGCCGATAAAAAGTGTTAACCAGCTAGGACAACAGTCTTTCACCGGGGCAGGGCAGGCACGTCATGGTTCTGTAGGTGGAGCTGCTATTTTTTTTTCTTTGGTTAATAAGAATAGAGCTATCGCACAATTTGGGTACACATGGATTGTCTGAAATGGCTTGGCATTAATTTTCTATTTGGTTTTCATAGCAAGTGTTAGCCATCTTTTAAAATTCACTGGAATGGTGAAATTAAAATTTGTTGAATTGGATATTAAAATATGTTACTAAATACTCTAATAATATTGTAAGTTTATGGTGCAAATCCCATGAAATAATTTTAATGAATATATTGCAAATAATGTACACTAATATTTTTTGTAGCAATAATCATTCTAGCTGTGGCTACAGAGTTGAAATTCTGCCCTCTCAGTGTGTGTGGAGACAATGGTAAATATTTTAATGCCCTGCAACACCAATCCAACATGGTCAAAACACGTGAGCCAAGTGTGATAGTGTAGCATGCGGCTTGGAAGTTGCAGTAAATTCTTAATCAGCTAAAAATCGCTCTCTTTATCTACAACTGATGCCAATAATCAAATTACTGTGCCATATATCCTATGTTTATGACTGTTGGCTGTTTTGAGCATCGTGAGCTCCACAGTTACTGTGGCCACTGTGAAGTGCCACCATGTGACCTCGTGCATGCTCGAGATCACACTGAAAGCAAGGCACACATAAAAAAAATGTCTGTATAAAAAGTGCTCAAGTTCGTAATGTGAGTCATCGTAATGTGAGCCTTGTCATCTCCCTCCCTGGTTCGCTTTTAGCGCACTCATTGCACGAAAGGAGGGAAAACGTTCAATTTGCACGCCAAGTCTCTCTAACTTCGCTCGTACTTGACGGATCTAAAAACTTTTTACGGCAGTCTATTATTGATGCAATGAGCTCTTTTAATAAAATGATTACTTAGAAAACTGTTGAAGGGGCCCTTTAAAGGGACACTAAAGTCGAACATTAAGTCGACGCTGATTGCTGAAATAGCTGTACAGAAGGCTCGTGCTACTTTCGTGCCATGGAAGTGCTTATTTTGAAATAAAATCATGTTTTAGTAATGCGCATCGCATTAGCGCACTTCGAATCCCCTGCCTCAAAGTGGCAGTCTCGCGTCACTGTTGCCTTGCACTATGCTGCCCGGCACTACTGCGCGGTCACCGACACCAGTAGCAGCAGAGCGAAAGTAGCAGGAACCACAGCAGCAACAGTGGCCATTGAACAATTTCCTGCCATGGCCTCCAAAATGGCACGCATGCTTGGTTCAACTGGGTCTCGTTAGATAGCACTAACTGTCCAGTTTTACCAGGTGAGAATTGAATCGCGCCATTCCCCATAGTAACACCCGATGGTTTTTTTTTTTTTTTGCTCATGATCAAACGAACAGAAATCGACAAGCGGCATTTTATTACGTCTTTTGATGCACTGAAGGTTATTTAGCGCAGCTATTTTCGTTAGTAGCGAATAAGTGTAGGTGGTAACTTTCACGTCATTGAGAATCGTTTTGCAAATGTCTTGCACGTGGTGCATGTGTTCTCGTGTATTTACCTTAATTTTTTGGTAACTTGGGCACCTCTGTTGATGATCGCTGTCGTTTTGGACATCATACATTGAGCTTTCACTCTGGCATAAATTGAAAATTGCCTTTAGTTTCCCTCTAGAAGATTTAGCACCATAAACTGACTAAACAATTTTTGTTTTCTATTTGTAGTCTTTAATATTAGGATAATCCTGCTTCACTTGCTATGTCTTTCATATATTGAAGGTTGGCAAGCCTGCTTATTTTGATTAAGTGTAAAAATTTAATGCTATTAAAGGGGGACAAATGGTAACAGTAATAGTAATAATGTTCGCTATTGCATCATGTAAATGAAATATAAAGTGCTGGTATGTACTGATAGCTTTTTCCTGTGTGTGTTACAAATGTTCTTGTTTAATTGCTTCTTTAATAAATTGTTCCAGGTGATTTGTTTCTACCATGTTATGACAAAAATGATCAATATTTGTGCAATGGCTTCTTCATTGTGCAGGAAGACGTTCCCAATCTACAGTTGGCGTGGGAGGTGCTGGAAATAGCCAAGAATATATTTAAAAGGTATTTCACATCTGCTGTCATTCTTAGTCCTTTTTGCGAGCATCGTACTGTAAAACATATTTTTGCTTACTAAGCCACTTTTTTACTTCCACTGCAATTGCAATACCTTTACATTAAAGGGGCCCTGCAACACTTTTTTTAGTAGCCATGAAATTGATTTATTACAGGAGCTTATTACCTGACGAAGTCACCTCCGTAAAAAAAATGTTCGAATCCATCCTGTACGAGCGGACTTGCAATGATTTGTTGCATTTACCATTGTATTCTCTCGTCTCGACAAAAGCCCTGGAAGCTAAGCATGAGGGGATAGTATGGGGAAAGGAAATGGGTGGCACGCACGCCTCGTGTCCTTGAGTACTTCTTTTGAGTGCGCGGCGATGAAGGCTTAACACTCATTGCCATCGGTCTGATCCTCCCTCTGAGAAAGCGTCATCTGCTGCTCGCTCTACGCGAGATCATGGCTGTGTACTCTACTAAGTGACATGTTTGTCCTCATTCTGTGTGTGTGGCTAACGATCTTTCTTGCTAGGAAGCGCAGCCACTATTACAAAGAACACACAACACAAGCGCTTAACTTCAACTAAACGTTTATTACAGACGTCAGAGTTTATAGAAAAAAAAAATAGAAAAAGAATAATAAAATGAATAAAAAAGATAAAAAGATGGATCCTTACCAACTGGCCCGATACAATTGTTTAACGATCTTTGATAGGATAATTATGCTTTAGTTTGGCTCCTGCAGGTGGAACCTCGGTGATCAAATTCGTCGTGAACATTGCAGACGCATATACTAGTGGTGAGAGGTTTCTCTTACTGACACTTCGAATGACAGTTGTGGGATGATTTTATGCATTAGCGATTGAGCTTAATGTTGAGCTTGATGTAAACATCGAGTACCGCAACCATGCACATCTCAACCGAGCTTACTGCTCGGAGTCATGGCTAGGTCAAACTTTGCTCACGGTGCCATTATACAAGACTAATCTGAACATTGCACACAACAGTACTACGCTAACAGACATGCAAAAGCAAAGAAGCCGCAGTGCGCTTTGTCACAAGAGCGAATCGCGTGGCATACTGGCTTTTCGGAACCATGGATCGGTTTTTAATGCATTGGCAATGGATCCCGCGGCCAAGCTCGTTGTGCAGTGACTGCTCAGAGCGCAGGCGCAAGCGGCTAGCAGTTTCGCATCTCATCGCCCCCCCCAAAACCCAAGGCAAAGCACGGTGATTTACTTTAGTTAAAGTTAGTTTTCGAAAGTTTGAATAGCACTTCAAATTGTAAAATTTTGGTGTATTGAATAGCAAACAGTACAGTCTAACCCATTTATAAGAGAGACTGATGCAAGAGACAAATGGTTGTAAGAGACAGTGAAATAGGGGTTGATAAGAAAATGCTTACCCAATATTCTGCTTATTAGAGAAATCTCATATAAAAGGCAACAACCACTCTCCCGGTGCATGTCTCCTATACAAGGGTACGACTGTATTGGAAAAATATTAGAAAGTTCGAATATTTGCAGACACCTATCCACAAGTGCCACACATGGTTCCAGGGTGCTGATCATATCAGCAGTGGTGTCCAGAATAACACTGGTTTATCAAGCCTGATATGGCATAAGTTTTCTCTTTTTCTAAGAGTGGAAAATGCCTTTCTAAGGTTGATAAGAATATTTTTTGAATCTGTAGACACTGTTGCTACACACCAGCTATTGTTTATCTCTCTGGTAATTGTCCAGCTAGCTCTCTCCCGTGGCTTTTCTTTAACATCACGTATTGTCAGAAATGTAATGCCTTGACGCGTGACAGCGCATAGTTACCAGCCATTAGGTGCAAACGTCATGTTGAGGCCATGAGAGGATGCAGACGAGACCGCGTTTTCAGACAGCTTCCTGCAGCTGCTGGCATGAGGTGGCACAAATCCACATGTGCTGTCTTTGCAGCAGATTTTGTCACAAGCATATGCATGTTTGCATTCTTTTTTCTTAATGAGGCCCTGCAAAATTTTTGATTCACTAAATTTGATTCTCTAAAATAGCTTATTGCCTCACGAATCGACCACTGCTAAAATTTTTAGAATCCATGCAGTATGAGCGGAGTGACGAAAATTGTTGCACACTGCAATCACATTCTCTTTATTCTCGTCCCAACGAAAGCGCTCGAAGCTTAGGGGGGAGGGATGGCTCGGTGAAAGCAAATGAGCCACGGAAGCCTCGTGACCTCGATCACTTTTTTTTTCTTCTAACGCTTGGCTTTCTCAGTGCAGTCGCGCACTGAGAAAGCCAAGCATGCGTGGACAAGTCACGGCAATCCCTGTCACGACCAAGCAGGTGATGTTCAAATGAGCCAATGGCTGTTAGAATAGCAGCGACGAGTGATTTTTGAGCATGTTTCCTCATTTTTTTCAAGGGAAGAGAAAGCAATTTTGAGAATTTATTGTGAATTGCAGGTTGGGCGTGCTGCGCTGCAATATTTGGTTCGTGTGCTTTTGGGAGCTTCAACTACCGATCAGCAGCGTTTTCTGACCTATGCTCTAAAATTGTTGCAGGGCCCCTTTAACTGGGCAAGTAGCTTTGTTGAGTATTAGATCGAAAATGCAAGCCTTCGCAAACTTTTGCCCGACGAGAGTGACAGTGAGCATTTTTTTAAGGAAACCTACTTTTTTGAGTAATTGTCAAATGGCTTCATTAAAAAAGCTTACAGCCTTACAAATTGACTGCCAAAAATATTTATAATTTGTCGACTGCGAGCGGAGTTGCAGGTATTCGTCGTACGCTTCAAACGCTTTCTTTCTTCTTCCACCCCAGCAATAGGCCAAGAGGGCAAGCAGCTACACGCATTCGTCGGCAGATGCCATGACCTTTAGCACGTTTCGTTTAATTTTTTGAATGCGTGGCTTACATTCAATGGGATTGCGAGTGCGCTGGTGTACTTGTAACTCTGTAGGATGTAGTGGGGGCGTGTTACATTGCAGCATCTCATGGCGGCTGCGGCGACTATGCAGCGCATGGTACCCAAATCAGCCAATGCCCATGGACTTAGCTTTTGCGACGTGGTTATTTTGGATTTAACATCATTAGTTGAGAGAAGAGTAAGCTATTTCTAGCTAACTTTGAAAAATTTGTAAATTTTAGGCGGTGTGCTGCATTTGGCTTGATGTTCTCACAAGCGTGAACTACCAATCAGCAGAATTTTCTAACCATCCTCAAAGGTGTGATGGTCCTGTCAAAATATTGAAATTAGCAAAGTTTTTTGCATTAGGCGCAGATGTCAATACCTTGAGTCGTATGTCAAGTTTCTCGTAAAGTCTTGTCATGCATCTCCCATCTTCAGAGTTTGAATGACTGCTTTGGTTCTTGCAGGCAGGCAGAGGAAGAAACTGAGAACCAGAACGAGCACCGCCTCAAGGTGGCCGAAGTGCTGCTGAGGTTGGGCGAGATCAGCCTCGAGTCGGACAACTGCGAGCAGGCCGTGGAGGACTTCAGCGAGTGCTTGAAGATCCAGATGGAGCTGCTCGAGGCCGACAGCCGCAAAATGGCCGAGACGTACTACCAGCGAGGGCTGGCCTACTCGTTTGGCGGGCTGTACCAGGAGGCCGTCAATGATTTCCGCGACGCTGTACGCGTCCTCGAGCTGCGCCTCGATAATTGCAACCGGTAAGCTTTTGTCTGGTCTGGTGAAGTGTCTTTAGCGGGTCCTGACATCAATTTTCAAATGCAAAACATTCTCTTATGAACCAAAAGCACTTTGAGCGTTTCTGTACATCTATCTAGCAGCCTATGCATGGGTGCTGTTATGGTCACCTCCTTAATTTGTTGTATACCAAAACTGGCATAGGAGGGTATAATTCAGATGAGTGTTCGCACTGTCATTGTCATTTGTCAAGTGTCGACAAACGCTGACAATATTTTTAAAAGTTTTCATAACTGCAGTGATACCCCAACGGCAACGGGGTTGCCTGGCTAATATTCAGGACGCACAATCGATTATCAGTCACGGCGGCCATACTAGGAGAAAGTTGAAAGAAAGGGTCACTAATCATCTTTAATGCACTGTTTCTATCTATTTCTCTGTATCTGTCCATCTAGCCACATGTCTGGGTGTTCTATTGTCACCTCTTAACTTTTTATATACCAAAATAAACACAGAAGGGTATGAGATCTTGACACCCTTTCCCAGTCTCGTGTTGCACATACTAGCCTATAGTACGCAGGTATGCTCCACAAGTGATCTGCAGTCTATTGAAAACTTATAAGATACTTTGTGGGTGTTAAGTAAGTACAAGATTTTAATTTAGCACACAACCAATCGCATCTACAGTTCTATGACTTGTAAGGCTATAATCTAGTGTTGCTCATCCCTGCATGGATACACCAACGAACACTCCATACAACTGGTTTCAATAACAGCGACATCTGTGCTGCAACGCGAGTGCTGACATTATGGTGTGCAGTGAGCTACCGTTTTGAGACCGATGTGTTCAGCCTGCCCACTCAAACCTTATTATAACAAAGTTGCATTTTACAAAAAAATAAGTTCATTATATCCAAAGATGTGTTATAAAGGTTTATTTCTAACACCGTATTCATTGCTAGAATATTTTTCATATGCTTCGTTGGTTACATAACCGATATTTTGTTATATCGGTGTTTTTTATATGGATGTTTGAGTGTAATGGGCTCAAATCGTGGCATTAGCAGCTGCTGGCTGACTGCTTTGCATTCAATTGATACCCTCAATGCTTAGGATCTGCCAAAATTTTTCGTGTTTGAGACCTTGTTGTGGTTAGGGTGCTAAGCCTCACGGTTTAGGGAGGAAGTGGTTCTCTTTATTATCTTGTGATTTCCTTTGCCCGATTTCATGACATTGCACAGTCTCGTTCAGTTTTTCTTGCCAATTTAAATATGCACTTAGTTTTTAAATATGTCGATCAGTTCCACTGGTAATTGTTAATTAATTAGCATAGTCCTGGGAACAATAATTCAAAAACTACTCATCAATGTCTTCGTTCAGATAGACGGCTGGATACCAGGAAACATAAGCTTCAGAAGGGTAGGAATACTTTTTTGATATGACAACTATTAGCAATTATACAGCTCATGAAATCTTCCTGCTGAAAATGTGACTAATTAATTGTTTGAAATGATGAATAATAAACACCGACACAGAAACGCAAGAGTGTGCCGCTACCATTGTGGAAACCATTCGTGTGGCTCCGCTTTGCAACAAAAATGACTTTTATAGGTGCTGCGGTTACCGAGAAATTGCTCCCAAATAGTTGCAAAGCGTCGAGAATTCAGAAATTGAAAAAATCAAAACAAACAAGGCTCATATTTATTCATATCTAACAAGATGTAATGGCACATTCACCTAGCTAACGGATCAGTAGCCACCAGAGATGTAGCCTCTCTGCCGGGAGCTGCTAGTAGTATTTTTTTTTTAAGTTTGTTGCAGATTTTTTGCAGATGCACGCTTGTTCACTGATGCTGCTGCTCACCGGTTGTCTTTCTCAGCCATTCTCTGGCTGTTTGGTAGGCCTGAACTCAAATGAAGCTCCTGTAGTATGGCAGATGTTCTTTCATTCCCCGAAATAAATGTCGTCACTGTCTCGGCCACAGCAGCTTCAACAGCAAAAAGCGGGGTGCGTTGTTCCTTTGGAGCCAATGCCGAAGTTATTAAATTGAATGCAAGCATTCGTTATTCTTGTGGGTTATGCTGCACTGGCACCTTTTAAGCAGTTTCTTTTCTGAAAGGCACTCGTATACTGAGTGAAGGGCTTCGCAAACATCTGAAGGCACATTGTATCGGTGCTTTGTAATGGGCTCATTCTTTGAATGAGCAGCATCTGACAGCTCCAAGAGCTGGGACCTGATGGGCCAAGACTGTGGTCAGAAACCTCATCATTGGACATTATGTGGCAATATGTCGCCATTGCAGCTTTCCATGTGTCTTTGAAGTTCCCCTTGTTTGACTTCAATGCCCATCTCTAGTACGCACTAAGTTTGGTGATCAAGTCACCGGTCAATTTGCCTTTTCCTGCTGAAGCTTCTGAAGCTGAGCCCTTGTGTTATGCATTGAGTGCATGCAGGGCTGTGCCCATTCTTTTAATGGAATTTTTAATGAAACATGATTAATGGAATTTTCTTTTGGAATCAGCACAAAGCCATATACTTCTGCCTGCTTGAGCACTAAAAATGACTATCACCGTTCAAGAGGTTTGTGGTGTACCTCAGTTGGTGCACCTAGTGATTTCTGAAACAGTAGTAGTGCTGCTTCGACTTCCATCTCTCCAGCTTTTTGGTCTGTATTTTTCTGGCACAGATGGTTTGCCTTCCAATTTTCATAATCCGGGTCTCCAGGCTTCGGGCTGCTCGCACAATCTGCACAGAAGTTGCTCAACGCAATGTAGTCGAGCACAAGTCCTGAAAAGTTTGATGACTGTGCCGACTCGTATGTGTGACAAATGGCCGGGCGTCATCAACGTGCCATCGAAAGATGCCACTATATTGTCAGAATTAGCTATATTAAGGTCACTGTATAGCGATTTCACAGATGCCGCACACTTGCCCATCAGTTTTTGGGGCACCGTCGAGGCCGCCGGCACCAGCTTTTGCGTCAAACGATTCTGCCACGTTTTGGCATGAAGGCCGCGGTGCGATATATTTATTGCAGCGAAAATATTATTGCCGTCTGCCGATTGCCAGTGATCACTTTTGCACGAGTGGACAGAAGGTTCGCAAAGAAGGGACATACTGTCGTGCCGTGTTTTGCGCGGGTGGGAGCTCCACTCGTAAAAAAAAATTGTTGCACTTGTCGCAGAAAGCTACGTTCCTCACGGGGAATGTAGCTTTCAGCATTAACCTAGCGATGTTTTGTGTGAGGTACATTATGTTTTGTAGCTGACGGCAGAAAGTGCAAAGTGTGTGACACAAATTCTGTTTTTAGTAGTTTCGTTTAATTGGTGTGGACGAACCTAAGGGGTGGTACAGTACATGTTACATATTTACAAAGTGCGTTGGCATATGGAACATTCGTGAGATACATAAAAGTTGCTGTATATATAGTTGCAGAACTGCAGAACCATTTAAAGGTTGCTTTGAAAATTAAAAGCTGGAAAATGAAAACAATTTTTATTTTGTTCGGCAGTTTGATAGTTCAGGCATTGAAGGATTAAAGTGTTGGGCCTCTTTCAGGTTTGTCAACGAGAACAAGGACAAGGAACGCAAGGGCAGCTTAGAGGACGACCCTGTTTGGGTGGCCGAACGAGAAGTTGAGGATCTGCAGCTGCTGCTGCCCGAGGTGCGGAACCGTGTGGAGGACACCGAGGACACCATCCGGCAAGACTGCCGCGCTCTCAAGGACGCCACGATCGAGAAGATGCGAGAGCGCTTACCCGTAAGTTGAATTCGTCAGCAGTGGGTATTGAGTTTGTGCTGCGAGTGTACGTTGGCCTTAAAGAAAAAAAAAATGCCTTGAAATCCTACAGAGCTGTTCAACAATATCTAGCAGGGCAGCCAAGTTATTATTTTTAAGGTCATTTTGCTCATTTAGTTTTTAAAGCGGTTAATTGCTATCTCTCCCATGCACAGTGTGGGCACTTTATTTTTTGTGTGTGTCAATGTGCATATCGCGGCAAATTGAAATTGGTGCAGTGGTCTATTGGTTTTGGTGCTCGACAGCTGATCGTATCTCTGCCACGGCGTCCCCGTTTCGATAGAGACGAAATGCCAGAGGCCTGTGTAGATTAAGGTGCACGTTAAAGATCCCCCAGGCGGCTGTTAATTTCTTGGTACCCACCACTATTGCATATCTCCTTGTCGTGTGCTTTTTGGGACGAAAAAAAAAAACACCAATTACTTTGCGTTTCCTGTGCTTTCTTGCGAATTACACTGGCGTGGCTAATTTGCGTGCATTTATGCCATGTGCAGCTCAAGTTTGTCCAGCACGAAATTCGCTCACCAGATTTTCTTTCTTGCCATCTCATTTTGCAGGCGCAATCTCCGGTCAAAAAGAGCTCAGATTCCCAACCCGTAAGTGTTTTCGCTTCGTTAGTGCACATCAATGGCATTCCGAACTAGTACATGCTCTGCAAATAAGTGTACATACACATCGTTTATCACTCTTTCCTATGCAGGAATCAAGCCGCCCAGTTAATGTCATCACTCATCTCATAAAGCGAAAGGTTTGGTTTTGTTTCTTTTATTATTTATGTTGAACGAGGAATGAAAAATATCTAAAGGAATATTGTACTACTAGTTTAGCTGTTTTGTGGTCAGGTTTAACATGCCAGGGAAGACGAAAACACGGACGATAACTGCCGTAAATATTGCCACAAGTGAGTTCGGCAGTGCTGGGTTTCTGGGCGTTGTAGCGACATCTTGTGATTGTCTTACAATTAGGGGTGTGGGAATATTTGAACTGTGGAATATTTTTTGAATAGTGTTTGCTATTTGAATTTATTCGCATAAGCATACAGTCAAACCCTGCTACAATGAATGCCCTTTCAACGAAATTTTCGCCACAGTCAAACCTTGTTGGCACATACCTGCCTCAGACGTACTAATGGCTAAAATGTAGCTGCAACGAATTCCCGACAAGTCTCGTGGAGAATAATGCATTGGTGGACCACCTAAGCCGTAGTGTAGGCTTATGCCTATCAGCTAACTGCATACCACGATAACTTTGCGTCAGAAAATTTTACTGCTCGAGTGAACTTGCAAGATGCCACATTATGCCTCAAACGGTTCTTTGTCGTGTAAAGTGCAGAGATCAAGCGATCAGTTATTCCGACTTCTGCTTTATCGCGGCAATGGCCTTGCGGGTTATCGTAAGGAAAATAATGAAGGTGAGGTGGCGACCACCGACAAAGGCGCCGGTATGACTTATCACCGGCGGAAAGACTTGTCGCAGTAAGCATCCCCGGCTATCTGCCCTGGCACGCGTGGGGTGAAGCGCCTCGTTAACCATACTGCTCGCTTTTAGTATGCAACTATCTGAACTATACAGAAACCTTGCTGTATTGCGCCAACACACGCACCCTACAGCAAGCATAGAGCTGTTGTAGCCATACTGCACATTTTTCTTCAGCAGCATCCGAAACGTGCCTCCGTCCGCTGTCAGGACTTCTATAGCATCGCAAAAAGTGCATCGCTCGCGCAAGACTCGTCGTCGCCGGGTTAACTCGACAGGCTACTCGCTGCATCTGTGCATAGCTTGAAGCGGAGCAGGTGTACTCTACAGCGAGTGAATTGGCAGTCAAGGTGCGCGGAGGATGGGCAAAGCGATGCACGCAACTAGCCATGCAGTAAATGATTTGGCTCTCTGCAACTGTACCATGTTTAAAAAAAAATGCGTCAGTTTATCGCGTACAAGTAGACCGCGGAATAACTGTATCACGGACTGTCAATTATGTCGTTCTGTCGCTGTTCCATGCTGCGTATCTCGGACCCGCAGTAGGTAGTTTTGAAATGCTCCCTGGCTTTGCCACTGCGTGCTGTCGAACAGTTGCGCTAGAGTGACAGAATCTTTTCTGCACTTGGGCAAAGAGAAAGAAATGGCCTTGCAGTGAACACTTTAGGCAATATTTTCCTATGGCAATGAATGGTGGCCTTTGGCGACGATGGGGCATGTCAGAAGATGCGAATTTGTAGCTGGTGATTAATGCGTAGTATGTTTAGTGCGTAGTTCTGCCGTTGTCCTCTGCAGGTACATATTAACAGGGTCTCGCTGTACAATGAAAAATTCTGTTTCCTTTCAGCACTTCGTAGGAGTCAATGCATAAATGTTCTCGCCACAACAATTACTCCATCTGACGTTCAAATTCAGCGAAATTCGACGACGCGATTCCAGGCTGGGATATTTCATGCCATGCAGTATACACAATCTTGAACTTTTTGATGCAGTGTCAGCACATAAAGGCGTGTCTACAAAGTCTAAAGCGTTTGTTGGCATCGCAGAGCTGACGTGCTGAAATCCCATCTGCGGTTCCGAGGAGACAGCAGGCAATGCAATTCCATGCTTGCAAAGCATGTTGCGGCTTCATCACTTTCACATACCTGCTAGTGCGATGCTCTTGCCCTCTATATTTGAGTGCATCTCGTACATCGCCGTTGTTTAGCGGAGTTAGGCCTAGTCGCTAAGCTTGTTTATATATTCGAATGGTTCGAATATTCGAACGAATAGTAGAATATTCGAATTTTAATTATTGAACATGGCACGCTTAGTCGTCTTTCATCGTTGTAAACGCTTGTGTGAGCTTGGGTGCACGTTAAAGAACCCCAGGTGGTCAAAATTTCCGGAGCCCTCCACTACGGCGTCTCTCATAATCAAATAGTGCTTTTTGGGACGTTAAACCCCCCAAATCAATCAAATCAACACTTGTATGAGCTGAGCACGAGGCTTCTTGCAAGGCGTTGCGGTGGGCTGCCGAAAACAAAGACTCTAACTTCTGAATTCAGAAACTCTTCTTGACTCGAACTTCACTCGCCATCATGTTCAATGCAACGCGCTTGTGCTACCTTGGCACCGCCTAATGCAGCGCGTTCGAAACACATTAGTGCTGCATTGAACGCGGCGTCAAGTCAAGTTCAAGACAAGGAGTGTTGCTGAATATGGGGGTAAGTGGTCCAAAAGAACTCATTTTAACCTTATAACAGGCTTTGTTTGTTTCTACGGCACAGCACATATTCACTTATTACTCAGGCCAAGAACGAAGAAAAATCTTATTACGGGTAGCAAAATCATCAATGTATTTCTTTACACATTTACTGTTAGAAATCTTGCTAGCCTATGTAGCGTTGCGTTTGTTGTGTGTAACGGAGCACGGTGTTTCGAAGCTGCATGCGCTCTCCTTACCGAAACCGCTCCTGCATGTCGAATTGAGGAAGGTCGTTTTTGTCGAACAAGGCAGCCCGGCACATTGCAGAGAACAAGTGACGGTGCCAGCTCTTCTGGAAGGAGCTCCACTTGCGTGCTCAAGAAGGCCAAGCCCGAGGTCACGGAAACTAACGGCGAGTCCTCTGGCAAGCTCCCGGCATCGGTGAGTCATGTTGGGAGCGCGACGTCGCTTCCGTCTTCTTGTGTTTGCGCATTTGCAAGCTTTCCGCATGTGTGGTAGGCTCTTGATTGTTGTTGAAGCGGTGCAAGTAGGCCCCTTCGTTGAACTCGTATTGCCGCATCCTTGTACTAGTTCGTCGGGCGGCTCACCGAACAAGCTGCAAAGGGTCAACAGTACTTTGCCACCTTAGTCGTTCCACAAATTTTCTTTTTAGAATGAAAGAAGGGAGGATTTACGTGGAATGTCATAAAAAAATGGCAGAAAATACTTCGCGACGAAACAGTAGTGCCTGCTGACATTCTGCAAGTCAGGCACCACATTTGTTGCTATGGCAACGACGTGAGAAATACATTGGAAAAGACAAGCAACAATGCGCTGCGAGCTTCCCCATACGTAGGAGCTTCCAGCTCGTTTCATTGGGGGCAGCCCTCCGACCTCACAGGGCTAGTCAGGGCGAATATGTGGTGAGGTGACCTAATGAAAATCATGTTGTGGGTAGGAATTTTTCTTTTTTTTAATTTTCTAAATCGAATAACTTTAAACTGCGTGCTGTTATCGCTGCCATTCTTGCTGCATTAATCTGTCTTTACTTCATTCTATGCAACCCACTACTTAAGAATGAGGGATTGAATAGTGTTGGAAGGCTCCTTTAAAGGGACACAAAAGTCAAACAACAATTTGCACGAGAGTGAAAGCTCAATGTATGAGAACGCTTAAAACGACAATATTATCAACCGCAGTGCTCTACTTGCCAAGGAATTAAAGTAAATGCACGAGAACACATGCGTCGTAGGACATTCTCAATATTATCCCGATGACGTCAGAGTTACAGCCTACAATCAATCACTAGTAATCGTACTAGCTGTACTAAATAACCTTCAGCTCATCCAGAGATGTAATAAAATGGTGCTTGTTCGCTTCTGCTTGATTCATGAAAAAAAAAAAAAAAAGAACCTCGGGACATTGCTTTGGGGAATGGCGCGAGTGGTTCAAAAGTTCAATTTTTGCCTGGTTAAATTGGACAAGTCGTGCCATTTAGTAGTGCCCTGTTGAAACAAGCATGTCTGCCATCTCTGAAGCCATAGCAGAAAATCGTTCAATGGCTGTTGCTGCTGTGGCTCCCGCTACTTTCTGCTTCTAGTAGTGTCTGCAGCCACGCTGTAAAGCCGGCCAACGTTGTGCCCGGCAACAGTGACATGAAAAGTTCTACATGAGCAAGGTTATTCGAAGTGTGCTAACGTGATGCAGACCACTAAAACGTGATTTTATTTTCAATGTAAGCACATCTTTGGCACAAAAGTAGCACTATGGGGTTTCTGGTCCGCTATTTAGGCAGGCAATCAACATCAACTTAAAGGGGCCCTGAAACACTGTTTTAAGTAACCATAGAATGAATTAACTGAAGAGCTTATTGCCTCACGAATTCAACATCGCAAAAATTTTAAGAATCTGTGTGGTACGAGCGGAGTTACAAAGATATGTCACACGCTGCCAACGCATTCTCTCTTCCCTCGTCTCGACGAAAGGGCTGGAAGCTAAGCAGGGAGGGACAAAAGGGGCAAAGAAATACATCATGCACGCTTCGCGACCTTGAGCACTTCTTTTTTTTTATTTGTATGCGCGGCTTTTTCAGTGTGATTGTGCGTGCACACGTGGACAAGTCGCGGCCTCTCACGGCGATCTCTGTAACGACCGAGCGCGTCATGTCCAAATCAGTCAATGGCTGATTGATGGGTTTGCTATGTGTGATTTTTTAGCATCTTTGGTCATTTTTCGAGGGAAGAGAAATCAATTTTTAGCTGACTTATAATATATTGGGAATTCCAGGCCGCATGCTGTGCTATATTATTTGCCTCATGTTTTGTCGGGGGGAGCCTCTACTACTGATCGGCAGCCTTTTCTGACCATGCTCAAAAAGTGTTGCAGGGCCCCTTTAATATTTGCCTTTAGTGTCTCTTTAAAGCTTAGTCAGCTGTATTCTGGCTGTGAAGCTGTGTAGCACAAACAATTTCAATAAGCTTGTGTGAATACTTGAATGCTTCGAATGTGTGAACGAATATTGCTGTATTCGAATTTGCTTCAATTTGAATTTAAATTACTGAGAATTTTAAGTATTCGAAATGAACGAATAGATGTATATTAGTCCGCGTGTAAGCTTCTGTAAAGGTTGTTTCACTCGAGTAAAGGAGTGCAAAGTCGTGAAAACACTTTCCACACTGTTGCAAAGCTCCACTTCTGAGTTAGATGAACATTGAATCATCATTTTTCAAAGTTTAAAAGCTTGTTATATCGGTTTATTAGCTTCAAGTATAGTAAATTTTAATACATAACATATTTTACAGGCTGTCATTTGCGTTCTATTGAAAGTCAAGTCCTGCTACTAGTCAAAGCTGTTTGCACTTTCTTTGCAGCAAAAAGCATGGCATTTGCGTAGGCCTTGTTTCGGTTATTCGATATGTTCTGCCGATTTAGTCGCAACAGATACGCCCATTTTTTTTTATAATATGTGATATATACTATTTGAATTTGATTCGAAATTATACGAACAAATCGCTATTCGCTTCGAACCTTCAAGTTCACTATTTGCACTAGCCTAGATTTTCGGTGAATGTTTTGGGCAGGGTTGTGTCGTGGACAAGCCAAGCTTGCATGGCTTTGGTGGCATTCAATGTATTAAGTGGTTTTACTCATTTTCAGGAAACATCGATTGCGAACGACTGTGAAAAGACTGCCACGTCTCCTTTAAAGACCGTGGCCTCTTAGCGGATTGTAAATTTGCAACAGCATGTGCACTGGGAGACTGTACGTCTGGTTGCCGCCACAAAGCGGTGCAGGTGGAGAAACTGCCTCCACTACTTATACACATTTACTGCCTTGATCTGTGTGGTTGGGGTAGTTAACGCATGTCACTTCTGTCGAAGCGTTACTTTTTTTCTTGCTTTTGAATGTACCATTTCACGCTGTATAAAAGTACCATTGGATGTGTTGTATTGAATTCTGAAGCATGTGTTTCTTTGTGTGCTGTGATTGCTTGGTTGTAACTAATAAAAAAATGTCCCTTTTTATGTAAGAATGGTATGCTACTTCATACATGTATTGGTGGTTTGTTTATAAATTACTATTACCAAACATTTTGGTTTCACATACTTTCCTTCCTTATTTATAAGCAGTACTCCTTTATATCAGCAGTGGCGAGACAGCTGCGCATATTGCACATTTTTGATAAGTTTCATTTTCTTGCGCCGAGCTGCTCTAAACTCGTCAAAATTGCGAACATTGCACCAAACTGCTCTAAAAATGGCCTCAAAAGCCAACCTCGGCTTCAGTGGGGAGAATAGGCAGAGTTGACTACATGTAATAAGACGTGCCCAAGCATGTTTTTTACTTTGCACCCTTCTGGTGACGCAGGATTCCATGGTGCTGCTAAAATCTTCTCTGGACAGTTGTAAATATGCGTGACCCCACAAAAATGTGCTGCTGTACATCGAGGGTGCTGCTTCAATCTAGTACTAGCTATAGGCTGTGTATTCTGGCGCCATTGTTGCTTAGCGAAAACCACAGAGTTAGCCACCCTAACAGAGTGGCATGCGTAGTGGCGTTGACTGTCAGGTTTTTTGTTGTGCGTTGTGTTTTCACGTCGATTTTCACGTCGGCACTGCTGTGTGCGGTCATTTACGCGTGGGTTCTCAAACTGGGTTCGTTTAGCAACAGAACGTGTTTATCTCCATAAGAAATTAAGTTTATCCCCATTAGAAATTATTTATATAGATTAGCAAGTTTAGTTTGCATTTAGAAAAGCCATCGCTTGCCAAATCAGCAGATCAATGTCTACAAATAGCGAGAGACCCATTTAGTAGCAGCACTATATTATTTGCACAATTTGTAAGCCTGTGGTGACAGAACACGCGCTAAAGCCAGTTTAAACTAGATATTATCAACGAGCACCTAGGCATTTTATTCGAGACTCCTAGCGTGTCAGTGATCACGTGGAAGAATTTTCAGAAACGGTGATTTTCAATACTGCTTAGTTTTGTAATGAACTCCCTAGGAGTGCTTTAGGAGGCGTCGCTGCTCTTGTCAAACCATAGAGTTAATAGCACCGATAATTTAGCTAGTTGGTATTGGTTCATCTTTTAACTGAATAAAGGTGCACACACAGATACGGACACTAGAACAAGAAAATGCACACGACATAAGTGCCTTAGAGTTATATATCAATCTGTAAGGCTACACTATGGGACTACACGAGCTTTTAGGCATAGCTATACGTTTGCCCAATGTTTCGGACAGTGTTTGTTCAGCTGTGTGACTGGCACACTCTCCTCCCCCCGTCCTTTCTTTCCACAAATCTGGCCCCTGCATTTTCGGCGGTTCGTTTGCATAGACTGTCACTAACCTGCACTGCACGGTGCGAGCACATCACACGAGTCGCAGCGCGGGCGGCAATCGCAAGTTTATGTATTATCGAAAGTTCCATATCAGTGGTGCTGGCCTTCGATATTAACGGATATAGAACAGACCAATGTGGGCAGTATTAATAACAAGTCGACAGGCGTTATCGCTTAGTTCCATTCGCTTATCACTTAGTGCCATTTGCAAGTGCTTTACGGAATAGTCGGTGCTGCAAAGTTTTGTCATTACAAGATACATAGGCAGTGCAGTGCACTACTGCTGTCTGTTAAAAGCTTGGATTACACTTGATGGTATGCCGTTCATGCAGCTAAACAGATAGAAAAGCAGACGTAAAAAAAGTCAAAGCCGTACCATGCTAAATCATGTCATTGTTCTTAAAAGGACACTAAAGGCAACTATTATGTTGACGTTGATTGTTGAAATAGCGGTTCAAAAGCCTTGTAGTCCTACTTTTGCGCTAAGGAAGTGCTTATTTTGCAATAAAATACCATTTTAGTGGTTTGCATAGGGTTAGCACACTTCAAATTACCCACCCAAGCGGAACGTCTGACGTTACTGTTGCCGTGTACAACGTTGCTTGCTTACTGACACTACTAGCAGCAGAACGAAAGTAGCAGGAGTCGCAGCAGCAACAACGGCCATTGAACAATCTCCTGCCATGGCCTCCACGATGGCTGACGTGCTTGGCTGAACTGGGCCCCGCTATATGGCACGACCGGTTCAGTTTTAACCAGGCGAAAATTGAACATTTGAACCACTCGCGCTAAACCCCATAGTAACTTTTGGTTGTTCTTTTTCCCATAAATCAAACGAACAGGCAGCATTTTATTGCATCTCTTAATGCACGGGAGGTTATTTAGTGCAGCTAGTTCGATTACGAGCGATTGATTGTGGGTGGTATGTCTGATATCATTAGGATCATTTTGTGAATGTCCTATTGTAGTGCATGCATTCTCGTGCATTTACCTTAATTTCTCAGTAAGTAAGGCACTGCCGTTGATGATATTTTATTGTTTTAGATGTTACGTTGAGCTTCCGCTGTGACATAAATGTTATTCGAGTTGAGTGTCGTTTCATGGTAAGGTCTACTGTTACGTAACTATTATTCTTGTGTGATTGCAACTTTTTAAAATTCTTTGAGTGTTTTTTTTTTGTCAAATGTTTCCGGAAAATGTAGTTTTCAAAACCTTTTGTTTTATTTCACATGTTTTAACGGCGTTTGGTATGTAAACAAGTAGTGCAGTTCATAGCTGGCGATAATCTGTTCAGACTTTCTTCAAAGTCTGTTTCAATTTTATGTGCATCATAAGCCAACTAAAATATGCTCTTGTGCCCCCATGTTTCGAAAAATTTGTTTTTTGAGGCTTTTAGGATGATGTATTAAATGCTGATAACTGCTCTAAAACAAAGTTTGTCTGCTGCAAAAATTGAAACTTCGCTGCTCCAACAACTGCTCCCATTTCATTTTCGGCCGTCTCACCCCTGCACCAGTCTTAATATAATTTCAGGACTCACTGCCAGCATGCAAACTGGGTATCGGCAACAAAGATGCACTCGTCTATAAAGTTAGTGTCTTATGGTGTTATCGCCTGTCTCGCCTACAGTTACTTTGTAAATTGCTTTTGCCACTTTTGTGTAAGAATGTGAATTCCCGCTGGTGAGGCCATGTGTGAGTTGCAGTACCGGGTGTGCAAGTAAGAAAGGAATAAATCACACACAAGCTAGATTCACCTCGGAAAGCTGTGAATTTTTTATATTGTAAATTAATTTTTCAAGATTGGGAATTGTTTTGAAACCTGTAAATTATTCCAACTAGAATATTCATCATTCTTCCCACTCATATTGAAATGGCCTCAAGGCATCTCTAAAAGTGGCTCCACTCTTTATGATAAGTGAAGTGTCCGAACATAAACTTGCTGTGTGCACTAAACTCTGTGTAGTTGCCTATGCTCAAATTGCACAGCATCTCAATGGGACCATTTTCTATTGCTGGGATTAAATTTTCCTATTCTTACATTCAGACTTGCCATTGGTCTCGTTAGCCGCATGCATACTAAAGCCATTCTTTGTAGCCACTGCAATGTTTCTAAACCGAATTACGTACGTTAAAGTACTGAAACCGAAATTTTTGCTTGGCTTCTTTACTGTAATTTGTAGTATTGTATTTAGTAATGCTAAAATTGAATTGTAAAGGCTTCATACTGGTGTCACTTCAAAAAGCCTATCTAAATTTGTAAGAAACGAATACCCCAGAGCAGGGGAGCACCTCAACCACGTGCACTCAAGCTTTGGCGACTCGTACGATTGCAGTTTTCAAATCTGGTCCCTGCGCGTGGCATAAAATGAAACAATGTGGGTGCTTCAGCAGGAGTTAACAGTGTTCAAGAGACACAAAAGTCAAATAACAATTTGAGTGAAAGCTCAATGTATAACAACGTCTAAAACGACAATATTATCAACAGCAGTGCCCTGTTTACCGAGAAATTAAGGTAAGTGCACGAGAATACATGTACTGCAGTAGGACATACTCAAAATGATCCCGATGATGTCAGATGAACCGCCTGCGATTAATCACTAGTAATCGATCTAGCTGCACTAAATAAAAACCTTGTGTGCATCAAGAGATGCAATAAAATGTTGCTTGTCCGTTTCTGTTTAATTAATGGAAAAAAGAGCCACGGAACATTACCATGGGGAATGGCACGAGTGGTTCAAAAATTCAATCTTTGCATGGTTCTAGCGGGTCCCAGTTGAACAAATCATGCCTGAAATTTTGAAGGCTATTCCTAAAGATTGTTCAATGGCTGTTGTTGTTGGCTCCTGCTTTTGTGTAAGAAAACAAAACGAAAGAGAAGCAAAAGAAAGAACGATAACACATCATGACACTAATTTTTACGTAAGTGGTATCCATAATGTGAATTAGAATTGAGAAGTCAAGTATGGCTCAAAAAAGTGAACTCCTTGTCAGTGAAATGGATGGGCTGCTTAGGCATTTATCAGCACACCTGCTTATATGAAAAGCTTCTACTAATTCCCAAGTTAGCTTGTCTTTGTGTTAAAACAAAATGATAGTGTCACACCAAACAGGATAACATTGGAAGCTGCTGCAATGTTGCTGCTAGGTGGGAGTGAATGCTATTTTCCAAAAAATTCAAATGTTCATTAAGGCGAGTGTTAATGCACCGGCCAGTCTGACTTATATATATACACGACCGCAAGTTAGGGGAAATGACTGAACTACCCGTCCTGCACCTGATGAAGTTTTCACATTCTTTTGCAAGACACACATTTTTTTTCCTTCTTAACTTTGTCAGATATTTTGTCCACCTCACGGCAGATGTGTTGAACCTTATTAAGTGCACGAAAAACAATTTCTACACCAGAACGATTGGGTATATGCTTAAGCTCGTGTGAAAACCGATGAACGCGAGGTAAAACAGCAAGGCGTTTTTGTTTTGCGTCTTTTATTGCAGATAGGTGCTCTATTGCACCCTTTAAAATCTTAATCATCTTTTCGACAGCTCTGCTTACAACATTTTAAGCGTATGCAGCCATTTTTAGACAATTGCTTTGACGTGAAAATGCCAAATTCATGGTATGAATGCATGGCTTTGGCAAGGCACTCCTTATACAAGACCCAGCGATTCCATTTTTTACAATTTTGAAATGTCCTGATCTGAAGTTGAGAAAAGGTTTTACTGTCCTAGAATTATACAACCAACATATGTGTCCCGATAGTAGGTGTAGTGTTAAGTCAATATAAACTGTAACTGGTTATTATGGGCAACCTCATGAGTGAACTTACGACCCGTTTCATATTCCCGGAACACCTTCAAGACATTCACAACATTGAAACCTTGCACGTCTCTCTCAGAGACAACTAAAAAATCATCAGCGAACCAAAAAAAATCTTTTTGGCCAGACCAAGCAGTCCTTCATAAATATTCCTGTCTATTGCGGCCAAGAAAATATAGCTGAGAACGGGGACTACTTTCGAGCCAACGCAGACCCCTGAATTCTGGACATACATCTCGCTCTGCCATCCAACGAATGGAGATTTCAAGTAAAAAGCCAAGATTCTTTCGTTCTTTCTTTTGCTTTTCTTTCATTTTGTTTATTGCACACATGTGCTCTTGAGCTACCCTGAGGTATATATTTCATGTATTTCTTTCAATACACAGAGCTGTGAGTTCGCGCTTGTGTGTCTTCTCGCCTTCTGTTTTCCCGTTCACTGTGTGCGCGCTGAAGTGTTGCCAAGGATGTTCTTACTAACAAATTTTACACAAATCCAGTTATGAAAATCTGATGTGCACATAAATATGGACAGCTTTATGGCACTCGCCAATGTCTCAGAATCAAGTGCACAAAATGGAATGGCTATATCTTTGTTGCGATGTGGCACAGGTATGCATGACTGACAGCAACTAATCAAGAAATGAAAGCTGAGAAAATGGAGCTAATAGAAATCGCAGCTAGAAGCTAAGAAAATGGAACTCAGAAGGGAGCTGGCTATATTTTTCATCGAAGAAATGCAGCTTTGTGCCTATCTTGAGCTTCGATCTATCCTTTTTACAATAATGCTAATATGGCGGCAGTTTGTCAAGCGAAACATGCAGATTTGCATTTTCTAAAGCCCAATTTTCACATTGCTTTTGACGAAAGCCCACCAGTAAAATGGTTTTTCTCTCAACTTCTTATTCTGGTCTAATATTTCACCCTGATGTAAAACATAGTCTTGGGATTGCAGAAAAAAACATTGAAAATTTTCACCATATTTACCATTCCCATTGCCACATCCCCCCTTAACTATACGAAATCGGGCAGTTGCATAATTATGGTCAGACACATCAGCTTCTTCGGTGACTTTGCGCCCATTTGGATGCCTTACTTTCAAGACTACCTCCAAACCAATCACCTTGGGTACAATGTTTCATCCACACGGAACTGAATTCAAGTGGTTTAAATGCATTGCCTACTTTCTGAAAAAGTGTACCGTAACATTGATCTGGCCTAGGGCAACGTCTCCACACAGGACAACAAAATGCGTCCCAAAAAGTGTCCTATTGAATACAGAGTCGAAATTATCCAAGATGGTTCAGTGTAAGCATAGAATTTAAGTTGTAGCAATCTACAAGGATATGCTGTTATCGTTATCTAATAGGGACATTTGAGCAATCAGCTGTTTTTATGTTAATAATTTCTGTAATCGGAACATATTTAAATACCAATTATGATCTTTAACAATCTTTATCTCTGAGGTGGTTGAAGTGAGAGTCGCTGTTCTTTGGCTGTCTTCATTTCTGGTCACCTGTCTCATCATGTGCCTTATGTCCTAGATAAAAGCTATTTGCAAGTGGACAACTAAAAAGAGTTTAGATAAAGGCTAGCCGTGAAATCCTGGCCAGGGAATTGTTCTTCAAGCCTATTATAGCAGGATTCCTGATAAAGTTTGTGTGCATTTGGATTTTTCAAGCTGGTGTTAGTTGCTACCTTATTAATGCAACAGACTGCATGAAAAAATTAAGAATTACACCACAGACAACTTTATTTACAAAATGTAACATAATGGAAGTGCTGTTAAGCAAATGAACAAAAAACATCTATTCTGTCAACAGTGGACTCAGAAAATGAAATAACTAAACAAGCTTTCAACGAGCAACACACTTGTCAAAAGATAACAGTACGAATATCGATATTCGGATGAACAGTCACATGACAAACATCAAAATCCTTATATTTTGGCATTCCTAACTGCATCATTCGCAATATCACTTTTTTTTTTTTCGTGGGGGTAATCATGTACAGGAAAAAAAAAAATCATGAATGCGCAACTAGCTACTTATCGCCAAAGAGAGCCTTAAACTTTTCAATGTGCTTAGCACTGCGTTTAGCGAAGTTTGACTCTCTAACAAGCAAGGGTGCCGTCTTGCCGCTGAGACACAGTTTGTTGACTAGCTCATCGAGGCCCAACTCCTGCGCATCGAGAACGCCCGTGGGACGACGCTTCGCATAGAACAGCACAAACGTTGCGAACGCGTACCCCGTCATGAATGCATCGAAGCCTGCCCTGAGCAACCCCGTCGTGAATTTGCGGTCCCTGTTTGAAACATCTTCAAGAAGGATGAACAGTCGCATGACAAACATCAAAATCCTTATATTTTGGCATTCCTAACTGCATCATTCGCAATATCACTTTTTTTTTTTCGTGGGGGTAATCATGTACAGGAAAAAAAAAATCATGAATGCGCAACTAGCTACTTATCGCCAAAGAGAGCCTTAAACTTTTCAATGTGCTTAGCACTGTGTTTAGCAAAGTTTGACTCTCTAACAAGCAAGGGTGCCGTCTTGCCGCTGAGACACAGTTTGTTGACTAGCTCATCGAGGCCCAACTCCTGCGCATCGAGAACGCCCGTGGGACGACGCTTCGCGTAGGACAGCACAAACGTTGCGAACGCGTACCCCGTCATGAATGCATCGAAGCCTGCCCTGTGCAACCCCGTCGTGAATTTGCGGTCCCTGTTTGAAACATCTTCAGGAAGGTCGGAGTCCGCCTCGTCCTCTTCTATGGCCGTCAGGTCGATGGTTGAGTGCTCAGAGTCTGAGACGTTGGTAGCCTCTCCGTTCAACGACTGCTTGTTTCGCTTGCGGCGGCGGCGCTTGCACGCTTGGGCATCGAGGATGTCGTCGACGTTGTGCGAGGCACAGCATTGGTCGCCCTTACTGCACCAGCCATACCTCTGCAGGGCATGGAAAAAAAAAAATGCAGTGAGTGGTTAAATTGTTTACAGGAAAGCAAATGCAAAAAAAAAATTGTCATTAGGCTGTGATAAATGGGCTCTGCAACACTTTTTAAACATAAGCAGAAACTGCTATTGATGGGTAGTCGACGATCTTGCGAACACACGAACCAAACAGCACAGCACACAGCATGGAATGTAAAATTAAATGTTAAAGTCGGCTAGAAAGCGCTTACTTTTCCAATGACAAATGATGTCACAAGCAAAAATGAATATGCCATAAGCACGAAGATCACGACCATTGGCTGATTTGAGTCTCATTAGCTGGATTGTAATCACGGCTGCTGCGACGTGCCTGCACGGCACTCAACAACATAAGCGACCACACTGAATTAAGTTGCACAGTCAAATAAAAAAAAAGTGTTCAAGGTCACGACACAAATTGGCCAATGGAATTCTTGCTGCTTTCTTGTCATCCCCACCTCCCTCCCAAACCTGCATAGCTTTCAGCGTGCTTGCAAGTACAAAATCCTGACAAATCCCTGTAGTTTCACTCATGCTTGACAAACTCTAAAAATGTTTGTGGCAGCTCGTGAGCCAGTAAGTTTCTTCAATGAAGTCAATCAATGATTGCCTAGGTGTTGAAGGGCCCTTTTTAAGTTTGCTGCTGGTCAAACTTCTTGGCGTCCCCAAATCATCTGACAAGATTTACGCGTGCAGGTTTTCTCGCCTCTCAGCCTAAGAAGACTTCAATAATTCTGTAACTTTATCCGGCCGGGAGTGGAGTAATTTTTTAAGAAACTCAATTCGTACATAGTTTTTTTATGCTCAGCATGAATAAACAAAGTTTTCCGTTACTCTCAGTATGATGTAGTTAGAAAACACAAGTTTTAAAATACGATTGTTGCAAACAATAGAACAAAAACCTGCTATGTGACAAAGTACTACTGGCAGATCTCTAAGTTATCTTCAGCACACCGTTCAAATAGACACTGATTACACAGCACTAGTCCTATTTAATATGTTCGAAAGTAATGTGCATAGACAAGCAGTAACATTTGCTGCTGCAAGAACTATTGATGCAATAGCACATTTATGCAAAAAGTGCATCACGCCATTGTATACAAATCCTGAATAAGTATGTATTCATTTTTTTTTTCTGTTGCGAATGTTGATACTTTTGTACTGCCCTGTACCTTTCTTCTTCATATCACTAGGCTACCATTTGTACTTTGAACATTTGCTTCAACACCATTCCCCATTCATCTGCAGGCGTCCTTCGTATGGTACGGTTTCACTGTGACCATCACTGTGACCAATGGACCTGGATAGTAAGCATACTTCTTCACATATTTTATTGCCGTAAATTATTGGGAAACTTATCCATAGGCAGAGGCACAAGTTACAGGCAGCAGCACAGCCAAAACTCTGGTTTTTTGGAGGGAGGAGGAAGGGCATTAACGATACCTTGTGTACATTTGTGTGTGCGTTCATGTGCACACTTATAGATGCACACGCAAAACTAAAGAATTCCTGTCGAGGAAGGGGTAACCAGTGGCGTAGCCTACCGTAAAGGGTGGGGGGAATTCAACTCCCTCCCCACGAAAGGCTACACCACAGGTAACAATGTAGAATGACAGCACACCTTTCCCCACCCTCCCAACTTTTCCACAAAAACTGGCTTCCCTCGAGGGCCACATATCTTAGTGGCCCTCATAAGTAACTCCGTTTTATTCTAAACAAGCTGTACGCTGGTGGAATGAACCTTGCATGAGCAATGTCCGAAATTTTGATCACAAGAATTGAAATTTGTTTTTTTTTCTTTGTACGTCACTTGAAATACAACAGTTTGTATTCAACTCTTTCTCAAGTGAAGAGTCCACTCCTCACAGACATTAAATGGTCATGCGAACAATACTACTATCGTGGGCTACCGTGTTACGTCAGTAATTTATGCGACACACGAACCAGCATGGATAAGCCATAAAGACCACTTTAGGAAGCGCACATCTACTGATTCCTGTGTAACCAAGTTCTCAAGACCAGCTTACCTTTTTTTTTGGTATTCATTTTACATTCTTTTGTATGCCCAGCAATTTGGGTACCTTAACTTTGAGTGTGTGAAACCTGAAATTTCCCATTTCTCCCCAAATAATCCCCCATTCCTAGGGGCACGATCCCTAATCTCGCAACTCACAGCGAAATTCTTGCAGATATCTGGGGACATCTTGATTGGCTCCTGCCTCAGTGCGCAATTTCCATGGTCGATTGAGTATTCCTGGTTGTACTGGAGGAAGTTGACGCTGACAAACTGTCGGCCCTTTGCCTCCTTCAAAGCATTATCTCTTTGCCTGCACAGAAGTGACAAATGATGGCTGAAAGTGACATCACTCAAACAAGAGAGTCTAAATGTGAGGTAACTCATTAACTGCGAGCTAAAAAAAAATATTAAAGACAACTTGGCATTACTGCCTGGTAGTTGTCATTAATATTATGTCTAACAAAAAAAAAACAAGCCTCTAAAAATTTCCACCTCTTTTCTTTTATGATTAAAAAAAAGCCACACAAATTATTGACATTTTAACCCACAGAGCTCTAGTGCCATCCCGCACCCAAGAAAATTAATGCAAGCTGTTCGCCTTCAATTGTGGCCACAGAGAGTGTATGTATTTATATAGAGAGCAAGCATATATTAGTTGTGATACAATTTAAATTTAATAATTAATTACCAATATGTTTGCCGAGCTGTCCACAACTGAAAGCATGTGCCTTAGAATGCCAGAAAATGCTCTAAATTTCGTACAAAATTCTCTGCCCCCAAAATCAGCATTTTCGTGCATCGAACTCGCGGCATTGAAAATATGCCAGATGTTGTAGTACAGTTAAATTGATGCTGCTGAAACGAAAGGGTTGAGTAACAAGTAGTCATCATAGTATTGGCAGGCACTCGCTCATGTTAATTCCAGCCAAGGTGCTGAACGCTATGGCTCTTCTATTTTAACTGATTAGGGAAACCATTCTTTGTTTATCACGACGTGTAAATAACATCATGCAGTTAATGAAGCTGGGAATGAAGATGTAGGATTCAGTTTGGCAGATGAGAATGCAATACTAGTATGTAATCAAATTGATATACCAGTTAAGTTTCCAAAGACAAGAGTAGTGGTACGTGAATTAATGAGTGCTCCGTTTAAACTCAACATGGCCCTTGCATTTACAAGTCCTTACAGGGACACTAAAGAGTAAAAGATTTTTCTCCGTATTGGTTAATAATTCCTTTCCAATACCAGAATCACAATGCTTGCTGCGAAAGACGCCCGATAAATGATAAAACTTGGAAGGAAATGTGGGTGGCAATGCCACCTCGAAGTTCTCGCACCAATGCTGTAGCATCATAGACTTCGACGGCATCCACTAGTGCCTAAGTTCCTAATCAGTAAAAATAAGTACGCCGTCCACTGAACGGCCCAAAGGCAGCACACACCACGCTTTAGGAAATTTCATTGAGCAAACGTCGCCAAAATACGAAAAAAACATTGAAAGTGACATCATGCTCGGAGAGTTCGATGCAAAATTAAGAGATAAAACTCTGACCTTGGTTTCCTCTTCAAATAATAAACTTATGGTAAAGTTAACAAGTTTTCAGTGTGCACTTTATCACCCTAAACAGATTCATTACTTCACTTTAGTGTCACTCTAAGCTGCTTCGCAGATTGTGCAAGAGCTGCACACAACTGTGACCACCATCACAAACAGATCAATTATTTAATGACTTAAACGATTGGAATGCTGTGAGTGGGTAGTCTGATCGTTAAAAATGCACTTAAGATATTTTTTTCTTTGAAAGGGATGAAGTACCTATTGCGGAAGACATACTCCAGGTACGACGCTGGTAGGGATGCTTTGGCTTCCGCTATATACTTGGTGTCATAGATCCGACCGGGGAACAACTCATTCAAGTCGGCTAAGAATGTCTGCAGAGATGTAGGCAAGGCCGAATACAAACTGTGGTAAAGGAACACTGCGTCCATGAAACCATTGTGGACGACAATGGGCTTTCGATGCACGATGAGCACAGAGAAGAGCTTGCGAAGGGAATGCGCCCTGTCCTCAGGATTGTTGGGCTGCAAGGGAAACAAGCATCGACACCATTATGTTGTCCATCAAGCAGAAGAAAAATTTACTTTTTTGCAGTAATAATGTGGGCTACTTAAAGACGTGTGGGTGGATGCACAAGTGAATTCTATCATACAGTCGGAAATGGATAGCACAGACCCTGCACGGCTATGATAGCCCGCAAAATCGATAAACCGTGGCACAAGTTGGGGCTACATGAGGTGTTATTTCATTGCTAATTTCACTACTCAGTTGTTTTGTATTTGAAAATTTCATCTGGAGCTTTTTTTAATGAAGATAGTTGTGCGAAACTGGGCTCTTGAGTTATTACCTTGCAGTAGTGGTATCAGTGCTGTTTTTTTATTTTCTAATTTGTAATACAAGCTTCCTTTGTTTTTTTTTTCTTGTTTTCGTGCATAAAGGTTACATTTTGGGCTTTACAGGTCAAATTCTTGATATGATTACGAGAAATGCCACATAGTGGGTCTATGGATCGACTTTGACCACCAGAGTAACCTCATTGTCTGTACACAAATGTTTTGTTTCTTCATTCCCCGGCCATTGAAGTGCAGCTTAGATCGAACGTGTGACCTCAACCTCAACAGCGTAATACCACATTCAATATGATACGTCGGCTTTTCCAGATTAATTCGTGCCAAGGATGCGAGATACTTACACGATCATTGCCTCGGTAGTAGGAAACGCCAAGGGAGTACTGCCGGTTGAAGTCGAAGCCATGACTAATAAGGAACTGCAGTGATGAAGGCTCCACGATGTAATTATCCTGGCACAGTGCAAGTATGTTAAACGTCTGGACGGTGAACCTGCGATGAGTTGGGCAGTGAGAAACGGCTTATCAGTGCGTGGCCGACGAGAACGCATTTGTGAGCAACGCATGGTTCTTACGTGAGCGGGCCGGTTTCCGCCGATCTGGAATCCTGGCGAAAACACGAAAGACCGATAGATATGATCGCTCTCGTGTCGGCTACCCGGGACATTGCAGCGTATCGATCATCGACGGACCTATGCGATAAAAACAAGGCAGTCTCAGCGCTAAGTGTTTGCAAATGGCACTGCAAGCAGTATTGGGCAGTGAACATACTTGGCATTGATATCTTTCCTTTTTCCGATGCCACTTAGTTCCTGCGGAGAACAGCGTCGTTAAAGCCGCGGGTTGGTAAAGATAATTCAAACACACACGCACTGACGGCGTCTTACCAGATCTATAGCCACAAAGAAAGACGTCCTCACGGCGAGCACTAAAGAGGGCCATATATCGGCGATGTTGTCCTTCGTAACGTCAACGACGGGAACACTCTTCAACTCGCTCATCGTAAGTCCCGCACCAGACGCCTTGACTGCCGTAAATCTCTCGTTACAGCGACCACCGAAGCAATCGCTCACGGACGTTCAGGAATGAAGCGTTCATTCTTAGATTCCCGTTTTCAAAACAAACGTAGGCGTCTCGAATTTCAGCAAAATCGTGAAACGAAAAGCGCACGTTTTTTACCGCGCGTTAGTTCAACCCACGGTGTTTGGTTCAACCGATACTGTAGCGCGCTTGAAGTGCGCTTCTCTGCATGTCGTGAATCAGAAAGTGTCGTATTCTGTCGCCATTCATTTGACACTTGCGTGATGAACGCCGTTTCTTCAGAAATAGCGGCTTCATTATTTTGTATTTTTTTTTGCAAAGGAACCGACACAATTTGACCCGGATGCTCTACTTTCCGGCGGTGACCTGCTTGGTTTTCTTGCTACGCATCTCTCTCTCTCTCCCTAATGCTCTTCAGCTCACTTCCGCTTCGTACCTTGTACAGCCGCTTGGGTGTTGTGTGTTGCTGCGGGGCCAGCGGGGCTGCGAGAGGCGTGCGGGGAAGTTAGCTCCCTGCATCGCAGGCGAAGCGTCAAGTCGAGCGATGTGCCGCAGACAGATGGGCGACGACGTCGCTGCAGCTCCGACCCAGGACTTGTCCTCACATCAACTGTAAAACTGCCGACAGCGCGAACGCGACCGGCCGCGATGGTGGCTGACAAGCCAGTCGAAGAGTGGACCGTAGGTGACGTCGGCGAATGGCTGCACGAAGTCGGCTTGGGCAAGTACCAAGCGACTTTCGGCGAGCACCTGATTGACGGGCGCGCTCTGCTGACCATCTCGGAGTCAGACCTGCGGAAGCCGCCTCTCGAGATTCGGCTTCTGGGGGACATCAAGAACCTGATGATCTGCATCCGAGAGCTGCAGTGGCAGAACGTGGCCGCTGTCAGGCAGCTGATGGGACCGGGCGAGCTGGTGCCCGCGTCGGCCGCAGTGCAGACCATGAGCCGTCGAAATTCGACACGCAAGAGGCGCGGCTCCTCGGACGGCACAGCGCCGTCGACCGACGTTTCGTTCGAGTACGAAGACGATGAGAACTCCGACGACGGTGGCTACTCCGCCGCAACGGCCGGCGCAAACAGCGGCGCTTGCAAGCAGCGCCGTTTCAAACCCGAGATCTGGAAGACGGTGGTTGGCATGCTCTACTTCCTCGCGGTCACCTGGATCACCGCCATCGTGATGGTCATTGTGCACGACCGCGTTCCGGACATGCAGACCTACCCGCCGCTACCCGACATATTCCTGGACAACGTGCCGCACATTCCCTGGGCCTTCGCCATGTGCGAGTTCACGGGCCTCGTCCTCTTCATCGTGTGGGTGAGCATACTGGTCTGCCACCGACACCGCTTCATCCTGCTCCGGCGCATGTTTTCTCTGTTCGGCTCCGTTTTCCTGCTCCGCTGCATCACGATGCTAATCACTTCTCTCTCGGTTCCCGGCAAGCACCTCCAGTGCAAGGCTCGGCACGTCGGCGACTTTTCGGAGAAGATAGCCCAGGCCTTCGTCATATGGCAGGGCGGCGGCATGCTGATTCAAGGGGTGCGCACCTGCGGCGACTACATGTTCAGCGGACACACGACCGTGCTGACGCTTCTCAATTTCTTCATCACCGAGTACACGCCGCGCTCCTATTACTTCCTTCACACCACCTCCTGGGTTCTCAACCTCTTCGGCATCTTCTTCATCCTGTCGGCTCACGAACACTACTCCATTGACGTGTTCATCGCCTTCTACATTTCGACCAGGCTCTTCCTCTATTACCACACGCTGGCGAACAATAGGGCGCTCATGCAGATGGACAGCAAGCGGACGAGAATCTGGTTTCCGCTCTTTTATTTCTTCGAGTCCGGAGTGGACGGTATTGTTCCCAACGAGTACGACTCGCCCCTCAGTTTGCTGAAGTGGTTCAAACGCAAGGCTGCAAACATCGCCGTCAAGTTCAAATTCACGAAGACCTTATAGTGCCCACAATGCGAGCACAAGCTGTGCCGAGATGTAACTAACCCCTTCAGGTCTGGTATATTTTCTTTAAAATTTGTCGCCACAGATTTTTGTATGCGGCACTTGCGAATATTGTCTAATAAGACTGGGGTACTACTGCTTTACAAGACAAGCATGTCTTGCATTCGAGCTTCATACGAGATACATGTGCACTAACGTTCACTGCTCTCGGCATCACTGGTGTGCCAACGCCCTTTCGCCACACGTTACGAGGATTTGCGAATTTCCACACCACAAAATAGGTCTCAATCTGCAATGGAACCAGTGAATGCTCGTTCGAACTGTATCGTTTGTATTTGGGTAGCACAATACCTCCGTAATGTTGCATGTTCCGTGCTACGCTCTTTCATTGTTACCTTTGTGCACTCGTCTCGTTTGAGTGCATTCGGTATGATGAGTGGTCAGTGATGTGTCCGAACTTTCAGCCATGCAACATCGTTTCCCAGTTTTTCGTATGCTTTGTCAGCAGGTCAACTTACCAGTGCCGTAAGTTCCCTTTGCTTTGTTTTTTTTTTTTTTTCGTTCCTCTCAGGCAATGCCCAGATATCTTCAACGGGCACCTCTACTGGCATCCGAGACATTGTCTACAAAGATTGATTTTGCTGACGCATTTAAATGTTCTCGTAAATTTTAGTGGACGCTTAGCTTTTTATCTGCACGTGACACTGAATTCATGGTCGCGCCGATGGCAGGATTTGTCGTTTGGATTGCCGGTAAACGCTCCAGCCTGAGCCATTATAATAACGGCTAGATAACTCCCAAAGATGAGGCATCATTTTTTAAATGCTCTCTGCAGTTTCCCGACATGCTGAAGTTCTAAGCAGACTTCATGTGTGTTTGCAGATTTTTGTACCACATCAACGTGCCTATGCCTTGAAGAGCGTTCATAGAATGACTGCACATTTACCATACCAGATGACTGGTGACAGTTTTACACTTTGGCAGTATCGTTAACAAAAGCATTTGCATAAGCCAAAAAAAAAACTTGTCCATGTGAATTTTCGTAATGCCAAGCTTAAAGAAGCTATGGCACTTGTGCTGTTGAGACTATTTAATAACATTATTGTTAATGCTACGAGAAATACTTCTGATGCCTGTTTGATGAATCGAGATTTCCTTGTGCTTAAGCGGCACCAAAGCTGGTTCGGGCTAATCGTTTGCCACATTGGCATCACAGCTACGGCGATTCATATTTTTCTATGCCTTGCGCTCCGAATTCACAAGCGCAATGTTTCCACAATTAGATTGATAGTTTCCAAAGCTTGGCTGCAATTCGTTATTTTTCAGTGTGTTTGTTCAACGCACCGAGAGAACGCTCGTTTTTGTAGGGCACAATTTATTTGTGAATCTTTGATTAGCAGTGAGCTTACTTTAGTTAGCATTGATTGGCATTGCGTGCAGTGTATTATTGCAAACACTTTGTCTTCCACAACATCTAATTCAAATGTGGATGATCATGTGCGCTGTGCCTTCGCTTGTTCCAGTGCATTTACTTTTTCACTCGTCATTGTTGGCTGTGACATGTATCTTCTCAAAAAAAGAACAGAAGGGCCTAGCCACTTAATGACTCATTAGGCTGTTCTTTGTTCTGTCATGAGCTGTCTTCTCTTGCATGAATTCGCTTGGAGGTTGATTTCAATTTTTCCATTTAAAGACATGTGAAATGTAGAAATGCTCTCGTTAAACCGAGTCTCAACTAAGTTGAATGAACTATTGTATTCGAAACATCAAGCCAGGTTCTACTGATGTTGGAGGCAGACTATTTATTTCTGCCCTCAACTTGTTAAAGTATACCCATGTATTGGTGAATTAACATATATATCTATAATTAACGAGCTTACCACTTTGTAACAGTACCAAGAACTAATACTGTAAGTTATGCCTCTTAATTAAGAAGTATGATACCTTAAGATTACTCTTAACTGGTTACTTGGGTGAATTTATCTTCAGAAATTATGAATCGTGTTGTCCTTATAATAGAAACGTCAGACTGACACTTCAGGGATGGGTTAAGAATATGCTTCCCATTGCTAACATTCAGCTTATATATCATTGTGTGAGAGCATTGTCGTTTTTCACATGTATTTTTGCACGAGGAGCTTGAGGTGAACGACTCCTCTAAACAAACACCACCACCACATGTGCGTAATTGTGTTATCATTCCTCGTCTTTAAAAATGCAAGCTTAACTAGCACCCAAGCATAATGTTCAATGCAGTGTGTTATCCCAAAGTATAAGTGCTACTCAGTACAGGTCACTGTGTTTCCTTTCATGCATGTTGAGTGTAGTTGATGTTGTTTGGTGACATTTTTGCATGATACACAGCCAAACGATTGTCAGGGTTCTTAGTGGTCAGTGAAACTTTGCAAGAGCCCTCAAGTCTCATGAAGTTGTTGAAAAAAAAAAAAAGAAAAGCCAATTGCTTTCCGCTGAGCAGCACAGATTTTTGCATGGGCATCTGGCCTCAAGGTTAATACCCTCCAGAAGTCACGGTTGATGGTCCCTAAATACAGTTCCCCTAATTCTTCAATCATTGTGTTGTGAAACCCCCCACTGATTCCATATACCTGACATCGAAACAAAGCATTAGTCAAAAATGCTAAGGTTTGTTGATTGCGATGCCACCTGTAGATGCAGAAACGAACTAATAAATAGCATTTTATTTTAATTTTTCATTGCACGTGCCCACAAGCTAAATGAAGTCGGCAGTGTGCTTACATTTGCGGTTTGCTCATTGCTGGTGATGTTATGGCCATAGAACTCTCCTTTAATTCTTGCTACGGTAACTCATATGGTGGCAGTGAGGACTAGTAATGCACTGTGCTCTGGAATGGGCTTTTCCAACTTGTTTGAACAACTCTGAGTCAGTAGAAATCAATTATTGATGCTTTTGTTTCAAGCCTTTTTCATGGCCACATGAGGAAAGATAAGTTGGAATCCTATTGAACACAGAAGTTCATTTTGGTTCAGCGTTGAGCTCGTGCTTTATCATGCTTTGTAAGAACCCTGAAAATTCTAAAAAATTGTTGCGCTGTTTTTTTCCCTGCAAGGACTGTGACAGGTACTGATGCAGAGTTGTCACAGTTACGTGTTGCGCGTGTATGCATCGCAGTGATTACATCGCAGTGATCAGTTTTGTTAGTTGGGCAAAGCACTGGCTTGTTTGTGCCTGCTATAATGAGATGCGTGCATCACTCAACAACTGATGCTGTCAAAGACTCGCTTGGCTGTGTTTCGCGCCAGCACAACAGCCTACCTCTAGAAACTCAGTATATGTATGTATATATATATATAGTTTATTTAGTTCCTCAGAGAGTGATATGTTATGTTCATCGCTGTGATATCTGTTAATGCAATTAATATGTTTACAGTATATGTATTTCTTCCTGTATTACGGTTATTGTCACTCACTGATTAATCTCAAAAGTGGTATACCTTGAGGAGGCACTTGCATACAAACACACACACAAAGCCCAAAGTCGGATGCCCCTGGCTATAAATTCCAAAAGCCACAAGTCGTGTTTCTTCAACTTGCATGGCCTATGCAACATTTGTCATTTTATTTGTTGTGCAACAATTTGCAATAACTCATGTTAAGCTTTTCCTATTTATGTAAAAAGTGGTGGATAAGTTATTCAATAAACTATGTTGACATCATAGTTGTTTAAAGCTTCTCTATTCATTTCTATGGTTATGTTGATTTATGCTACTTTGCATTGCTGTAATTGTAAAATTCCTTAGGTCGCAGCATTCACTACTGCTATCCCCTGCACTGTATCTTTTTTCTCTAAGTGTCATTTATGCTCAAACTAGCTACCTTTCCACATTCAAAATGTAATCTGCTTCCAATACATTTTGCATTTTTTTAATACAAAAATTAATTCATCAATCCTGAATACATCATCCACAGTGATGCCAAAAAAAAATGTGTAGATGTTCTTAGAACCGGCTGCATTTTCCTGAGGATGTGGGATTCAGGTGGGAAAGTTTAAAATTAAAATAATTTTTCTCAAGGGAAAACATGGCAGAGACTGTCACCACCGGAAGTGGCATGAGATAATTTATGTGCTGTCTTATTGTTCAGGACTTCACTTTCGTGTGATGGATGGTGGCATCGATTGTATGACTGAAAAAAAAAAAAGAAACTTTTGCTTTAGGGCATCGCTAGACAGGGGCATGCACTTGTTTGTTCAATGCTGAGCAGGTATTCATGTTTAATGAAGTCCGCTGGGCTAACTTGTGCGTATTGAAGATTTTGTTCCAAATCGAATGACCGTGGACACTCGTGCAGTATTTAAAAGTATAGACTAGGGAATAAGGAGCTTTTAGTTCATTACGATGGCCTTTTACTGACACTTGGGACAGGATGTGGACAAATACGTAAATCTCGTCTGTCCGATCACTTGTGGCCACAATGCAAGTGCTGCGGTTTTATAAGCCGGCACGCCACATATGATTGGGGCATTGAATGCTAAACATTCAGCTGGAATAGTTGGCATGCGATGACATTGTCCCCATGCAAGAACTCACTAGAGATCCTGCAAGCGTGGGGAATAAACTAAATTCACTGTGAGACATTGGAGACATCACACATTGTGAGATTCATTGATGAAGACTACATGAAGATATGTGAGAATAAAATATAGAATGCTTTGCAGTGTTCACTTTTAAGATGTGTAGTTGTAAAATATTGAAAGTTTTAGCAGTTACAGATTGCTAGAGACAATATATATGATGCAAACTGTTATAAACTTAGTTTCCAAACTTTAGTGAAAGTGGTTTGTTTTGTGAAAGCTGTGCCAACAATCTGTGTGGTTCTCATTTAATCGAGCTACAAGCCGTTTCGAAGTCATGGTAAACGAATGATTGTGCAGTTGCAAATGATTAAAATCAGGCTGTGTATATTAAAGCATAGTACAATATGCAGTAGACGTGCTCCCCCTTTTCATATTATGTTGCCGAAAATGGAAGTTGGTGCGAACCACTGGCCCACACATTTTTGTTAGGACAGGACCTCTGCAGTTCACAGAGTGAATTGCTTTCGGTTACACCTTACAAAGAGGAACGATGTATGGCATCGGGGATGCGAACGTGGCTTCGAATCATTGTAACAAAGCTTGTAACTGTGTCGTAGCTTGATTATGGTAGGTAATGTGGCACGATTTTGCGATGCATTCTTGAAATACACTTCAAGACCAGCGGATAAGAAGGCGGCGCTTAGCCAAATGCGCAGACACGCACGCAGCTAGGGTTCCCGTCGCCGGCTCTTGCGCGGCGAAAAACAAAAGAACGATCTCGCCTTTTCTTTTCAATTTATTTCAGCCCGGGGTTCTCCCGGACACCTCTCTCGCGTTGCCCGAGAAACAAACGGCCTTGCACTTGTGAAAGACATTTTTCTTGGCGAACGTTCAAAGGGCGGGTCGGGTAACCGACGGGTGCGGTCAGAAAGCCGGACTCGTGTTAGAAGCATTGCGCAGGACTTAAACCGAGGATCTAATCTAGCGCACAATATCGTCCGAGCTACCTTACTGACTGCGCGCTTTTTCTCTTTCTTTGTAGTAACGCCGTGCCCGCGTCGCCTATGTAGCAGACGACATGTTAGCAGACGACGCGCATCCTGTCGTAACAAGTGCCGCCCTCGCTACCGCTCGTTTCCTTTCCCGTCGGCCCCGCGAAAAAATTGGTCGATAATCGCCTTCGATTCTGGCCCTTGCTTGCTTGATTCGTCCCGCTCACCGACCATGTCCGCGTCATGCGCTTCGTGAGTGCCGTACTCCTTTGTACCGTGGCCGCCGCTGCAGTCTGCGCGGACTACGAGAGTCTCTACCATTCGGCCGTCGAGTCGTACCTGGGCGCGCAGTGGGCGCAATGCGTCGTCAGCGCGAAGGACGCCCTCGCATCGTACAGGAAGCTCGTCGACGTCGTGGTGAACTGTCGCATCAAGTGCGACGACCAGAGAGTCGGTACCGGACTCGAGCGCGCGACGGTGAACGCTTTCTACGCAGCTCGCGCGGCCCAAGCCCGCTGCCTACGCAACTGCGCAGGTGTTTCGCAGGACGGGGCGTCGGACGCGACTCTCCGTGATTTCAGGGATCGAGTGCCGTACTACTACCTCCAGCGATGCTACTTCGAGGTAGGCTCACGTTCGTCCATGCAACTTGTACCCCAATGTGGGGTATAAGTTTGTGGTGTTTTACGAAGTGCTTGGTTTCCATATGTCATTTGTCAGATGTCGGTTCAAAACAACAGCCACATGTCCATTTTGCTGCTGTTTATTTCTCAGAGAAAGAACAATATGCTACATTCTGGTCGAAAATCAAGAAAATTGGTGGGGAGGTTTCTTTTGAAGTAACTGTTGATAAAATGACAATGATAACAATGCCCTTGATCGAGGTGCAGGTGTACCAGGACTCTGGACAAATACTGGCTCTACGAATTCTTTTATTATATACGACTGTACCCATGCCAAATATGGAATATTTGCTGTTGAAGTTTACTTTTTTTTACCAAAATGTTTAGCTTCCAAATCTTGTTTCTCAGATGAAAATTCTAAACACCAGCCACGTTCAGATTATTACTCAGCGAAAGAAGAAAATGACTTAATCTGGTTGAAGATCATAAAAATTGCTGTGAAACTCTCTCGTGAAATAATTATCAAGATTTGTAATAATGGTAACAATAATAACACACTTGATCGAGGTACAGATATGCCGCAGTGGAGGACCTCAGAACAATCTTGATTTTATGAATTTCTTTATATGTGCAGCTAAATACAATTCGAACAGTATTGTGACCCAATATAGCTAGTAGAGAATAGACAACGGACATGACGAATGCAAATCGACACGTTAAGTTTGTTGGTAAGATTACTGGTGTATAATTGACAATTTAATGTATTTTTTAGGTGAAAATAGGCTATGTGTACCGGTTTTATCTTTCTACCTGGTTCCCCATCTGCCATGCTGTGTTCATTTAGCACATAAAAAAAAAAGATCTTATGCTACAACTCTCAATATGACAATGTTGTAGGACATTGTTGTATGACTCAACTAAATAAATCCAAGGACACTTAGGCCAAATAAAACATAATGTCCATAAGTTGTTGCCTTTATTTGTTGTGTATCAATAAAGATGCAAATTGAAAATAAATAAAGTGGATGAAAAATCAACCATTCCGTTGGCGAGATCTGAACCCACAGCTGTGTCATATGGCTCGGTGGTGCACACATTGCTGCAATCAATGTGATAAGCTTTGAGAACATCAAGCCTAGTCACTTCCTGTATGGTCGAGCTAATTATAGCCACTTCATGAAAGAATGCCTCGTCACACTAATGTTGCTGGTGTTCTTGGTGGATTCATAGATTGATAAGGACAAGTCATTAAGGAATTTGTGAACAACTGTTCTGGGTTGAAAACCTATTAAATGACTCACACGTTTCACTGACACCTGCGTAATGTTGTTTACTAAAAGTAATTGAGACGGTGCTGGCAGGTGCTAGAGATATGTAGTGAATGCCGTGTTTACTGTGTGAAGCCAACATATAAAGCCAAAAGATTACCTATTGTTTTTTTCTTTCTATACTACGTGCTTTCCCCTCAGCTTGGTAAAACAAAGGAAGCTGCATCTGCTGCCTATACTTTTTTGGAACGCAATCCAGGTCACAGTCTTGTAAGCTTCCATCTAAGCCAGTACTTGGAAGTCTCTGGCCTCACTAAAAAAGATATCGCCTCTCTGGAAGTCAAAGAATATCAGGTAGACTGTTTCCTTGCCCTCTGTCTAGTACTTAATTCTGCATGTCTGATTGCCTGCGTGTATTTGACAGCACTTGAGTGCTGAAATCTCACTTTTCGCTACCTTGTAAAATATACTTTTAATGTTGTAAAGTAGATTTTAGTGTAAATGCATTTTTGATTTAAGTTGTCAGTTTATTTCCTGTCTGTATGCAATCCTCTAGCCTCCTGGTTAGCACGGGATAGAGCAAGCGCCCTGAAAAGGTGTTGACCATGGCTTAAGTCCTTGAACCACGAATTTTACTTTGTAGAGCAATCTTTGTAAGATACCTTCATTAATTTCATTTCCAAGCGACAGTTTACACTTTTCGTGTATCTTGTGAAAAGTTTTTCCACCATGTGAATTTTTTTAGAACTAATTTTGCCACGGGTAGTAAGACAAAGAAAGTAAATAAAGAGGTACGATATGAACGAGATGTACCTTGTCCTTTCTTTCCAGAAAGTTGCTGTGAAGTTATGGCGAATAAAGAATGTTTATAATTGATTGTGAGTGGTGTAGAACTGGGGATGTTGACCAGATTCACAACTTAGATGGCAGAAGTGGCGGGGACGAGGAAAAAGGAGGGGCAATTCAGCTGCTGAGTTGTTAAAATGAAGGTTCATTGAATATGCGTACCATTTCAATAGGGCCATTAAGAAAAGGAAAAGATGAAAATTTTAGAAGAAAAAATGGGATGGCAGTATATTAACCACATGTACACCTCTGCCTATGCGATAACAGATTTTTTTATCCCACTTTTGTCACGATAATCTTATTTCCTAGTTCTCTTGGGACCCTCTGGCACCTCTATACTTAATCCGTGCATATATCCAAGAAAATTTCAGTTGAAATAATTGTTCCTTGTGTCCCAACTTCTACATTGGCTTTGTAACATTTCTTAATAAGCCATATGCACTCAGTATGAGCTGCAACACAGTTACCATGGTTGAAATGTTCTCAAGCCTACACAGTGACCCTGTCATTCATTAAATTGGTTTTTAAACTGCCATAATTAGGAACCATTACTTCACTGATTGGCACCACCGTGCAGTGTAAGTGCCACTTTGATCACGGGCAGCATGTTGCAGTTTATATTGGGCGCAGCTGTACATTTAAATTGCAGAAACGAAAGAGCCTGAATGCATTCCAGAAACACGACCAGTTACGCAGCAGCTGTGCTTTTGAATAGAATGCGGTGTGGCCTTACTGTCACGAATTGCATACATAAAAACGTCACGAGCATTTGTTATGCTGCATCCTCAGACCTTCTGTTGCTTGGCAAGATGAAATGTTTATCTCGGATGCACATTTCATATTCAGCAAAAATAGAACAAAAAGAAACGTGACCCATCACCATGCAGCATAGTTGCGTAAATCTTGGCATACATAAGGACCTGGCAGCTGTCCACAATAGGTCATATTTATTTGCTGCTAGCTCGATTCCACCCTTGCCAGGACAGGTGAACATTAATCTTAATACAGGTGAACATTAATCTTGGTTTAATGTGCAGATTTAGATGGCATTGATCTATTTTGTAGTGCTAAGCTGTGAAGGAAATCCTATGGATTTCTCTTAGCTGATGAATAATTCGTCCTGGTATGAAATTCGGAACTGGTTCCAATGCCTTTCTGCAGTAATCACTCTACCGACTAAGCTAACCAGGAAGCTCTCAGATTAATAGACATCTGAAAGCACAAGGCCATTGGACATGGCCCTGTTTTTTTAGTTGTTTTCCCATATTGGGCACACATTTCTTTTTTTTGCTCTATTGAGCAGAAAGAATATTGGTATGCACTGTGGCACTCTGAATGCTATGCAGTGTTTCCTCTGTGTCAAATGTCTTTTGGTGAAAATAACCAGGAAGCCACAGGAGACAATGCCTGACACTTTCTTTATATATTAAAGACTGTCTTACAGTCGCCTCATTCTTCTTTCATGTGGTTGGATTCTTCCAGAACCTCTTTCGCAGTGCCGCGAAATTGTACACGGAGAAGAAATATGCCGAATCACTGTCGGTTATGGAGGAGGCGATACCCAGCTATCTCAAAGCTGAAGAAGAGTGCCGCGCACTCTGTGATGACTTTCTGCCAACTGCATTCACGACGAGGGAGTTCTCCGAAGTTGCTGCAGGTATTCACCAGTCCTGGGGCTGTGTGTTTCATTTCATCTCATTTATTGATACTGTCAGCCCTTTTTGTAGGGCTATTACAAGCCTGGAAAGAAATCATATTAAAACAGGAATGTGCTTAAAAGAAATGTGCTTAATATTTGGTGTAAACAAACTTTTGAAGAACCAGACTAGACTTAGTTTGCTTTGTTAATGTTTTTGGAATTACGTTCTTAGTTAGGCTCAATCTAAGTGAATCATTTGCACTGTTGTTTAAGTAAGGCACCTTGTACCAAGAGAGTCAAGAGCATATAAAGTGAAACTTAGTGCACTAGGAAGTACATCAACGAAGAAAGTGAAAACAGGACAATCCATTTAATACATGTCCCTATGTCTTTACTTCCTTCAACTGTGTCCTTCATTGTGTACGATCAGTTTTGTTACATGTATTACCACTAACAAGCTTGTTCTTGCATCTTCTCAAGCACTTGGAACGTACCATCCTTCCAAGCAACATTTCGCATCTTCTGTTTCTTTGCTGAGCAGTGAAGGTAAACCTGCACTTTTCACGGTCATCTGCCGGTGTGCAGTAAATCGTGGAGGCCACACTTTTTCTTTTTGTCCGGTGAACCTCTTTACCACCAGGAACCTTATAGTGAATTGAAAGATTTGTGCAGAGGGCTTAGGTCAGGCTGTTAATGATATTGAAAACCTTTGCGACTAGCTGAATAATGTTTGCAAAAAATTTTCATGACCACTTGGGGGACCCTGTAATAACTAACACACTGAAATTTGGAGTTGATGATCTTACTAAAGAGATTAATTTAGGTTTATAGCTAAAAATTTATTTCTATCTTTCTTCCAAAAAAATGGGATCATCCTTTATAAAGCAGTGTAAACTTGAACTAAAGGGTGTGATTTCGTCGTGTCAGTCATGAAGTACTGTACAAGGTTACAAAAGATTACTACCTCTTTCCGTATTGTAATATACCATGTGCCATTCCAATAAGCCCGTATAATTTTCATGTAATTTTACAGAGGACATGCAGATTTTATACACATTTAATTAAGTGTCCATTACCATCTTATGGACAATAAGTGGAATTTTTTTTAATGGATATGGAATATTTGAAAAAGGTTGTGTGTCATAAAGCTTGCTGCCATAAAACAAGAAACAAAATAACCATGCTCAAATTGGTGTATTCGTAGGAAGTACTGCAAGTTGTTAGTAGGGTGCATTTTGTCTATTGAGGGTTAGAGTGCTTCGTTCTTCACTTCTTTCTATTGTTAGGTTTGCCCTTGTGCAGCTTAGGTGGTAATAAAATATGCTACCCGTCAAGTCTCACAATGCGCTTTTTGCTTGCGCAAACAGATAAGAGGTGGTCACGCATGTTGTAACAAATAGCTGAAACAATTGCACATATTCTTCTGTTGATGCAAGCCGTTGTCAATGTCGGACTCTTTGGCCTTGCTTGCTTAATCTGGTACTTGATAAGATGTATGAAGAATGTGTGGCATAGCCAGTGCCAAGCTGATTTCATGAGTAAATGAGCCTTCAAGCCAAGTGAAGACATAATTTTGTCCCAGCTTTTGCAATGATAGGCCTTAAGAAATTGTTTTTAGAACTATCATTGTACTATTTTTCAGCATGTGTTTTCTTATTTTTCTTATTTAATGTTATACTGTGCATTCATTGCACAGATCTGCCTGTTGGGATGCTGATGTTACTTGGACAATGCATGTCTGATTGGATACTTAAATTTTCTGTGCTGAAGCCATTGCATTGGGTCATCAAACTCGATGTAGAACTTACAATACGTCAAATGTTACAGAGCAAACTAGTTGACAAAGCTTAATTATTATGTATGGGACTCACTGTTGGCTTAAAAGTTATGGCATTGCCGCACAGACAGCTGTCAAACACGAATGTTTTTCAGCTCCGGCATTGCTTGTTTTGCACTGGCCTAGATGTCACTCACGGTATGCACATTGTGAAATGCATTGACAATGAGGGCCCCACCACATGTGTTAATGGCAGTGTGGAGTTTTTAGGTCAGGCCTGCGTCACCTTACGTCAAGCTTTATCGCCTGACTTGTTTTTGTTTCATCAGGTCACCACTTGGCTTCATTGAAGTGCAAAAAACAATGCCCCGATCAGCTTTCATACTTGGATGGGCATCGCCGACCGAACTTCTTAGCCAGCTTCTACCACTACCTCCAATTCTCTTACTATCAACGTAAGTCTTGCTTTCATGTGTTGTTTTAGGGTGACACCACCTGTCAAAAGCCAGGTTGTGTCTGTTATTCTGCGTTATTCAGTGGTCCACACCACAGATCCCTATCTATTACAGCTTTATTGCGATAGCAATCATATGGACACTCTCGGCTGAATTTTGCTGCCAGCGTCGATGTCATGCATCATATATGTGTACATATCTACATATATAAAATGCAAGAAAGAAAAAGATCCAGAAAAACGCACTCTGGCGTGCAGAATCGAACGTGGGACCTCTGAGTCGTGAAAGCGAGGCGTCAACCACTGAGCCACCCCGGAGAAGGTTCTTCACCGTTCAACCGTCAAGCTATTTATACCTACCACTTACCGCTGCTGTGTTTTCGGCATTACCAGAAAGATGGTGCAATGAGTGCACGTCGCCACATCGCGCAGCGGCGCCCGTTCTAATCACCTACGCGTACTTTGCCCGGCTTAGAAAAGGGGAGCTATGCTCCCTCGCGCGCCATTATCTTGCCGTGGCGAGGAGGGGAGGATCTTACGCCTTGGTTGGCCTCGGGCTTTACATGGTATGATTCTGCTGTAGTTACCGGGTGCACAAAAGTCACTGCAATCATTGCAGTCTCCGTTCGCGAAAACCGCGCGTGTTTGAGACTCAGCGAAGTAACAAATGAGATGCTTATTCGCGTGCATTCCTACCTGTAAGTAGGTTTCATGCATAATTTGTGCGCGAGAAATGCGGGACACGTTTTGATTTGCTTTTCATTCTGCGCATGACCTTTCAAATTGTTGCTATCACATTCATTGCTTCGCCTTTGCGGCAAAGCTGTGACTTTTTTCATAACTCCACCGTTCCTCTTACGAGATATTGAAAAACGATTGGTCAATTAGTCAGCTAGTCAGCCTAGTTTCTCGATAGCTGTATTTTCTAAACTATCTGTCTATTACGTGTGCTTTTTTTTCTTTTTAAGTCCTATGCATGTTCTTGGGTGCTACATTACCTTTAAGCACTAAGTAGTAAGTACGTGTACAGGAATGTGATCAAAGTCGCATTTTCATAATCGCAGCCTTCTAAAAACGCTCTTTGCGGTGTGAAATGCTTCAGAACCAGTAGATGTTTGAAGAAAAAGAAATGCTATCTTAGTTTTATATAGCTTGGAAAACCATGTAGATTGATGGACGGGTAGTGTTTTTGACACTTCAGGGCCTTCCAGCACAATGCATTCTATTCTTGGGGGTCTCCCCGCCAGCAAAGGCTTCCAAGTGCATCCTGCTGCCCCCACCTCCTCTGTACATTCTTTCCTCGCAGACAGACAAACACACGCATGCTATTGGTGAGAAAGCACATTCTGTGGGCTGTAAACACATCAGACAACATTTTTCGTGTTTGTTTGCTGTCTTTTTCTTACGGATCACATTGGGAGTCAACATGTGGAACAGAAAGGTTCTCGTCACCCTTTCTATAACTGTCTCAGCTTGCAACCAGCTAATGTGCGTCGTCACTCTTTCTATAACTGTCTCAGCTTGCAACCAGCTAATGCGCGATGGAAGCACATAGACACCATTGATTGGTTCATGCCTTTTTGTGCGGTGTGTATCATCAGAAGAACTTGAAAAATCTAACTATTCAGGAAACTTTTCAGTTCGAGGACAAAAACATAAGAGGAGTTTCACTGCCGTCACTTCAAATTGGAAAAGACATACCCATAGGCAAGCTTTTTACAAAGTCAACAAATAATGATGCCCTTCACAGGATTTGGGAGTATGAGTGCATCCAATTGCTGAGAATAACACAAAACACATTATTTTAGCTGAACCTTACTGTGCACTCCAACTTACTTGCAGTTAATTGTTCGCAGCTGGATATTATGACCTAGCATAGTAACTTGTCGTGCAGACATTTACTATGGAAGCACATAGACACCATTGATTGGTTCATGCCTTTTTGTGCGGTGTGTATCATCAGAAGAACTTGAAAAATCTAACTATTCAGGAAACTTTTCAGTTCGAGGACAAAAACATAAGAGGAGTTTCACTGCCGTCACTTCAAATTGGAAAAGACATACCCATAGGCAAGCTTTTTACAAAATTTACAAAGTCAACAAATAATGATGCCCTTCACAGGATTTGGGAGTATGAGTGCATCCAATTGCTGAGAATAACACAAAACACATTATTTTAGCTGAACCTTACTGTGCACTCCAACTTACTTGCAGTTAATTGTTCGCAGCTGGATATTATGACCTAGCATAGTAACTTGTCGTGCAGACATTTACACAATTTTGTAACGAGCACTTATCTCATACTTCAAGTCTACACACTTTTTGTTGGCTCATTTTGGCTTGGCCTAAGTCTTTTCTTTCTTCAACTGTTACTTTAAATTTACCCAGAAGGGGAAAGCTGGGTTAAACACTGGGCTGTATAGAAAAGCTCGCCTCTAACTAGTATTGGGAGCTGCCACCAGTCACCCAACTTTTTAAAAAAAGCCTTACAGGCACTGTGATCGTACATTACCTGAACATACTAGTGGAAACACATGCAGCAACAGCGCATACTGCGTTGCTCTTCACTGCTGTGTATTCATCACGAAAGCATAAGTTGATAGGAATGTGTGCTGCAGTTAATTATCAGCTGACTAGGGATTTCTCATTTTTTATATTCTAAAATATGACCCAGCTTAAATTTTCTCATGAATTCGATTTGGACATAAGAAGTCAAACCTGTATATATTGAATTCACAGAAAAAATATAATTAGTTTGATATATCATATAATATGGTATGAAGCTTTCAAGTATTCCTTCTTAGTTTCAGTGAATGTTTTTAAAAATGTTGGTTTCAGTGTGCTAGTTGGCTTCACGGCAGTGCTTTAAGATAATGCAAGCAAGGAAGGGGACCTCGGAGCAGTTTAGGGGCGGGTTACAAGTGACAAAATATGGTAGACACGTCAATAGCGCCTCGGCATCTTGCAGTGCTGAGCGAAGTCATCTAGCACCAAAATTCTAGGCTCTAACGTCATCCTTGTCGTCTTTCCGTTTTTATTTTTTTCCTCTTTTCAATATTGTACTTGACATGCTTTTTTGGGATGCTGTACACAACGGCAATGTCAGACATTTTCCTACACTCAACTGCTTTGATTATCTCCATCTTTGCGGAGAACAGCAGGTCTTTTGGTGTTACAGCAGTCATCAAATTAACCAAGAAAGCGCACATGTGACTGGCGACCTCGCACATCGAACGGGCAGGTGCACTGACGAGGAATTCTGGGAGAAAGCAGGCGATGGCAATTAGCACTAGTTCCTACTCGCTCCGCATGATGCCTTCTTAATTATTCCATTTGCTCTCCCGGTGTGTACAGGAAAGTCTCTACTCGTGATGAAAAAACAACTTCTTGTGAAGGAAAGTCGAGCCAGGCCAAAAAAGTTTCACTTCCAGCTGGAAGCACTTCCATTTCGATAATTTGACATGAAATGTACGAATGTCAAGCTGGAACATTGTCGGATCCCTGCTATGGTTTGATCATATTCCTATTGGATACCCATCAAATTCAAGCTTAATTATAGTGCTATATAGCATAATTATCTGCCTGCCAGAATCTTTCTATTTGGAAAATTTTCCACCTGGTAAAGTTCAATAATCCACTGGAAATTGAACTTTTTTCATCTTAACTTTTTAACATTGGAACAGTTAACTTCTTTGGGTGTTTTGCATTCCCCGATGTTCGATATATGAAGGGTTCCACTTATTTTTGTTTGATGTTGGCCGAGATCTTATGCTTGGACGTTAAAACATTGCCAAGTTGGAGAACAGTTCAACAGTAAAGGATTATTCAATTTATCCAAATTTGATGTTGTCGGGTTTGAATTTACTGTGAAAAATTACTGGGGATAATAGTCATCATAATTAGCAATCCCACAAATAATAATGGGTGCAATCATCGAGTGAAAAAAAAATATATTTTTGCCTTTTCTCATTCATACCAACAGTCTTTGGAACTACCCCATTGCAGTATCTTTTGTCTATGAGAAGAATCTTCCCCCAGCAGCTACAATTTTCTATTAGTATATTACTTCTTACTAAGCAGCCAACCGACATAAACGCGAAGAAAAGAGTGGAGAGAATTAGCCGTGTTTCTTAACTGAAATATAGAACCAGTAAAGTACCAAAAAAAGTTCAGATGAAATACAACTTGTCTGCGGCTGGGAGCTCAGCTTACAACCTCTTCATGACATGTGTAATGTTGCACTAAGTGTGCTAAAGCAACTTCTCTCAGCCTACTTTTTTTTATGTCCATGTCTAGAGTGTTTTCGAGTGTGATTCATGGCTTATTTTCTATGTGTGAGAATGTCTTTAACATTTGCCAATATGCAAATGTTTCAGTGGGAAAGTTACAGAAGGCATGTGAGGCGACCCAGTCTTACCTGTTGCTCGTGCCGGATGATAGTGATATGTGGTACAACCAGGCCTTCTACGCACAGCTACCCGCCACTCAAGATGCCTGGTTCAAGGCGAGGCAGGTAAAGATGGCAAAATTTTATTGCGCTCACATTGTTGCGCTTCCAAAATGTCAAGCTTGGAATAAATAATTCAGCATATTTCTCTCACTGTTTGTGTGGTTACACTTACCAGTATGTTGATTATAGATTTTAATTTTTTGAATTTTAGGCTATGCAAAAATGTATGTGAGCCTAGTTTTGCTCAACAGTCAATGAAAAATTAAACCAGTGCAGAAAATTTACTGAAGAAAGTGGTTCCTTAGATATAGCCAGAAAACAAAAGGAAGGCAATGATAAACAAGCTAAGGCTATGCTGTGCTTTATTGCATCCATAAGCAATGGGAAGTGGCAAGCAGATAGTCTGCATTAGAAGCTATCAGTTATAATTGTTCTGGATGTAGTTCCTTCACAGAAATACCATAATACTTACGCCGATTTTATAACGCCCTCGATGTAATGCATGTCCCCAATCTCGTACCTGAAGATACCGAAGATGCAAGAATCACAGTCCACGATTGTTTGCTGGCAAGGTTTTCTTCAGAAGAATGTGAGAGAGAAAAGGCTGTTTTTATTTAGTCAAAGAAACTTTGTTGCATGCACTCGACAGCGAAATTGAGACTGCAGACAAGGAAAAACAAGCTCTGTTGATATTCACTTGCACAATAAAAAGCCAGTAAACAGTGCCGCAGTCCAAACTACATGATAAAGTGATAACTGTGCACTTGAACAATGTGAACATGCTGCGCTCGAAACGAATATAACCAAAAAACAAACTGTGCATGTATTTCAAGCCTAACGGTTAATTTTTTTTATGCAAGTACTGAAGCTGGTATGTAGCACAATAATTGGATAATTAATTGCTCACTCATTACTTTTAATTAGCGAAACTCGCACACAAAAACACATTTATTCATTTTCTTTCTCGGAGTGCCATAGAATTATGCCACACGAATTTCACACGTTTTTGACAGTGGCATCAAAATTCGTGTCTGAAGGGGACAAGGAAGCCGTAGGTTAGGAAACAACCTGTATTGGCAGGTTTCGCTTTCTTGCTAAGACTTCCTACTATTCTCGGCTTCGCAGAGGGTTAGGGATAGTTAGTTTAGGCATATAGCTCTCTTGTTCATGCCCACTTTGCCAAAGTAACAAGACGTAAGCTATTACGTCATCGGCATACAGCCATTGAACAAGCGAGGCTTTCTCCACATGTCACTCGTTTAAAAGCAAGCTAGGCCCACAATAGTGGCCTGATGAGGAAGTGTAGTAAATGCAAGACGAAACCGCATCACCGCAGGGCCACGACACAATTTCGCAGTGCAGAGGACTGTCACGGACGGCCATTTTTGGCGACACCGCGTCACGGCAATTAACGGGCGCCGTACTCCCCCACTGACCGTGAGAACGGCGGGCGCATGAAAGGGAGCCGAGAAGTACAGAACGGGGTGCTCTTCTTAGAACGTGGCCGCCTACGGTTGCTCCTTTTGTAACTGCGGCGGCGTCTGCAAGGTCGTAGAAGGCCACGATGTACCCCGAACAAGGATTAGACTACGAGACGCACCGGCTGAGAGCCAAACGGTTTGACCGTTCCCATGGGGAAAAGCGTGGGAAAACCTCTGGTGGCCAAGCCGTATGACAACAACCCAACAGGTTGTCACTCTCGCTAGTTGACGGCCCTCTCCCAATTAAAAAGGGGTGGGGTCAAAATATTTTTGGGCGGAGTTTCCATCAATTAAACGCACATGATTGGACCCAGGTAGAGGTCTCTTGTCCCCAAGGAAGAGAGCGAGGAGACACAAGGGGGATTTAAGCGCAGGATTTTGCCCTGCTAGGCAGACTAGTCGCTGACCAACATGGTGTAGAAACAGATCAACAAGCATCTCTTTTAGAAGTTTTTAGTGTGGCTCTGCATCGGCTGGCCACCTAAACTTAGCCGTTCGTCTAGTTGTGACGCGATATTAACGTCTGCAACGTAGACATCGGGACTTCGCCTCGAGTTAGCTCAACCTGCTCGAAGTCGCCTGCAAGCACTAGCCTCCCGGAGCCACCAGCGTTGCAACACCGCCGACATCGCAGTCGTGCCAGAACTCTCTTCGACTTCTCGCATCCGATCGTCGGGGACGCAACGCGGCCGGTCATCACACGTATGCCTTCACCTGTTTATATCTTCGAACTTTCTCTCCCGTAATCTATTGGTGTTAGTTTGTGTAGTTTGTAATTGTTCTCTCGCGTAAGCTGTTTTATTATTTTTATATGTATTTTTTTAGCTGTATCAAGTGTTGATGTATTTTGTTAGTTGTATTGAAGTGTTGTATTAGATCCCGTGTGCTGCAATATCACGAGTAAAGTTTGTTTTGTTTCTCACGTCTCTGATCTCTTCACTGTCTCTGCTTGCGTACGGAACGAACCAACCTGCTGTCATTCCCGTCACCGACTTCGCGCTGGCGAAGCTGAGTGGCAGCTTGTAACAATGACCAATCGAAGAAGTAGATGCTACATAAAGTTGCCCATGGGCAAGCTTAGGTGGAAGGAAGGAAGCAACAAAAGGAAAAAAGGCAGGGAGGTTAACCAGAAAGACATCCGTTTGGCTACCCTAAACTGGGGGATTAGGGAAAAAGGCGGGCATTGGAGAGGAGCGCGGAAATTTCCGAAACGAAGTGTCTGCGTGGCACACAGCACTGTGGTATATCTAAAATGTGTTCGCGGCAATCACAATTTACATGTGTGAATAGTGAACACTATTTCATATGTGAATTGGTGAACTTGTTTTAGAAGTGTACAAAAAAAAATTGAAATTATTTACTCGCCCTTCGAGCTTCAATGTGTAGAGTTGGCTAATTGGACATCCAAGTGCACACTAGAGGGTGTAGAAACGTAAAGGAGTCAGCACAATTCATCTCTTGCTGGTGTTGCTGACTCTTCCAATACGTGAAACCATTGTTTCTGATCTTGATATTTGCTATTCTGAGGGAGAAGTTGCTGTTTGGTATGATTTGGAATCCATCCATACTGGATGGAATCCATACTGGAATCCATCCATGAAAGTTGCTGTGCCTAAACTGAGGCTAAGAGGGACAATGCAGAAAGATGTGAAGGTGCCTAACATGCCGTAATTAAACGCTCTATTGCAAAGAGGCTGCAGGCTGCAGTTAAACACCTGAATATTCTAGACGACTGAACCGTTGTGCTGACTGACAGTTCAGTATTAAAACAGGTTCATATATATTCCTGGTATAAAGTGCTAGCCTGAAACTGGAATGAAAATTTTGTGTTACAACTGCGTTAGCTGTGGTTCACTAATATATAAAAGGGCCATCCTTACATTTTTTGGAAGATGAGTTGGGTTAATGGAAGTGTCTGATGTTACATAGTATTTGTGTATTTGCCGGTTTAAATCAAAATTTAGTCTTTGATGCCACTTACTGGTCGCAGGAGGTGGAAGAATATGTTAGACGTCGGGAAGAGGAGCAGGAGACAATAAAAGCCATTGAACTGCAGCTCGGCAAGGTGTGTATGCCTTCTTCATTTTATTCCAAGTTCAGGAGTGCTAAAGAGGTTTAACTTTGCAACAAGGGGCACAAAGAGGGCTGAAAATGCTAAAACCACTGCAGTTGATTACTGGCTCTCATGCGTTTTCACCCATTTTCATTACTTAATTTCCATAAAATACCCCCTCCATCAGTGTTTCGAGAGGAGGGGGGGACTCAAGCACCTTTCCTGGCTGTTGAACGCAAGAAAACATGTGACACAACAAGGCAGCACAGGCTATCGCAAGCTTCTCTGGCACAGATCGCACATGAAAGACAAGAAGCTAGATGAGCCACTGCAAAAATAGCGTAAATTTGCTCCGCGAGCTTGCTTACACCCTGCAGCTTTGGCAATGCTGAACGGTAGTGGGGAGATTAGGCCTGTCTACCAGTACTAAAACCACCAGCAGCAGCTGGCTGGTGTTTTTCCCTTCGGCAGCGGCGGGTCAATGGTGCAGGATTCATCTGATCAATGGTGATGCATTTGGGGGGGGGGGGGGTGGAGTTGCAGTAAATTTAAAATTAAGATTCAGTGAGGTTAGAAATTGGTCCCTTCAAATTTGAAAAAGTAAACCTCCTTCTCCGAAAGAGTAAAGCAGTTCATATATAGCTAGATGTCTTAATGTTATTTATTTGCAAATACTGGTGTTTTGGTTTTTTAGACATATCAGGTATAAAAACAGATGTTCAGCACCTTGAAAAAAAAAACTATTTAGAAAAATACATGTTGAAGCAGTTCTCTTCCGAATTGCTCAGCACTGAGTTCGCCCAAAGACCCATGAAACTTTTTCTTTAAGTTGACAATCTACAGAAAAAAAGAACCCAAAACAATTCGGAATACATCTAACAGGCACAATATTTAGTGGATGAAATGGCGTATGGGAAGTAGGCGAGAAATGCTGGTCATAGCGACGAAGTATAAACCTTATCGGTTTTATTTAACAGATTCTAACATAGCAATTTCATGTCTGTGGTGAGGTTACCAAACTATCAACACATATTCGAGTCTGACTAAAGTTTTATGTGCTGTCAGTCCACATTCTTTCGCCGAGTTTCATAATGTCTGTCAAAGATTGCAAAGTTTTTGAAGAGGTTGTTGCAGATTTTTTCAATGTGCGTAAGCCATTTGATGCATGTTGTGAGAGTTGCATCAATGTATTTAAACCTTGTAACACATACTAGACTTACACCGTCATTAGTATATCTAAAATGAAGAAGCCGTTTTTTATTTGAAAAGGTCGTGGCTACAGTCCTTTTGAAGTTAATAGACATTTGCCATGTTTCACTTGAGTTACAAAATGTTTTGGCTTGTTTGTAAGCATTCTGGATAGTGCTTAGAAGTGCGAAAAAGCATCCGACGCGCAAGATAGAAGCGCTCACCTTGTCTGCTCCTTATTTCTTGGTAACCTTGTTTTATTTATAGTTTTTTTCATGCAAATAATATCTTCATAAACTTTACCAATTGTTCATTGCAGGTTGTGGCAACACCTCAAGTCAGAGAAACTATCGCAAAAGATTCGTCTTTCAACACAAGCAGAGTCTCCGTCATTCAAGATGAGAAGGCTCTCAATGGAACTCGTGTTGTGGCCGACGGGTTCTTGACTGAGGACGAATGTACGGCCTTGCTTTCACTAGCCGATGTAAGTTTAGAAGCACATATTTCAAGTATTGTTTAAATCTGAAATTCATCACTTTTGTCACATTTTTTAAGTTATTCAATTAAATACCTTTTATGCTACTTTTTAACACTTGAAGATTATTGTGTGCATTTGCTTGCATCATTCTAGGCTGCCCTTTTTTTTTTAATGGCCGTAGGTAAGAATGCAGATACTTCGTAGGACAGATTATGTGGGCAAAAGCAGCACTTGCAATGTTTCTCGTTTGGCGAGAAGTGTGCAGTTGGCTGTCTATGATACTGTCTGTTGCTTGGATACGTTGCCACTTCCTGCAGACTGCTGCTCTCACCGGTGACGGCTACGATGGCAAACAGTCTCCCCACAGCAAGTTTGAAACATTCAAAGGGATCACCGCTGGCCGAATCGCACTCGTAAGTTTGTCACTGAAATTTGAGCTCAATCGTTGTAACGATAGTTTAGCTCCATTGTATCAATTCTGTGCAATATTCACGAAATTTCAACTGTGTTCTAGTATTTTTGAGTTTTTGATTAAAACATACACTGCTCTGCTTCACCTCACTGCTCAGTGTAGTTGTATCCCAACAGTGAAGAGAACGAAGTTTGCTTATATTTGGCAATGGTTTACTAATGGCAACATTCAGCTACTCCCATGTCTTTCTTGACTAAATGCTCTCTGGTTCCTTCTTTTCCACTAGTCCCACTGACACTGACATCATTTGTATTGAACCCACTGGCAAGAACCATAAATGGTTACCTTAGGTATTCAGCTGGACCCCTTCACAAGAGACATGCACTGGGGTTTTTGCCCCTGTATGAGGTGTCTCCCATAAGCAGGCTGTGATGTTCTCATTTTCTGATCAACGCCTATTTCGATATAGGCACACTGGTGTCTTTTATACCAAATTGTATCTTACATCAGTGCCTCGTACAGTGGGGTTTAACTGTAGAAGCACTTCTTGAGGCACACTTTTTCTTTTGTGTGCAGCTCACAAAAAATGGCCAGATAGACAAGCAGCAGGCCGAACTTTTCAACGAGGCAAGTGAGCGTGTGAGGATGTATGTTGAGTCTTACTTCAACTTGAATGCGCATCTGTACTTCTCTTACACCCACCTCGTCTGCAGAAAAGCAATGTCTGGTAAGTCACTGTTATTGTACTGCGGCCATTTATGATAGCTTGTGGCACCCTTCCACTCTGCTTCATGCATAGCAGGCAGTGCTGAATAGCCTTTGGGATAGTTCTCTGATCATTTGCATTCACAAGTAAAAGAACAGTGGGAAGTACCATTACCGCCTTCTCTATTTTATCAATGCCAGCCATGTGCGCCCGATGTAGCCATTCGCCATCCTCTCGCTAAACCCTTTTCTGCTCTCTCCTCCCATCACCTAGTCTTCATGTGCGCTTTGCAATCATGGGGAATAGAACCCTCCATGTAGTGCCTCATTATGGAAATTGAATGAAGTGTACCGAAGCATAGTGGCGCCAGCTCTGTGCCAGCGTGAAAGAAGACGTTGACGTCCGTGTGTGGCTCGTGCTTGCCGGGTTCCTGCCTGTACCAGCTTGTTGCGGCTATTGTTTCTCGAATAATAACCTGTGTTTTTACGCAACCTTGCTCGTTGCATTTGGTGGAGATGCTGGGTAACGTCCTGGAGCTCCGCAGCCGTAAGCTACCATCTCAGTCCGCGATGACCGAGCGCGTCGATCCCCCACAAGGCTCTTCCACGCTGCCACCTGTCATGTGTTCTGGTGTACTTCGTCTGCGTGACCCACTAGTATACAACGGCACTGAAGATCAAGATGTCGAGGACTGGCTGGCAGAGTACGAGCATGCCAGCGCGATTAACAAGTGGGATGACCCCGCGAAGCTGACTCACGTCATCTTCTACTTCACGGATTTGGCCAACTTATGGTTCACCAACCACCAAGCCGACATCCCCACCTGGTCGGTTTTCAAAGAGGCCGTCACCTCGTTTTTCGGTCGTCGAGCCATGCGTGAGCTTCACGAGCTACATTGAGGATGTGATCAGCCTCTGTAGGCGAGTTGATGCGAGGATGATGGAGGCTGACAGAATAAAGAATATATTGAAAGGCATTGATGACGACGCTTTTCATATGCTTGTGGCCAAAGACCCACAGACCGTCACGGCCGTGATTCAGCTATGTCAAAGTTTCGATGAGCTGCGCAAGCAACCAATTTCTACATGTCGTGCTAATAGGCAAACAGCTGATATTTCGGCCTTCGAGTGCAAAAGCAGTGGCCTTGACTACAGCATGTTAATGCCTCAAATTCAACAGTACATCCGGGAGGAAGTTGCTCGACAGCTCTCTCTTGTCGCCACCATCAACGAGACCCCCACAACAATCGACCACTCACTTCGCCGTGCTATTCAGACGCAAGTTGCCGAGGCTCTCCCTTCGCCCGCGTCCCCTATATAAGTGGCTGCACCGCTGACTTATGCAGAAGCCGTCCGCCGACCTCCTGCCCAACCGCCGCTCCCTTCTTACAATCCAGCCACCAACTACTACAGGTCACCAGTTTCAGTTTATCCGGTAAATCGGCCCGTCTGTTACAACTGTGGTATTCCAGGACATGTCGCGCGCTACTGTCGTCGCAGTGGATTCTATTTTAATGATGTTCAGCATTCCGGCAACATACCTCGGCAACCAGAATCGCATGTGACACCTGATTCACATGACCCCCGCCCACGTCGACCAGACTTCAGCCGACGTTGATCTGCTTCACCCCGTCTTCGGTCTCCTTCCCCCACGCTTCGCCGTTCCAACCACGCCCAGGAGGAAAACTAACAGTCGCAGTTCCTGAGGCAAGAGCTGCGCCACCGACGAAATTTCCAAGGCCTCATCTTTCGCCCCCTAACGAGATTGCCGTGTTTGTGGACGGTTTCGCCACAACTGCTCTTGTCGACACAGGTGCCACTATTTGTATAATCAGTGAAGTGTTATGCCGCAAACTGAACAAAGTGACGACTCCACTGGTTGAAATTTCTTTACGCACAGCAAGTTCGCAACATGTCCAACCTTCTGCCACATGCACCACTCGTGTTGTGATTCAAGGAGTGCTTTACATCGTTGAATTTGTCGTCCTTCCGCATGCGTCTCATGAAATCATCCTGGGATGGAACTTTCTTTCCGCTAATCATGCGGTTGTCGACTGCGCTCGTGCTCAACTCGTTTTGTTTGCATTCAGCACGACATTCATAGATCTCCCTCGCTCATCTAAAAAGGTGATCGTCGCCGCTGATGTCGTCATTTCTGCTTTTTCGGTCGCCGCGGTATCTCTTTTGTGCAACTCCGTTTCCGATTCAACTGCCCCCTTTATACCGTCACAAGAATGCGCTCGTCGCCGGAACCTTGTCGTCCCGTTTGCCGCCATAACACTTGCCGATGGCTCCAGTGCCATGTTGTGTGCAATTCGTTCCCTTGTCCCGCTACCTTATTGCATGGCGAATGTATTGGGAGTCTTGACACTTATGATGACATCTTTCCTTTCGATGCCCGTTCTGATACGACACCGATGTCCGTGGATGCTGTCACAGCTGCCACCACGCCCTCAATACCTGACGAAGACGTTCTGTTGGGCAGTGTAGACACCGGCTTTACGCAAGACCAGCGCAATCAGCTCATTCAACTACTTGACCGTTTCCGCACCTCCTTTGACCACGGACAACCTCCATTGGGACGCACGTCAGCTGTCGCTCACCATTTCGACACCGGTCATCATACTCCACTTCGTCAGCGCCCCTACCGCGTCTCGCAGGCTGAGCGTGACGTCATCACTCAACACGTCGACGAGATGCTGCAACGTGGTGTTATTCAGCACTCACACAGTCCTTGGGCTTCGCCAGTGGTCCTCGTGCGAAAAAAGGATGGCTCCATCAGGTTTTGTGTGGATTATCGTCGACTAAACAACATCACACGCAAGGATGTTTATCCCCTGCCACGCATTGATGACGCCTTGGATTGTTTTCAAGGTGCGGAGTTTTTCTCTTCACTGGATCTGCGCTCTGGATATTGGCAAGTGCCAATGGCTGAACCGGACCGTCCAAAAACGGAGTTTGTGACCCCTGACGGCTTATATGAATTTAATGTAATGCCCTTCGGTCTTTGCAATGCGCCTGCGACTTTTGAAAGAATGATGGACAGTGTCCTCAGGGGGCTACAATGGCACATCTGTGTTTGCTATTTAGACGACATAGTTGTATTCTCGGCGAATTTCGAAACTCATCTTTCCCGTCTGGAACAAGTTCTCCAGTGCCTTACGGCAGCCGGGTTGCAACTAAACTTCAAGAAATGTCGTTTTGGCGCTCGCAAACTCACAATTCTCGGCCACGTCGTTTCAAAAGAAGGAATATCGCCAGACCCTGCCAAACTGCATGCCGTTGCCGAGTACCCCAAGCCTACTACCCTAAAGAAGCTTCGTAGTTTCGTAGGCTTGTGTTCCTATTTTCGGCGTTTCATTCGCAATTTTGCCTCTTGTGACGAAGCAGGGAAAGCGAGAGCAGACGACGGAGTGGCCGATCGCTGGAAGGCGAGAAAAACGAAGGAGCTCGGGCTGCAGAGAAGATTAAGAAGGGCGCGCGCAGGCGAGACAGTTTTTTTTTTTGGAACGCCGGCAGAACGGGCGGCAGGTTGTTGGAGAACCCGCATCTACGCGCGAGGTTCGCATACACAGGGCGCCTGTCTTCGGGACAGCGAGCGCCTCACGGTCCTCGCCTGGCAAGACCTGGGACGCGGCCTGCTGCTCTCGGAGAACCCGCACCTACGCGCGAGGTTCCAGATTGTCCACCGCCGTCGAGACGAGCGTCGCAAGGTCCTGGCCTGGCGCGGACGAGCCCTATCTGGCTACCGGCTACCGAGCGACGGTTCGTTCACTCGGCCCTTAACCCCTGCTGCTGCTACGTCGTTTCCACACCGGACATCTACCCGACGACGATTACGTCATCACAGGGACTCTGCCAGCCCCACAGCCTCCTGGTCCCCAGCACCGCCACGTGAGACAATTGACTAGCAGTGTACGCTGCCGCTTTATGTATTTCGTGTGTGTATGCTGTCAAATACAATTGTAGTGTGGTTTGTTAACGTCAGATACCGTCTCCTCCATCCGCAACGCGTCACACGCTCTGCGGCGCGACGAACCTCACCACTAACTTCACATCTGGCGTCCGCGAGACAGGACTGCTCTTATCCTATAAAAGAGCAGCGCGTCGCTTATGCGGGTCTGACGGTTGACGATGGAGACGGACAAGCTCACAGCAATTGGAAAGGAACTGGGGTTGAGCGGTCCAGGGCTAAAGCAGTGGATCGATGAAGAGCGCGTACGTGAACGAGAAGCGCGGGAAGTACGTTTAGCCGAACGCAATGCAGCAAAAGAAGCTGATGCCGAGGCACTGGCGAGGCTACAAGCAGAAAAGGAGGTTCTCGAACTAAGGTTGAAGCTCCGAGAGTTAGATGCGACAACGGGTAGCGTGACTACAGGTCAATCAGTAGAGGGTCCGCACATGGGTTCTCCTCAAAGCTACGAAAGTCCGCACAAACTCATACCGCCCTTCAACGAAGTTCGCGACGAGCTGGACGCGTACATCCAGCGCTTTGAACGCGTCGCCAGGAGCCAGGATTGGCCGCAAGACAAGTGGGCCCTTTCACTGAGCCTTTGTTTGACCGGTGAAGCGCTAAGTGTTGTTGGCAGAATGGCACCTGACCATGCCATGGATTACGCAACGTTAAAGAAAACGTTGTTGCAGCGCTTCCGGTTTACAGAGGAGGGCTACCGCACTAAGTTTCGGTCGGCGAAGCCTGAGGACTGCGAAACGGGTCGACAGTTCGCTGGGCGATTACTAGGTTATTTCGACCATTGGCAAGAGATGGCCAAGACCGAACGGACGTACGAAGCTCTGCGAGACGTTATTGTTTCAGAGCAATTCATCACGCAGTGCCACGAGAAGTTGGCAATCTTCCTGCGGGAAAGGGATTGCCGAGGAATTGAAAAGCTGGTAGAAGCTACTGATCATTATATGGAGGCGCAGGGTTTCGTCAACCTTGGTAAAGGTAAGGACGACAAGGACCATAAAAAGCCACCAGATCGAGCGCAGGCCGCACTACGGAAAGAGGAAAAGGACAAACCACATTGTTTGCTTTGTGGAAAGCGCGGTCATAAGGCCTCAGATTGCTGGGCAAATACTAAAGGGCCAAGGACAAAACCAGCCTTCTGCGGAAAATGTAGACGTAGTGGGCATAGCAAAGAGGACTGCCCTAACAAGGAAAGCGGTAAAGCCTCTTGCCTGAAAGAGCAAGCAGAAGGTCCGAAAGCATCAAACCAGGAGACACAGGCTTCCCGGCAAGGTACTGATTGCTCGAAACGTACGAGAATCAAGTGGGAGGACAAGTCTATGCCTACGGCCGAAGGCGTCCTTGAAAACCAGCCCGTTACGGTCTTACGGGATACAGGATGCGACTCGGTTATTGTGAGAAGGTCCCTTGTACCAGTCAGCAATCTGACGGGGAAAGTTTCCTCTGTGTGTCTTCTTGATCGAAGGGTACTGAAACTGCCGGAGGCAGACGTGCGAATTATTTCACCCTTTTTCTCAGGCAAGACTCGCGCGATCTGCATGGATGACCCACTGTATGACGTCGTTCTGGGAAACGTCCAAGGGGTCCGTGACGCCTCCGATCCTGATCAAGATTGGAAAAGACACCTACGTCCAGCTAGTCCGATGAAAATATCATCTAGGGTGGGAGCGGACGACGGATCGCTGACTGGATCTTATACTACAGATGCATTCACTTCGGTTGCGAGGCAATCAAAGGAAAGCGAAGTCGCCGCGACAGTCGGACAGAGTTCTCGTCGCCTGCCGGTACCAACAATAAGTCCCCTGGATATGAGTGCACGTGACTTGCAGAAAAGTCAGAGGGATGACGCTAGCTTACAGAAATGCTTTGAGGCCGTCGATAAACCCATCCAGACCAGGTTTGCCGAGATTCTTTTCTTTACAAAAGAAGAAATTCTATACAGGAGGTACAAGCTCAGATCGAAGAGAGAAACTGAACAACTTGTTGTACCTACAGCCCTCCGCCATTGTGTAATGCAAATGGCTCATGAAGGAATTCTTGCGGGCCATCAGGGTATAAAACGCACAACAGACCGTATCCTCGAGGAGTTCTATTGGCCCGGGGTACTTTCTGACATCACACGATTTGTGAAATCGTGCGACACGTGCCAGAGAACTTTCCCAAAACACTTAGTTGGGCGAGTACCGTTGGGTAAAACCCCCGTCATTGATACACCGTTTAAGAGAGTGGCCATTGACATTGTGGGACCATTATCTCCCAAGTCAGAAAAAGGGAATAGATACGTTTTGACAATGGTGGACATGGCAACGCGGTATCCTGATGCGGTGGCGCTGCCAAGTATTGAAACAGAAAGGATCGCTGAAGCACTGTTGGAGATGTTCTCGCGAGTGGGGGTACCTCAGGAAATCATCAGCGACCGAGGCACGTCTTTTACGTCCCACCTAATGCGCGAATTCAGCAGGCTTCTATCCTTCACACAGTTGCCGACGACACCATATCATCCCATGGCAAATGGTCTTGTCGAGAGGTTCAATGGCACACTTAAACGAATGATAAGACGAATGTGTCAAGAGTGCCCGAAAAGTTGGGACCGGTACTTAGCGCCTTTACTTTTCGCCTATAGAGAAGTTCCGCAGTCAAGTTTGGGCTTCGCCCCGTTTGACTTACTGTATGGCCGTTACGTCAGAGGACCCATGTCAATATTGAAAGAAATGTGGACTGGTAATCATCTAGATGATGAGACGAAGACCTCGTACGGCTATGTAGTTGACCTGCGGAGACGTCTTGAAAACACTTGTCGTCTAGCCAAGGAGGAGCTGCAGAAAGCCAAACTTGTGCAGAAGAAGCACTATGACATGAAGACTAGACCACGGCGTTTAGCTGTTGGAGACAAGGTGCTGCTGCTACTCCCGTCGGACAACAACAAACTGATTCTAACATGGAAAGGGCCTTTCACAGTTCTAGAGAGGAAGAATGACGTGGATTACGTTATTGATTTAGGAACGCGAACATCTCTGTTTCACGTCAACCTCCTCAAAAAATATCAAGAACGACCATCGGTACCACAGCCAACAAAAGAAGCGTCAGTCGCGTGTCTGGCTGATGATACTGAGCACGACGATCTACCATGCGTACCTTTTCAGCAAAAAGAATCTGCTGCCGATGTGAACATATCGGAAGCACTCTCTACTAAACAGCGCACGCAGATCGCTAGAATACTGCATACCTACGAGAATGTATTCACCGACATTCCCGGCAGAACACATCTCACCCAGTGCAAGTTGAATGTCGCAACGGATACACCAGTGAACATACGGCCGTATCCACTACCGTTTGCTACCAAAAAGGCAGTGAGAATGTAGGAGCAGACTATATGAGCCGGTTGCCAAGCGCATGAACATCATCGCTACACGGCTTGAGGATTTCGCAGTGTCGGGTATAATTCATGAAATTTTTTTTTTTTTTTTCGGTGCACATTACTTACCGTGGCGGACCAACTTTCATCTCGTCTTGCGAGTACCTTTGAGAGTGTCGGGTGTGCGGGGCCCTGAACACTGGTGACAACTTTCGTGTCTCTTATGTGTGCCGAGTGTGCGGGGCTCGGAAGTGTAGTGCAGTGCTCCGAGTGCGCGTGTACTACGGTGTCCCAAGGGATCCAGTGGCAGCTGCAAGTTCTTCACAGGGAAGAACCTTCTTAAGTGGGGGGTAATTGTGACGAAGCAGGGAAAGCGAGAGCAGACGACGGAGTGGCCGATCGCTGGAAGGCGAGAAAAACGAAGGAGCTCGGGCTGCAGAGAAGATTAAGAAGGGCGCGCGCAGGCGAGACAGTTTTTTTTTTTGGAACGCCGGCAGAACGGGCGGCAGGTTGTTGGAGAACCCGCATCTACGCGCGAGGTTCGCATACACAGGGCGCCTGTCTTCGGGACAGCGAGCGCCTCACGGTCCTCGCCTGGCAAGACCTGGGACGCGGCCTGCTGCTCTCGGAGAACCCGCACCTACGCGCGAGGTTCCAGATTGTCCACCGCCGTCGAGACGAGCGTCGCAAGGTCCTGGCCTGGCGCGGACGAGCCCTATCTGGCTACCGGCTACCGAGCGACGGTTCGTTCACTCGGCCCTTAACCCCTGCTGCTGCTACGTCGTTTCCACACCGGACATCTACCCGACGACGATTACGTCATCACAGGGACTCTGCCAGCCCCACAGCCTCCTGGTCCCCAGCACCGCCACGTGAGACAATTGACTAGCAGTGTACGCTGCCGCTTTATGTATTTCGTGTGTGTATGCTGTCAAATACAATTGTAGTGTGGTTTGTTAACGTCAGATACCGTCTCCTCCATCCGCAACGCGTCACACGCTCTGCGGCGCGACGAACCTCACCACTAACTTCACATCTCTATAGTTTCCCCTCTGACTCAGCTTCTCTCCCGTAGCGCGGACCTCTCTGGCTGGAATTCCCACTGCGATGACGCATTTACGACGCTGCGCCGGCTACTCACGTCTCCGCCAGTTCTCCGCCACTTCGATCCGAATGCACCCACTGAAATTCACACGGATGCAAGCAGTGTCGGCCTCGGTGCCATTCTCGCTCAACGCAAGGATGGCTGCGACGAGTACGTTGTCGCCTATGCCAGCCGTACCCTAACGAAGGGAGAGTCCAACTATTCCGTCACGGAAAAGGAGTGCTTGGCTATCATTTGGGCTATAGGAAAATTTCGCACTTATCTTTACGGTCGCCAGTTTGATGTTGTCACAGATCACCATGCCTTATGCTGGTTAGCGTCCATGAAAGATCCTACTGGCCGCATCGCTCGTTGGGCTTTACGCCTTCAGGAATACGATATCCGTGTTGTTTATCGCTCAGGACGCAGACATTCAGACGCCGATGCACTATCCCGTTCTCCACTGCCTCTTGACCTTGCCTGCTTATCAACTGCCATTTGCAATTCGTCATCGTTGAGCATCACTGACATGGCATCCGAACAGCGCAAGGATCCTTGGATCAATTCTTTGCTCGGCGTCCTCTCTCACAGTTTGTCAGAAACGACTTCACGCTCCCTCTCTCGTCAAGCAAGACACTTTGCTGTCCGTGAAGGCTTGTTGTATCGCCGCAATTACGTGACGGACGGCTGTAGGTGGCTCCTTGTCATCCCTCGTCATTTGCGTTCGGACATCTGCGCTGCCTTTCACGATGACCCCCAGTGTGGCCACGCTGGAGTATTTAAGACTTACTCTCGCCTTCGTCTAAGATACTACTGGCGCGGCATGTATCGGCACGTTCGCCAGTACGTTCGGTCATGCACCACGTGTCAACGACGCAAGACGCCTTCTCACAGCACTGCTGGCCCTTTGCAACCCTTAACCTGCCCAGCGAGACCATTCGGCCGCGTCGGAATTTATATTTATGGTCCTCTACCCAACTCTCTTCGAGGCAACCGGTGGATTATCGTCGCCGTCGATCATTTGACACGCTACGCTGAAACATCTGCGCTGCCTGCTACCACTGCGAAAGACGTTGCGTCCTTTCTTCTTCACCATCTCATTTTGCGACACGGTGCACCTCGTAAATTACTGAGTGACCGTGGACGCGTGTTTCTCTCGAACGCCGTCGACGCGCTGCTCAAGGCATGTCGCACTGTCCATCGGAAATCCTCGGCATACTATCCTCAAACCAATGGCATGACGGAACGCTTTAACCGTACCCTTGAAGATATGCTTGCCATGTACGCCTCTGACGACCACACTAATTGGGACCAAGTGCTCCCTTTTGTCACGTAAGCGTACAACTCTGCACCACAAACAACCACTGGCTTTTCTCCTTTCTTCCTCCTGTACGGACGTGAGCCATCATGCTCCATGGACACCATTCTCCCTTACAGGCCTGATGTTTCTGAAGCGACGGCTGTTTCCGAAGCAGCTGCTTATGCCAAAGAGTGTCGTCAACTCGCTCGCTCATTTACCGCACAAGACCAATGGCGCCAGAAAACTGACCACGATTCGTCTGCGTCTACTGTACACTATAACCCAGGAATGCTGGTTTGGCTCTGGGTTCCGTCTACCCCTCCCGGTCTTTCCCTGAAGCTTTCGTCGAAATACCATGGACCCTACGGTGTGGTGCGGCAAACATCTCCTGTCAGCTATGAAGTTGAGCCCATTGATCCACCTTCGGACCAATGCTGCCGTGGGCGTGAAACAGTACACATATCACGTCTCAAACCGTGCTATGACCCCCTTGTCATGTCCTTTCCCTAGGTCGCCAGGTTGGCTCCTTTCTGCGCGGGGAGTAATTGTACCGAAGCATAGTGGCGCCAGCTCTGTGCCAGCGTGAAAGAAGACGTTGACGTACATGTGTGGCTCGTGCTTGCCAGGTTTCTGCCTGTACCAGCTTGTTGTGGCTAACGTTTCTCGAATAATAAGCTGTGTTTTTACGCAACCTTGCTCGTTGCAGATGTAATTTTTTGTTCAGTTGTGTACAAATTTGTGGAGCGGCGTTGGCGGTCGCGCTGGCTTTGTGAGAGACACGGTGTTTTGAGATAAGCACGTCTTCGTATGCGGCGCTATCCGTGTAATGAATGGAGATGTGTCACTGCGACGCTGCTGCATCACGAGCGCTGTGAGGGGGCGGCGGCATCGCTTCGAGCCACACAGAAGCACGAATAAAGGAATCTGACAGACGTATGATTCTGGAGAGTGAAACACGTCTATCGCATCTCTGTGGGAAAATGCTCGGAAGCACATGTGACGCAAGCAGCCCTACCCATCATGTAGCATCACATCACAAACACTCCCTGAAATAAGGCGGACCGACGGCTCCCGTTTAGGAGCCCACATTTGCACTGGCACTAAATGGAATAAAGGGGGCATCGGTACCATGGAGTCCCTGATAGTTGCCAGTGGCACCACTGTTGTGGTCAGTGCGCAGATATCTATTTTGTTCTTTCAGCTCATGTGAATCTTGCCCAGTGGCCTGATGAATGCTTTGTAACTATTTTGTGAATGGGCAACTTCTTTTCTTTGACGTACCACTTTGCCTAGCTTTGGCTTTCTCTTCATTGAACCAGCAACACCATGTATTAACCAAAGTAAGAAAACTTCACAAGGTGAATGACTCATGCAATATGATCACATACAGTGCGTCTCGCATCAGAAAGGTATAGGTATGCACTGTGTGATTTGTTCTGACGTGATTAAATTAAGAATGTGACAGAGAAGCTGAAGAGAGCATAAAAAAGATTAAATCTTATTATATTTGACATGTAGAGATAATGTAAATTACATGTACATGAAGTTAGGACAGAGCTCGGTAAATGGGATCGGCTGAATTCATACACAAACTCTATGTGTAGCCGGTAAGTGTATGTTGCTCCTTCTTGTGCCCATGACCTCACGTAGTGCTGCATTTCATCCCACTTCGGTAAGGCCCGTCACCAACAAAGCACTGCCTCACCCATCGGGCAAGAAGTCAGAGCTTCCCCCTTTGTTTATCATGTATTGCTAAAACTTCAGCATTGCTGACGTTGTAATGCTATGCTAGAATGCTCTGATTGTCTGTCTTTAAATAAACGACAATGGTTTCTTTCTCCTCTGTCTAACGACTAAGGAGATAAGACTGTCATCGGTCGGGAGGGGCAACAAGTTTATAATCGCACTATGATTTCAAAAAGAACTGGATAATGTAAACAAGACAACAAAATTAGTCCTGGCCGGAGACTTTAACCTACCAAATATAGACTGGATTTCTTTATTGGCCGGTAATAAGGATGCTACTAGCAGCGAAAAGTTATTTGAAATAATGATCAGCCATAACCTAACCCAAATTGTTCAACAGGCCACAAGAGTAACATCGGGTTCTCAGTCACTGCTAGACCTGGTATTCCTTTCGGGCACTATGGAGGACTTCAGTGTTACGGTCGAAGACGGCATATCTGACCACAAACTGATTTCGGTTGAGATTCTATGTGGTACAAAACCTGGAAAACGATCCTTCGTTCGGGTGCCTGTTAGTGACTACGGCCAGGCAGATGACACGTCAATATTAGACTTTTTGGAAACTGCTTTTGATGATTTCAAGCAAGCCTCTAATAGCGAGTCAGTTGATTGTTTGTGGCAGAAATTGAAATCAATAATTAACAGCTGTATAAAAAGGTTTGTTCCCATTTGATTGAAAAAAACAAGGAAGACTAACCCCTGGATCACTAGAGATGTTATCCACACTAAACGCAAAATAAAGAGATTACGCAAAAGACAAGGCCACTCTGAGCAGATTTCCCAACTACGAGCAGCGTTGAAAATCCAAATCTCCAAGTCCAAAAAAAAGTTCTTCAATGAAACGCTTTCTGGGTTCTTGCGCACTTCGCCTAGAAAATTTTGGCTATACTTGAGCGATCGGAAAGAAGCGATTGAACATATCGCGGTTGGCTCTGATGTTGTAACCCAGAAACAAGATATAGCTAGTGGTTTCAATCGCTTTTTCCAATCTGTATTTACAAAGATGGCATTCACGATGAAGATAAGGAAACGGCCGATACTTGCACATGCGCCATGGATCCAGTTTCATTTGATCAAGCGGGCGTGTTTCAGCAGCTACTTAATTTGAACGAAAAGAAGGCTAATGGACCGGATGGAATACCAACTGTGTTTTTGAGGCGGTATGCGGAGTGGATGTCGTTTTACTTAGTCATTATCTTCGAAAAATCACTCTTGACACATTCGCTTCCAAAAGACTGGCTGAGCGCCATTGTGAAACCAGTATTTAAAAGTGGCGACAGGATGCTTTTTACCAACTACAGGCCAGTGTTTCTGACGTGTGTTTGCTGTAAGGTTTTTGAACATGTCATTGCCAAACAGATGGCTATTTTTTTGGAGACAAATGGGCTGATATGTAGGCAACAGCACGGGTTTAGGCAAGGGCTTTCCATGTTATCCCAACTGATTGAAACTCTCCACGATTTTGCCGCTGCCGTAGATAACAGAGAACAAGTCGACGTGATATGCATAGACTTTGCAAAAGCCTTCGATAAGGTCTCCCACCATAAATTGCTCTTCAAGCTCAAACGAACAGGCGTAAACGAAAATATCCTGAAATGGATTGAGGCATACTTAACGAACCGCAAGCAGTTGGTACGAATTGATGGGTTTGAGTCTGAATCACTTGATGTTTATTCCGGTGTGCCCCAAGGCTCCGTGTTGGGCCCATTGCTGTTTTTGGTGTATATAAATGATGTTGTTGACATTGTTAACCCTCCTGTAAAAATTAAATTGTTTGCTGATGATTGTTTAATCTATGCCCCAGTGACGTGTGTGAATGACCAAATTGTAATTAATGATTGTCTTGATGATTTTCAAACATGGTGCGATAAATGGGAGATGAAAATAAATTATTCTAAGACAACATATACGCATATAACTACCAAGAAACACGTTTTACCATTTACGTACAGCATAGGACCTAATTATTTACCGCAGGTGTGTGCATTCAAATATTTGAGAGTGCATATTACGAATGATTTGAAATGGCGTGCACATGTCGAGAATGTATGCTGTGCCTCTTACAGAAAACTGCGTTTCTTGCGTGCTAAATTACCGAATGCTACGAAAGACGTCAAGCTGCTTGCATATAAAACATTTGTGCGCCCTGTTTTAGAATATGCTTGTGCTGCCTGTAGCCCCCACCAAAAGGATTTAATAGATAAACTTGAACGAATTCAGAGACTTTCCGCGCGATTTATATGTTCGAAGTATAAAAGGACTGATTCGGTTACCGAGATGTTAAAACTAAGTGGTTTGGAATCTCTAGAAATTAGACGACAAAAGCAGCGCCTAAAAGTATTTTTTCAGATATTGCATGGTCAAATAAAAATAGATAGAACAATTTACGTACACCCCCCGCATAAGCTCAGCAGCCGGATCAATCATGACGCGGCAGTTCGCCCCTTCGGTGCTCGCACGGACGTCTTTCGCAAATCTTTTTTCCCTGATGTTATAGAAGCGTGGAACAAATTGCCGCGACATAATGTTGAAAATTCTGACGTTAAAAAATTTGAATGTGCTCTTGATGTTTACTTTGCCGAGCAATGAATATGCTATTGTGTTATTGTTCAAAGTTGCTGAAAATATCAATGTCTGTATTTACTTTCCATATCCTATGCTTCCCTCCCTGTAATGACCCTCAAGTGAGGGTTGACAGTATAAATAAATAAAAAATAATAAAAAAAATAATGTGTTTCAGTGATACAGACTTTTACGATGTCGCCTGCACTATGTGTCTGCAGGTGCTTCCAGGAGACCTGAAAGCGACATGAGCCACTCAATCCATGCAGACAACTGCATCCTTCAGAAAAGTGGGAATTGCCTTAAGCAGCTACCAGCGTACATCTGGAGAGACTTCAGGTATGCCATTTCAAGGTGTGCTGAAATCATTCTACATTGACACTCACCTGCCCATGCCATTTTGATGAAAGGCGAATAGGCCACAGATTCACTAAGAGATACCAAGCAGAATTTTGGACCAAAATTATATCATTCCATGGGAAACAAACCACGTCATTTGCAAATGGATGTATGTTAGCACGTTAGACCAAATCTCTAGTGTACTCTTGGCAAGCTGGAAAGTATGGGTGTTTGGTATGGTGGTTCTATTCTTACAGGGGTGGTCTGTGCTTCAGTGTAATTGCATTACAGTTGAACCAAAAAATATTGAATCAATCGCTATATTGAGCTATTGTACATATTTCTGAAGATCCGAAACAAAATGTATACGAATGCACAATGCCTAATCGAACACTGGTTTAATGCCAGTTTTAGTATTATGTTGAAAGCTGTGCTGTGCCCGAGTAAGTGCCACTGCTGACTGTATAGCACAACAAATCGACGTGTCAGACTCGATATATGCTTCACGACCCACACGTTTACTACACACTCTGCACATTTTTTATTCTCCGCGCCACATATCCAACATGTCCGACTTCTCTTTCGTACCCTCGTCTCTCTCCTCCTGTATTCCCACGCTCACTCGCGCGCCCCCTTCTGTTCACTCTAAACTCGCGCCATCTCGTTTTTCCACCCGTCAACCACAGTGTGCTCCCTACTCTATCTCATCTCTCGCAAATGAAACATAAGATACCCACACAATAGAAGCTAGCTTTCAAAAATGAGTTTTATTCTCTTTTCTGTAGAATAAATGCAGAAAGATGAGTGGGGGAGAGTGAGCAACAGGAATCAACACACAAAATTGCACAAAGCAATCTTCCAGCATTGCCAAGCCACCTAGTCACAATCATTTTACTGATGTGAAGTAAAAGGATGAACAATGATGCACACTTTTTCTAGTTATGGCATGAGAAAATCGATTTATTTCTTACCACAGGCAACTGATACCACGCTTACACACAGGTCGCCCAGATGTGCAATTTCAGCTGGTTCAATTATTTCACGTGTCAGTTTCTGGCCATTTTTTTTAAATGCAGCAGCTTTTTTAAAGATTGGTTAGCAACCGCAGTCTATACGCCGGGTTGTGCATGGTGTCGGTTTTCTTCAGTAAAATAGAAATGGATTTTCCCACCTAAAAAACGCACAGGGTCCCTTATGCATTCACCAAAGAAGACTTGAAGGTGAAAGCCTACTTCTTCTTCTCAGTAGATGTATGAGGGAGCAGGGAACACAAGCCGTCGTGGTCTCACATGCCAATGCCAAGTGCAGTCTTCATTTTCTTTTTGTTGAGGTTGCGCGCTCTCCAATTTTGTTCGGTGCCCAGAGGGAGCTACAACAGCATGGTCTGGTCTTATGCCACATGACATCACCCCAGAGTTTGCCATGTCACAAATTGTTCGCGATCTGGGGCGTCATGCTTTCATCATATGGTGACATCATGACGCGATGACATTTCGCATTGCTCGTCGCCAACACCACGGGACGGTAGCCGCTGACGGTCAAATTTCTCGTTTCGTGAAGCATCTAAGGCTTTAATTCCTCGCATACTACATGAAGGCGTCCAGTCTGCCGGAACAAGGCCCTTGCTACGCCTCGTAAAGTGGACGGCTGGATGATCGCCTCTGTAGCTCAGTTGGTAGAGTATCGGACGCGTTATCTGAAGGTCCCATATTTGGTCCCTGCCGGCGGCAGGTAATTTTTTGTTCATTATACTTTTTTTATATTTACAACACAGTTACTAAAAGTAGCATCCCCAATACTTTTCTTAGCTGTCTTTCAATAAATGTTGGGTCCAACAAAGATTAATAAACCAGAATTTGTGACATCATGATAAATTTGCAAATTTTTGCGATGTGTGACGTATATGATTTACGTATTCTTCGTTTCACCAATAAAAATTTCAGTTGGCAGTTAGCACCCTGTTAGAGATGGGAAGGAAGGAAGTTGCAGCTGTAACCGGGTGGAGGAACTGAACGCAGACCAGAAGAGGATACGGAAAACGAAACAGGGTTTATGACATTATTTACACATATTTACAGAAAAGAAGGAATAGTGGTTTCACAAACCACGAGCGTGGTGGTTGAACGTTACATAGTTCAGAGCCTGGTGGTTGAACCGTTACATGGTTCAGAACGACGTCCAGCACTCTGCCGCGTCGTTTTATGCCCTGTCGGGCTCCTCCTCTCCGAGTCGAACACCAATCACGCACACACAGGTGAGGGGGGCGAGCATACACGGTCCACGTGAACACTGCACTGTGGTGGCGCCAGCAGGGCTCTTCCTCGTCGTGTGTGTGCCGTTTAGCCGAGAGTTCCCACTATCCCGGCAGCACACTTCAAAGGGTCCGCCGCACAGCTCGCCCAATTAGCGGGGCGATCCGCGGTGGCCATCGCAGTCTCTTTCAGGAAGACGCCGTCCCAGCTGCCCCCCTTCGTCGTGGCGCCGCGACGACACAACGTCTCCTCCTCCGACCAGCAGGGACAATGCCTGGCGGGCATAGGCAGTCGGCTGGTCGACCACTTGACTGAGGATCAAAGAAGTGCCTCTCCGCCGTCAGCTCCGGCGCCAACCACGCCAGCCCTCCTGTCGCCCGACGAGTCGACGAGGCCATCAGTCACGCTGCTGCCTGAAGGACGACAAAAGGGTCCGCATTTGAAGGACGGGAACTCGCCTTTGCTTGTCGCATGGTCTGGGTAATTACTCAAATCTTCGACAGCGTCCGGCAGACTGGGCGCCGAAGGGATTGAGAGACGAATCTCCAGGCCTAACCTAACAACCCGTGCTCGTGTCACCTTCCATCGTCCTGTCTTTGCGCTGTTTTTCTTCTAGTTTGAACTTACGCACCAACCAGCCTGCCTTTTGCCACTTCTCCTGTTTGCAACTGGCATACCAGAAAATTGTAACTATTTATCTTCTGTTTCGTATTTCAGTTCCGTGTTGTACCTGAACGATGACTTTGTGGGTGGAGAGTTCGTCTTTGCCAGGCAGAAAAACAGCATAGAGGTAGGCATTCCTTGTGGCTCCTACATGATATGTGTAGCTCTGTGTTGCTTTGTGATAAAATTCAACGGTTAGCCAAACTGCTGTGTCATTCACATTCAAATGTGCATCATGTTTATCTATTGTCAGTGCTTATAGTACATTTTTATGCGTTGACTAACGCAGTACTGGCAAAGGCAAAATATGTATAGGACATCAGGCATCACCAGGAGCTGATTTCTGCTTTCGCTTTTTCCGAGGAGTGTTGTCTATTCTGTTATTATGCTCTTGTGGTACAATATTCTTGCATACAATGTCTGTATTGTCTCAGAAGCTCTAGGCACTTTGAATGTGCTAATGTTCCGCAGTCGGCATAGGGTACAATTTTTTCATAATTAACAGTAGAGTGCTATCTAATACTTCCAAAGCTAAGCAACCCTTTACCATTTGTTGATACTTAAGCATCCGAGGAAGTCAAGAAGTCTTTTCTTTCCCTCTCATTTCCTTTGCTCTTATTATGAAAATGAAAATTGCTGGGAAAGTCGAGTTTAAAAAAAAAAAAACTACATTTTTCTCGGTTGTATTTTTATATTTATTTTGTATTTATTTACATATACTGCCATCTTACGCAGCAAGATATCGCAGGAGTACAAACGCACAATAAAAATACAATATGAAAAAAAAAAGAGTCATCAGTGAAAGAAGTTTGGCAATTGCTCAACAAATTTATCATGTGACAGCTCTTGCAGGGAGGCCGGAAGACCGTTCCAAAAATCAATAGTGTGAGGAAAAAAGGAAAACTTGCAGCAATCAATGTATGTCTTCGAAGTAGCTATGTTAAGGTGATGACTTCTCGTGGTGATTAGAGAAGATGGGTTAGTAAAGGCAATGGGTGCATCTATAAATGTTTCCCCTTGAGCAATCTTATGCAACAGGACAAGACGGTCACAGGTGTATCGGAGAGCCAAATGTTTTAGCTGTAATTAATTAGCATATAATGTTGGTGAAAAGTGACAATCATAACGCTTCCATGTGAATCTCATGGCTTTTTGCTCAATATAATCAAGCATATTAATTTATTCGGCATGATGCGGTGCTCACACTACAAGTGTGTACTCTAGAAGAGGCCTTATTAGTGATCTGTATGCTACCAGTTTGCACTCCATAGTTGCATCTCGAAGGTTTCTCTTTAGATAACCCAGCTTTCAACATTGTGTAGTGATATTATTAGTGTAACACCAGACCATGTTTTCTCTGGTACATCCCACTCATGTCTCTCTGTGTACACAGGCCTCGGTGAAACCAAAGTGTGGCCGTGCCGTAGCCTTCTCGGCGGGTGCGGAAAATCTCCACGGTGTGCTTCCCGTGGAACATGGGAGGCGTTGCGCTCTTGCCACATGGTACACATTCGACGCGAAATATCGGGAGAGGGAGCGAGAGTTTGCGCACAACATCATCAACCAGCGTCACTCGTCGGGACGCCAAGAAAAGCGGCCGTCAAAAGTTCGCAAGGAAGAGGAGCTCTTGGTGTTAGGTCCACCACGTAGTCATTCTATTCAAGGCACAGCAAAGCGTCATATTAATGAACTGTGATGCAAAATTGGGCACAATCTTACAAACTTATGCAAAAACTTATACTTACTCAGCCAGGCCTGCCAAAGCTTTCGCTTAATTGTAATTCCCATTGGTGATTCCAGTGGTTCAAGTGTGTATATTTTTCTGCTCTTTTTTATGCTTTAAAGGGGCCCTGCAACACTTTTTGAGCATGGTCAGAAAATCCTGCCGATCGGTAGTAGAGGCTTCCGACAACACGCGAGCCAAATATTATAGTGCAGCGCGCGGCCTGGAATTCACAATAAATTATCAAAGTCAACTACAAATAGCTTTCTCTTCTGTCGACAAATCACGGAATTAAGCCCAGTAAGTCCATCTATCAGCCATTGGCTGACTTGAACATGGCGCTCTCGGTTGTTACGGTGGTTGCTGCAAGAAGCCGTCACTTGTCCCTGCGTGCGTGCGCGATCCCACCGAAAAAGCCGCGTATTTAAAGGAAAAAAAAAGAAAAAAAAGCTCAATGTCACAAGGCGCAAGTGACGTTTTTTTTTTTTTTTTGCCCCTCCCATCGCTCTCTGCTCAGCTTCCAGCGCTTTCGTCGAGACGAGAGAACGTGATTGCAGCATGTGACAAAACTTTGTAACTCTGCTCGTGCTGGACAAATTCTTAAGATTTTTGTAGCATTCAATTTATGAGGTAATACGCTTTTTCAGTAAATTAATTCCATTGTTACTCAAAAAAGTGTTTTAGGGCCCCTTCAGAGTTTACTGAAAGTGTATTTGAGGCAGTGGTTTGTTGTAATGTCTAAGTGTTTTACTGATGGCTCACATCGCATGTCTCGAGCCATGTGCAAATGAAAATTTCTCATACGACACAGAGTCCAGCATTTTGAATTAGGTTGTATTCATAGGACATTTATTGAAATAGTAAGTATTTCTAGCCAGTATTTTTGTTTATGCTGTAATAATATGATGATTCTTAATATTCGTGTTTATTAAGCTCAGGTTGGATTTACCGATACAGCAGGTATCATGGATGTTTGTAAGGTTGCCAAAGTCCCACGAAAGAAACAAATGCCAATCTGCTTAAGTTTAGCAGAGCAGAACACAGTGATTTCCGTACATCTGAAACACGAAACGTTACAACTCAGAAAGTTTTTGCCCCCGTCTGAAGGCATAGCCTAAAGCTCAAGATACTGCCAATCTGGTTCAGTATATTTGTAAATTACGATAGCGAAAATGTTGTTTGAGAGCTGGAACTTTGAACTGTTGACGTTGATACTGTGTGAAATTCCTGGCTGTCCTACCTGCAGCTCTGAATGCACAGCGGCTATTTTTGGTGGAAAAAACAAGTCGTATATTTGTATATAAGGGGTTTTTGAAGAGTAATATAAAATGTAAAAAGAGTGACAATTTTTCAGCATGTACACTGTAGAAAAGATGCAATTCTTCAATGAAACACTATGAAAACTGAAGTTTTTATTGTAAAAGTTATAGCCACGGTAAATACACTCGCCACTGACAAGTGGCACTTTAATCGTGTCAGCTAACTCAAGATTCCACCTCCTCCTCACAAATAAAAGGATGAAACAACTGTAGCTATCGAATGTTTCATCGTTGCAGAAGAAGATAATTTTTTTGTTTGTTTTTTTGTGCACTTTGTGGACCACATTTTGTGAGGTCTATAATTATTATATAATTAAGTTGTCAAAATGGTGAAAATAACCTCTGCAGATGGCGTAGAGTGTCACGTGTATTGTTGTGGCTGTTACTTTACGCACAATTTTCTAGTCACTTCTTATTTACACGGTAAATTGACATATGAAAACAAGATTGTAACTTTTTGCATTTATGTTTATGTTGCGGGTAAGTATTTATTATGCTAAGGTACAGGGGCCTTTTCGACTGAAATTTCAGGCTTACTTCAGGATACCTGCGTAGCCACAGCGTGATGTATAGATAAAACTGGGCTGATAAGGGTTGCCAAAGAAAAGTGCTAGCGTGTTGGGACCATAACGTTCAGTTTAACCAATAATGCTTTTATTTTTATGAATGCTTGTGCTCTCATGCATGGCTTTGAAGTTTATTTTGTACCAACAGAATGTTAACATATGCATTCCTGTTATGACAGATCAGCAATGCCTGGCCGAGCACTCTGTATGAGATTTCGATGCAACTGAACGCGCAAGTACAAATTTGATTTTGTTTGAGTTATCTCTGAAAATTATTTGCTTGCAGCCTCCGACTGCCGCAAACATTTGGTGGCAGCTTGTCTCTTGCTAACTTACAACAGGCAAAACTATATTAGGTCAGGCGTTTCAGTTGGTATAGCCACTAATACCCAAAACTCTTCTCACTTTTAGTATTTAGGCTTTTTTGCACTCAAAGTGACCTTGCAGTTGTGGGAAGAGAATAGCATAACAGGAAATGGACTAGTGTTAGACCTTTTCTTCTTTACAATTATCACTTGGCATCAAAGAACCACTTGCAAATTTCAACACGCTTTCTCACTGTTAATTTGCTTTGTGACATTACATACATAGTCAGTAACAATACACAAAAAATAGAAAGAAACAAAGCAATACAATGCAGTTATTGGCACAAAGCATGGCTCCAGAACCAATATTGTCTGTTGCAAATTACTTCATTGATTACAATCTCTAACATAGACGTAAAGGATCTGTTTTTGACTTGGCAGGTGAAACGTTTAAGCATTGAACCCACAAATTTGATATCATTTCACAGACTGAATATTTGGCGTGAATGGTTGAAGAGGGAGCATTGCCTTCAAAAAGCTGTGCAGACAGGCCAGAATTCAATTGTGCCATAAGCTCTTTTGCATGAACAATGCCTTGCTCTGTTCTTGTTTTTTTTATAGGCCTGCATCAATAGTGGATTCGAAAATGAGCAAAGGGAGTCAAACCCCTTGTTACTGACTGGGTAGCAAACCTTGTCGTTTGCTACCCAGTCACTGCAGCCGCTCATGTTATAGGTGTGACAGATGTCTTTACAAATTGCGTACATGTTTGGAATGCCAACTATTTCTTGTGGCCAGTAATTTAGTGTTGCAGGATTTAGGCAGAGGTATTCCCATGCTTTGATGCTGGGGCTCTTAGACAAATATTTACGATGGCTTGATTGCCGAGTTCTCCACGGGTATTACACTTATACATTGACATCTAGCATAACATTTTTGTCCTGCCATGGCCATATTGGAAGTGGGAATATTAAACTTTTTTCAAGGAATTCTTTTTTCAACACATAGGTAAGAATTTGTTATTTGTATATTTGTAGAACAAAGCATGCAAGTTTCACTTCTTTGCTTTAGCCCCTAATCTTTGAAGGTAAAAATTTTTTGTTCACTTATTGCAAATGTGAAATATGAGGGCTTGTAAAGACACTGGTTGGGGTGAGACTGGGTAATAATGTTTTTAGTTCTGAGCTCAACTAATATTACATGTTCAATAATGCTTTGTTTATTTATCATTATTTTTTCTAGCACAACTTTGATCAGCTGGAAGCTGCCTTCTCCTACCTACTCGTCCACTTCCCTGCACTGCACGTATTCCCAACTAATGGCAGCAGGGGCTGTAATTCTAATGAAATTATGAGAGCCATTCCTGCATTTTAAATCTCGTAATAAATTAGAGCTGTCTCATCATACAATGGAGATTAGGCATAAAAGATTGCTTTACAGTCATGGAAAAGGTGTGTTCATTAGCAAACTGTATCTGCAGGAACGAAGCGTGACCTGAAATACAACGTCATGACAAGCCTTATATCAGGTGCAGAGTAGGAAAATGCGAAGTGGATTATTGCAAAGACGTGATGTTATGAACTTATCTTCCTGCCATTGTTGCATCAAGCTGCACGTCATTGCATTTGTCATGTGCTGGAAAAACAACTCAAAGGATATCTATCAACCTTTGTGGCTGGCTTTTTTGCACTAGCCCTGCAATAGGTGGTGAAGCAGACCACTTGGTGGAAGAAAGTAACCAACTACCATTTTATTTGGGTGATGAACTGTGCCTTCATAATGTGTTTACAGTGGGAGGAATGAAATGAGTGTATTTGTTTGATACTCCTAATGGTTTTTTTTAGTAAAACTGGTATAACTACACTTGCCTTTTGGCGGAGGCGGGGGTAGAGGGCTTCATATATATATATATATATATATATATATATATATATACTTAAGTTATGTGCTCATATTTTTTTGCTTTAGGTCGCAGCACTGTCAAGTAAAGTGTCATTGTTCATTAATCTCTGGTGCTTCTAAAACATTATGTTTTTTTAGGGATAATCCGACAATCCGCTCAATCTTTGCTTGTTGAATGCTGTACATTTTGTTTTGTGGTTGTAATCCTACAATGCTGTTTTGTGCAGATTTGCTTGTTTGTGTAGTTTATACTATCTTTTGGGCTGGAAGTGTGTGCAATGCATTTAGGCACATTATATGTGTATATATATATGTATTTATTCTTGGTTAAACACTGCCATGCTTAGTTTTAATAATATGTATAGGGTGCAGTAATAAAGACAGAGCTCAGGCTGTTTCAGATCACACGTTGATTTAGGTTAGTGTGACAGTCGTATTGCATTGGACTTCTACGAGGTTAAGAAACATTGAGGGTAAGGGTACATCCACTATGTGGTTTTACATATCGGCACAATGGGGAAATGTAGATAGCAACATATGGAAAGGCCACTAAAGTTATCTTGAAGGAAAGTGAGAATACTAAAGCCGATATCTACCAAGTGTTATTGTTCGCACTTTAGCTTGTTTACTGTAATAGTTTACTAAATTACCAGTATTAACAGTGGAGTGTTTATGCCAGCTGTTTGTCTAAGTCCATGAAACAGAAAATTATCATAATAATGAAACGGCATGCACTGACTCAAACCTCAGTATAACGAACCCAGATATAATGAAATATTGTTCATAAAAAAAGTAAATGAAAAGCAGTCTTAGAATAGATAGTAGTCTTTGTAAAATACTTTTATAACGAATTTTTGGATAAAACTAACTTATTTTCGTGTAAGGTGCAACTTTGTTATAATGAGGTTTGAGTGTATCTTAGTTCTTTTCTTCATCTCCCGCTTCACTCCCAGAACATGAGTGCCGGTTGTCCAGCATGAGATGGAATAACTCTGATAGTGGAGAGAACGAGTGCAGAGAAAGAGAAAAACAAAAGAAAGAGTAAAAGAAATTCTCAGCGAAAAAATTTCTTGATGAGGCAGGCACCCTTATACTCATAATCCAAAGGCGTACATCGTAACTACTCTGTCATCTAGGCATGCCTGCAGAGCATAACATAGCCTTGTATAGTAAGTATACCAAAGGGGTGAAAAATGGGAGGATGAGGAGGGAAAGGAGAAGGGAACAGAGTAAAAGCATAGCAGAGAAAGAGAGGGAAGAAAAACAGTGAGAAAGACAGATAAACAGAAAAAGAAAGAGGGAGTGATAAATATAGAAAGAAAAGGGTAGAAAAAGACAGAAATTAATAAAAATAAACTGTCAGCTGAAAGAGAAAAACTGAGAGGAAAGAAAAAGAAAGCAGCGATTGAAGAAAGAAACAAAGAAGGCTGTACAGCTCCGAACTTTCTTCAGGTTTCGCACCACTTGTGTAAAGCTCTTAATCTTTTTGTCATGATTTTTTCCTATAGAAAAGAAAAATGAAGGCTCATTATATTGACTTTCACTTTTTCTTTGCTGAGAATAAATAGTGTGACCGAAAAGTGCACCTTTCTTTCGCTAGATGTGCTCGAAATTTAGAAATTACAAAATCGGCAGAAGTTACGTCATTCCCGAACCGTTCCGGCAGCACTTCACGAGCTTGTCCAGGAGACGACGTTCTGGTGCACATTAGTTCTCTCCGCTACCCCACAGAGGATGCCAGGGCTTTCACATTAATTTCTTCTGCCGCTGGATCGAGCACTTTAGGGTTTCCACTATGATAGGTACTGTATGTGTGTGCCTCCTTCAGGAGGTAAAGTGGATGCTTGTGCGTGTTGGTATGACATAGCTGACAGAAAACAGCGTGAAAGGTGGAGTACACGAAAAATGAGCAAGTATATATTGCACATCTTCGGCGAATGAACTTTTGCTGTAAGTTAGTGATGTTGTTTCTCTCGTCCTATTAAATGCGAAGCTGTTGAGCCAACTGTTCCTTGTGATTCGGATTGCAGAAAGCTGTCATCATCTTAAAGGGGGCACTAACAGGAAAATTTTCAGTTGTCGTTTTGCTGCGGTAAATAAAAAGCCAAGCTCTCAAGAGCCTAGAATATGCGGTGATAAGTGCGAGTGCCCCCTGAAAAGGTTTTAAAAAGCTAGCTATTTATACTATACCTTCATGTCACAATATGATATGCACTTCTCACATGCTTTTGCATAAGCTAGTGTGGCATTTCCACTGCTGTTCCCCCCAGCGGCTCCTTTTGGTGCACAAGTGGCCATTTTGAAAGTTTTGGTACTTGGCGTCATCACAGCTAGCCGTGCTGCTTCGTACAATAGCTTGACGTCAAGATAGTGTTGATGTCAGTAAGTTCTCCACGAAAAAATTGACTTTAATATCAGAATAAAATATCTTATCAGCATTCACTAAGCTTCACTCTTGGTCAGAGCCCTCTCTGGGTATGGGAGGCTTGTATGGGATGAGTAAACTCCCCTTCGAAAAATGTTCTCACTACCCCTTCAAACAACCCTAGAAGGACTACCCTACACTGGTGAATGGGATGAGTGAGTTTGAAAGGAACACTAAAGGCAAACAGTTTATGTCAAAGTGAAATATTAATGTTTGGGAATGTCTGAAATGTCAATGTTATCAACAGCAATGCTCTATTTATTAAACGAGCAGTTAAAGGCAAATGTACAACACCATGTCAGCAAATGTACAACACCATAACAATTAATCGCTTGTAAGCAAACCAGTTGCAATAAAAAAACCATCCTTTCGTGCGTTACAACACGTAATAAAATGTTGCTTGTACATTCCTGTTTGAATCATGAAAAAAAATTGCGCATTACCATCATAAATAGCGCAAATGGTTGAAAAATTCTGTTTTTGCTGGGCCCAGTTTAACCCGGAAAGAACAAAACTTTTATTGCAGAAGCATCGTGCCTTTTACTTTGGGTAAAAATGTGTTGCAGCGGCGTAATTACAAAGAGCTGTGTTTCAATAAAAAAAAAAATCGCTCAGAATTCTAGGCAATACAAAGGTGCCCACGACTGGTTGCACAAATAGTCACAACATGTCGACACCATCATCCTGTAACCCCAAGGAGGTTTTAAAAAAAAATGCTGGAGTGTACATTACGGAAATAACTGCCCAGGCATGGAGAAAAGAATGAGAGGAGAGGGCATGCCCAGCCGGCACGCTGCGCGAAAGGTGTGGAGGAAATGGCGTCATTGCAGTCATATTCACTGGGTACATTGGCGGCGTTGCTATGATTACGTGTTGTGCAGTGTAGCCATTTATGTTGTAGCTTGTCTGACAATGAGCAACGGCGGCATGTGCGACTCCGTAGGTCTTATACTGAGCCGTGACTGACAATATCCGTGCTCTATGCCGCGTTGTTAGTTTGGCAGTCTTCTGCGGGCAGTTATTGTACTCGTAGCAACGTTTACAAAACCTGTTGTTAGCCCCGGGGCCTCAACAGTGTGTAGATACGACCGCGTGCCCATGTGCTGTGTGGCGGAAGACGCGGATGAAGTTCGGCGAAATTACGTTTGGGCACCACGACTAAACTGAATTACAACGGACGCCTTGCAAGTCAGTGACGGTTATAAGTCGGTTGCAGACTTGGGGGAGTATTTGCCCCTGCAGTTCTGGCTTTCTCGTACGAGAGTGGTTTCTGTGTAATCCGTTGTGCCTGTGCGGTCTGATGACACGGCCGTTTTAGGTCCACTTCACGCTAGCGGCAAGCCTGCCGTGTCGGCGCAGTGCTGTAGAACGTCGGTCGCCGCCGTCCGCGAGACACGGCAAGCTTCGCCGGCGAAGCGTTTCAGCCACTGACAAACATGGCTGCCCTTCGAAATGTAGTTGTCGCCATCTTGAATATATCAAGCGGCCGCCGTGCTCTCCGTAGCTCGTAAGGTCCGAACTGATGATTTCATTCGCCTTAGACTCATGTCCTTTAGCTTCGACAACACAGTACTCGAATCGATTCGGCCCCGTTTTTTGAGAGCCATACCAGGGACTATGGCCATACTCAAATAATTACTCAAAAAACGCTGCCGATCGGTAGTAGAGGCTCCCGACAACACGCGAGCCAAATATTATAGTGTAGCACGCGGCCTGGAATTCGCAAATGATCAAATTCAGCTAAAAACTGCTTCCTCTTCCCTCGACAAACGACGGAAGACGCTCGAAAATCACTCGTAGAATGTCCGGCCCATATATCAGCCGTTGGCTGATTTAAACATGGCGCGCTCGGTCGTTACAAAGATCTCCGTGGGATGCCGTAACTTGTCCACGCGTGCGCACGCAATCGCACTGAAGAAGGCGCGTATTCGAAGAAAAAAGTACTCAAGGGTCATGAGGCGCGCATGATGCTTTTTGTTTGCCCCTCCCATCCCTCCCTGCTTAGCTTCCAGCGCTTCGGTCGGGACGAGAGAAGGGAGAACGCGATTGCAGCGCACACGGAGGAAGGTGTGGCAGCGCAAAACTTTGTACTCTGCTCGTACTGGATGAATTCTTAAACTTTTTGTGGCGTTGAATGTGAGGCAATAAGCTCCCCCAGTGAATTGATTCCATGGTTACTAAAAAAATGTTTTGGGGCCCCTTTAAGCAAGCCTTCCCGAATCTCGGAGGGCATATAAGTATTTCACGTTTGTAGCTGTTGCTAATCCTGGATAGCTGGCGCCACTTGTACAAACGGCTGCTTTGGGAAACGTCATATTGAATTGCTGCGCGCTTTTTTTAATACCAAACAGACTAAAATGCTCTACTTACTGCGAAAACGTAGTCTGGGAACAACACGTACGACATAGTGTGAAAACCGCGGCAGACGCAGATCATAGCCTCCTCTATAACTTTGTGCCCGAGCGGTCGGTCCCTCAGCGCCGTCCCCCGAGCTATTATGGGATGCGAGCGCTCCTGGCGGAGCGCCGAGGCGCAAAACGAGAGAATGGATGGCAGCTATGGAGAAAAAACCGGCTTTGAGTAACTACCGAAAGGGCAAAAATGAAATAAGGAGGGAGGCATTTTACGATAATTCAAGGGGAAGCGCTTTACTGTTTGAAGCGAGATCGGGTTGCCTTAGAACGCGTAGTTATAAAGCAAGATTCAGTAAAGAAGAAGAACAATGCACATGCTGCGGGAAAGATAAGGAAACGGCGGAGCATGTTCTGATTGAATGTGGAGATATCCACCCAGGTGTACTCCTGTATCCGTCAACTGAGCTCGTAATGGTTCTAAATTCTCTAAAGAATTACGCGGAAGTTTTCCTCGCAAGAGCGAGAAAGATGAATCAGCCACTGAAGGCTGCCGTTGACAACGCCGCGCAAATACTACAGAAACGTGACAAACTCAAGTGCTCGACCCCGGGACATCATAAAAAACTTTTGGAGGTTGTGCTCGTGAAGTTTCTCCGCCCACTTTTTCTGAACTTCGCATAAACGCAAGCGTGCATAGGCCGCGTCGTCTGCTGTTATTATGGGATCGGTGCGGCATCTGGCGGCGAGCGCCAAAACTATAAGGGACGGATGGCGCGTATGTATTTAGCGCTAATGCGCGGGCACAAAAAAATATAGGAGGCTATGCGCAGATGATGCGGCTCAGTCATGTTGCTCCTCCGTCGCTGATTGGCTACGTCGCTCTCCGGCGAACGGCGCGAAAATGAGTCTCGGACTCATTCTTGGAATTGCAAAGAACGGCAGACGTGCGCCAAGAAGCAGCCGCACACGGCTGCCTGAGAACGTTAAACGGCGAAGTGTGGCAGCTTGGGCTAGTTGGTATGACATGACGATAGTTATGGCGCGAGAACAGAACGACGACACAGACAAAAAGGACACGAGCGCCCGTGTACTTCTTGTCTGTGTCGTCGTTCTGTTCTCGCGCTATTATCTCGTAAAACGGCGAGGCATGCTTGCCGCTACCGTGAACCGGCCCTTACTCAGCGGCCCGTGTGTTCTGCAGAAGTGTGAGACCCCATTTCTCGCTGTACGTTCCAGTCTAACATTAACACATCGGATTCGATCGTGCCTCTTAAGCAGGGAATTTGCTAGTTTAGACTCGCAACAATGCAAGTTGCCCCGCCGTGGTGGTCTATAGTGGCTAAGGTACTCGGCTGCTGACCCGCAGGTCGCGGGATCGAATCCCGGCTGCATTTCCGATGGAGGCGGAAATGCTGTAGGCCCGTGTGCTCAGATTTTAGTGCACGTTAAAGAACATCTGGTGGTCGAAACTTCCGGAGCCCTCCACTACGGCGTCTCTCATAATCATATGGTGGTTTTGAAACGTTAAACCCCACATATCAATCAATCAATAATCAAGAGCAACGCGAATTGTTCCACGGAATACGTAAATATTAGAATCACGCGAGTATTTCATATACAGCGCACTAAAGCAATGCGGTTTTTCATGGCTAGATGCTACGATGCGTATTCACATATTTGTGTCAACGATCGCCGTCAGACGATCACTGTCAGACGGCACTTTGAGGAGAGGCACACGCTCTGCTCAAGTCCGAAGCCAGAACGGCAACTCGGCACAAAACACGTTCTAGCCATTTAGAGAACCTCTGAGCAATTTGGTGTCACCTTCGTCGATAGAATAGCATTAAGCACACGCGAACAAACAAAACACCTGGCTTCAAAACAGCGCGGTCACACACGCCGACAAAAAGACCCAGAATCGGCAGCATGCACTTTTCTGCCGAGCGCGCGTTGCCGAGACGGCTGACCCCGCTCGTCGTAGCGCCATCTAAGAAGGCACCGATGAAGCTTGGAGATAACTGATAACGGCCCGAACATTATCTGCAGCGCATCGGGATTGCGTTTTTCAACGTGTTGCGGGGAGAGCGTCAGCACCTGTTTATTCTTTCACCGTGCTTGTGACGATCGTTCCCGAATCGTACAGCGGTGCCATCCACGTGTTTCGTCTCGGCTGCTTGTCTGTGTTCTCGATGCTCAGCGTAGACGGTGCTTTACAACGGCGATAGAACTCTCCCATACTGTAAGCTCGTTCGTTTCGTGACGGTCTCGAGTGAACCAGCCGCCGCGACTGCAAAGGACATGTCCACGCTGCGTGCTCGGAGCAGTCCGCAACCCGAACGGTAAGTAATGCGTAAGGCCGTTTTCTCGTCCATGTTGTATTTCGGGCGCTTGCAGGTGTCGTTCTGCAATGTGTCTAGCGGGGAAAGCACAATTAAAGGGGAAAAAAAGAAGTGCCGTCATGATGAGTGGGTGAAGCTCCGCAGGTAAACCATGAATCCTTCGTACATTTTACCCACTCGGTTTTAATACAACGCTCCCCCTAGCGTACGTCGCCGCACTCAATCGAACGATTGCCTTCCTCCAATGACACACGCCATATTTGACATTATTCCTATTTTATAACATCTCGCATCTTTCATCATCAACTACAAGTAACGCCGTCTAGTTTATAACATCTTGCATCTTTTCATCATCAGCTACAAGTACCGCCATCTAGTCAACACTGCAAGAACTAAACGAGAGGTGGCTACGGCTACATACAGGGGACGCACAGCCCACGACTTAAGGAGCTTCGCCCCTAAAGAAAGGAAGAAAAGGCCATTAGGCGCACATAGCGGCCTTGTGATGTGCCTTATGCACGTGTGAAGACTACTGTGGGGGCAGTACTTACATGCTTGAGCGCACTCTGTTAGGGATATTTTGTGCGATATGATTGCTTACGATAAAGCACGAATTCAGCGACGCGTTTTCAGGAAACACTGAAGCGAATCGCCTCATTTGGCCTCACGTGCACTAAAGCGCAGTTTGTTTTCATTTTAATCTGTTCTCATACTTGATCTCTATGTGTTTATCCTCGGTGTCGACTTGGGCTCATTAATAACGCATAGCGTAACCGTGCGCCCCCGTTTTCCAGCGCTTTCCGTGCGATACAGAAGTGGAATCACTGGAGTGTGTCGAGATATTCAGAAAACCAACGACCGTGGCCAATACGTGTTAGTACTAGAAAAAAAAATAACAGCAAATAGTAATAATATTCATTTAAGCGCCAAATGTAGCCGTGAAAATGTTAGTTGATTTTCAACACGAAATGCTTAGGAACATGCGGAATTTTCCTCGACATTGTGAAATTTTTCTTTTTTCACACTGACAAAAAAGATGGCAGCCCTGCTTTGGTCCTTTCACCACAATGCCTTGAACTTCTGATAACTCTGCGTAAATCTGTTGACAACGTGGACGGACCACTGGCCAAACGCGAAAATCATTGGCGTAGGAAAAGGCGTCGTCCCCGATGGCTCCCCTGTGCGAGTGTCTGAGAAAATCCATCTAAATATGCGCTTGTTGCCGCTAAAGGTGCGTTCATGAGTTGCGGATGCTCGGAGCCTATACACTGCAAAACGCGACATGAAAGCAACTAGTACGCTGCAAGCGAGTAGAAAGACGTGGCACGAGTGGTCAAAGGCCGCGCATTGGTGGTTGTGGTGGTGGTAGTGGTTAGAAGATGAGAAAAGGCACCTAATTTCTGCAACCCAGTCGGGAATACGGCGCAGTGCCTGGCGCATTGCGCCGTCTTGACACCAGACGCTCAACGTGGCAGTTTTATCAGTAGCGACACTCTCCTCCATATCCTCTCCAAAATGTCCAACCTTCCTCCTCCTCTCACAAGCGTTCAAACCTTATTTATATCCTCTCCCAAACGACCACCGTGCGGGTAAGGTGTCGGTGTGCCATTTTCCTATCAAGAATGCTATGTCACGCTGATAACACGCTCGATGTTCGTGGCGGCCCGAGATGCAGGAGAGGAGGATGCGTGGCGCAGCGGCTCGGTTAAAAAAAATGGCGGTGCTTTCCCGAAAATATCCAGGGACTTCAGTTTTATATGATTGTGGTCGCCGCTCGGGCATCCCGACCTATTCGGCCGTTGGCTGTGCGTTCACGTCATCTGCGAAGGCATCCACGCTGTGGTTGGAGCCGCGACGATCTGCATGACATATCTACCAAGATCAGCTGTGATTTCCTGTGACAAAGCGAAGATTTCACTGTGACAAAGCGAAGGACATAATCGTATCTTAATAAGCGCAATAATCGCTCTTAATTGCTGCTCGCACTGGTAGCCGCGATTGCCAATATCTTTTTCTCAGGCATGACAAGGTTGAGATATTTACCCCCGTATTCACAAACGCTCCTCGACTCGACTTACACCCTTCACTTGACAGAGTTGCGCACTGTGCCGCTGCTCGACTAAAATTGACGCTACGCTACTTAAGAATAACAGCAAATTATCATTGATATGCAGTGACTTTCCCTGCCTAGAGATGACGCTTCCCTGCCTAGAGATGACGCCAGCTAAGAGACGAACGCATATATAACCAAACAGAGGCTCAGACAGAATGGTGTTTTGTACTGGCAAGTTACCGCTACTGTAGTATATGTACTTGAAAAAAAAAAATGACATACGTGACTTATGCACATCAGAGGTGTGTTTGTGTGTGTTTTGAAAGAACATTAGCACTCCGTCTGTTTGGAATTTAATGCAAGTGGCATGGCAGTCAGAAACACCGAGGCGGCACAGAATAAAACGATTCCGATTTCTTCCTGCGAAAGCCGCAGTAGCAGCGATCGGGCGGGAACTGGCACGCAGCCTGTCGGCAACCTTTTCCACTTTTTTTTTTTTTTGACATCCTGCACAGCATAAACATTAAAAGAACGCCCGCCCGTAGGAAGCCATCGCGAGTAAACGCGCGCACCGCATTCCCCGCGCGTTCCGGTCGTGAGCATCGTGTCGTCTCAGCGGGAGACCAGGGGGCGCGACAGGCGAACGTGCCGTGCCAGAAACGCATGCGCGGGGTATAGCCAAGCACTGACGCCGAATTCCCTCCTGCTTGGAAGAGCGTTGTGGACGCATATGCGCCGCTTGGTCTTGCCGTCTCCTATAGACCCCACCTCCTTTTCAATTGCTCCTCTTTCGTGCGTTCTTTGTTTCTTTCGCGGTTGTTTCGCGTTTCCTCCTCTGTCAGCGTCCCGCAGAAGCGATCGAACGCTCAGGACGAGGCTGTCGATGAACGCTTACGCGTATAGCAGCGTCCCCACGTAGCAGCTGTCGTGCGATATACTGGCTCGGTGCCCGATGGTAGCAAGAACTATTGGGAGGTAGCGGCGAGACAATATTGAAGCCAGAAAAAAGAAATTCGGAAAGACCATCTCGACCATGGTGTAAGATATCTTACCCCATGATACGGACTAAGATTGAATGAAGATGTTCAAGTCGTAACAACCAATAGCCGACATTACCCGACACTTACCATCAATTTTCGTGCAATAGTCGACACTATTTAGTGTCATCTACATAGTATTGTCTTCAGGGCAGGAAGAGGCTAGTTTTTGCGACTCGTGTGTGAGCACGGCATGGCGTCGTTGGTAGAGAGCGGACAAGGCAGGGCTGTTTATCGATATATAGTCAGCGCTAACCCAGTGTACCTCTTTCCCAATAAAAACCGGTGGATGTCAGTGGTATTGGGAATCGAACCGACACGTCCCCTTTTAGCGACGAACGCTCTAACTTGACAACCGCATGCCGATCACTCGAACACAAGTTGCACAAAAATAGATCTATAGTGCTATTCCGTGCACAGTAATGAGCTTTTGTAATTTGTTGTAAATCATTGACCATGGTGTGCCCCGCCGTAATTCTTGAACGGCAAGTGGCGATGTTCTGGCATGCACAGCATTTACACCAGCCAATAGTGGCCGTAGATTCTTACACTTATATGCTGAAGGCAAACTGCGGCTGTGATGCTGTTGTTGCAACGCCAACTTTAATCGCGAGAGTGGGAACATATCCCGTGATTCCTTGAAGCCACAGCGCCTCAAGGCCCTCTAGGTATTGTAGTAAACTCTATGATGGCGGTCAATGACGGTTAGACTTGACATTGGCCTTCATTACGTCAACATGGGTCAGCACACTACCGCTCTCCGAATGCTGAGAAAGATGATTGACTGTCTAGAATACACTAATGCACACTCTATACAGTATTGTAGCAATAACTTGACCCGAGAAGATAAATATTTAGTCGTGTGTTCATCATCATCAGCCTGACTACGTCCACTGCAGGGCAAAGGCCTCTCCCATGTTCCGCCAGTTAACCCGGTCCTGTGCTTGCTGCTGCCAATTTATACCCGCAAACTTCTTAATCTCATCTGCCCACTTAACCTTCTGTCTCCCCCTAACCCGCTTGTCTTCTCTGGGAATTCAGTTACTCTTAACGACCAGCGGTTATCCTGTCTACGCGCTACATGCCCGGCCCATGTCCATTTCTTCTTCTTGATTTCAGCTATGATATCCTTAACCCCCGTTTGTTCCCTAATCCACTCTGCTCTCTTCTTGTCTTTTTTTGTTTGTGTTTATATACCAACACAAACAATTAAGCGAATACGTACACTACTACGGAAGAAATGTGTTCATGGGAAATGCCTACGCGGAATAGAGAGACTGAGAGAGAGAAAGCTTTCATTTTCGAAACCCAAGTCTGGGTCTAAGCTCTAGGGTGAGGTTTTACTGACTACCCTGAGACGGTTAGTATATACTTAAGGAGAATCGTCCACGAAGAGGTTGTTTCGCAATGTGTTTAAAAAGAGTGGTTAACGATTCAGAATACAACTACGGGAGAGCTGAAAGCCGTTCCGTGGGCCTCTCTTCTTTAGCTGGACGTATCGTAAAGGGAGCAAGTGGTGTCGCCAAACGAAGACCGTGATGCACAGTAATCTATACAACCGTTAATTTCCGCGATATTAGCGCTGGTTATAAAATGAAATTTGGACGTATTACTGCGAGATTTGATAGCGGGCTCATATACCAGCTACAGCCAAAGATATCTTATATAAGGGCAGTCAACTTTTATTTTCCATTCAGAGTAGAGAGAGAGAGAGAACACAAGGAGAAAGGCAGGGGGGTTAACCAGGGCTGAGCCCCGGTAGGATACCCTTCACTGGGGAAGGGAACTTAGAGGGGAATGAAAGTTATAGAGGAGGAGAGAAAAGGTCAATGACTGGGCCTACGCGTAACAGTTTCACCATCACAAGCGATGAAACAGGCCTGTGTCTTTGAGAAAATGCAACAGTGCTTTCGTTGCCTTTCCGGAATTGGATGGGCAGTGCCCTGATCCCAATACTTTCTCTCGACGGTGAAATCACATCTGTCCAGTTGATTGGAAACGCAGTGTTTTAAACCCATTCAGAGTACAAACTAAAGTTGAGAATGCACTTCAGCGGGGACGGCTCTGTCGTGAACGGCAGATTCTTGTGGTTGAGAGGTGGAGGGAGGGGAGTGTGTGTGTGTGAATGAGGCAAAAAAAAGTTGTTTTTTTTTTCTTTAGCCCTTGAAAGGAGCACGACTCAGCCTGCACTGTATCTTTAGGTCATCATTGAGATCATATAGAGAAATTCCACCGGACTTACGTAATGAAAAAGCGGTGGCGCTGTCTTGGTAGGCAAAAGACGCACTGTCCACAGCAGTTTCTGCTGGGTTTTCAATGGTGCATGTGGTGTTCTCTGTAAAGTAACGAGAAAAAAAAAACGGTATGCCGACGAACTGCGCCGCGGTTGGATGTGAGTCGCGCCTCACAACTTAGTTTCGTTTGTTGGCGCACATCGCAGCCCTCAGCGCTTATGACGCTACTTACGTGCGGACGTCGCTATAATTTCACCCATAATGTCGACATCTGCCTACCTGTGTTTACAAACATGGAATAGGTCTATAGGGAGAAGCATTATACGTCATGCCACCAGTCTTCGCAGGCCAATTGTCCGTGATGACGTCGACCCGCATGACCGTTTCTTCATCGCAGAAGCCTGCCCAGCCAGTGAGCCTGCACGCTTAGCAGTCTCGGTGCAATGAAGCTCGCCGATAATAAATTGGTCAAGGTAAGCACTGAAAAAGCTGTATGATTGGAATACAGCTTTCTTAGTGCTTAAACGTCGAGTGATTTATTTACTTCTTCCAAGGCGAGGCACCGGGAAGCAGTTTTCCGGCTTCAGATGTGCTGTTACGGACATCGTCAAATTGCAAGGCATTGTTAATAGAGTTACTTGTACTCCGCTTACAGTGCAGCTGATTTCTAACGATTTCCCATTCTTTTGTCTTTCTAAGAGTGGTTCCATGCAGAGTTTCGTTTTTCAGTGCAGTTATGAGCGCCCTTATAATGCCTTTCGTTTTCTTTTATGTTCGTAGTATTGTATAACTGGTTATATTGACTGAATAAGTGGGGCTTGTGTGCTTGAACAATTTTTTGTAGCGGGCAGGTCAATACAAAAAAAAAAAAGCTGTGAAACAAACTGCTGCCTTCTCGCTCTGTCCGCTTAGGTAAAATGCCAGGAGGACGTCGCCACTATATGTTAGCATGTAGCACTCGTGAATAAACTGCGCGGACAATATGGAAGTCCTTAGACCGGCTGCTCCGTTTATTATTTATTTATTTATACAATACTGCAGACCAATTTAATGGTCCAAGCAGGACGGGCAGAAAAAAAGAATGTTCACGCACATACAATGCAATGCAATGTAAAAAAAAACAATGAAGCAACAAAACTCAGAATTCACTTGGGACTAATTCACTTGGTTTCATTGTGTTCGAAGCGATCACGCTGTCGCGTTTCGTCGCTCATAACACGCAGACGGGACGCACACGAAGCATTTCGGTCGCGCTGCCAGAGGGCGCTCAGCGGGCACCAATCGCGCCGCGCAAGACTGACACGCCGGCGACAGCGCGATATACACTGACCACACCGACGCTCGCGGGACCCCCGCCGTCCACTGCGTTTATTGCTTCTCTGGTCCTCCTTAAACGGGCAAGGGCTTCTTGCGTCAACGGCGTCGTGTGTTTCTTGTTCGTGAGCAGCGGTAGCGTGTGAGTTGTTTCGACATCTTCGGCACTATGCACGCGGAGATGACCCAACGCGTATAAATATTCCCCGATCATGCACGGTAAGCAGCTGTAGTTGGCCCGAGCGTTCCCTTGGCACAAAAGAAAGCTCAGACCGACCAGATAGGTACACAAGCGCCCCGCCACGGTGGTCTAGTGGCTAAGGTACTGGGCTACTGACCCGCAGGTCGCGGGATCGAATCCCGGCTGCGGCGGCTGCATTTCCGATAGAGGCGGAAATGTTGTAGGCCCGTGTGCTCAGATTTGGATGCACGTTAAAGAACCCCAATGGTCGAAATCTCCGGAGCCCTCCATTACGGCGTCTCTCATAATCATATGGTGCTTTTGGGACGTTAAACCCTACATATCAATCAATCATAGGAACACGAGCAACGAGAATTCATACGTGTAGGAGGTGGGATTAAAGCGAAGCTTGTAGTAGCATGGAGCTATGTAGTTCTCTATAGACAGATGAAAGCCCTAAATGTCGCTGGACTGTGAGAGCGGAAGGGAGCGAGCCTGCGGCAGAAGTGACAGCTAGTCCAGTGAACTTGCGGAATCGCACAGCCAATCGAGTCGTGAAGTTTCAACTGATGCCGTTCTATATTTTGTTCATCAAACCTTCGCTGTTCTTCGTTTTCAAGGCTATATAGACGTACGCTGAACCGCCAGTAGTGATAGCGCGGTGATATCGTATCGTACAAGGCATATATTTGCATTATCTCATTGCATGTCGGGTGAGTGAGCTAGGTTTTGCCTCACTGAGCGATCACAAGGAGGAGGGGAGAAATGTCGTTCCTGTGTAGCTCGTTCTAGCCTTATCCAGTAGTATGGAGAACGCCCCGCTAATCCGCATCGGAATGTTCGCTCACCGCATTTGACTTTCCTCCGTCACATGGGCGACAGGTTGCGGAGCAGGTCGCTATACTCTCCCAAAGCCTAACGCACCATTTTTTTGCCCCCCCCCCCCCCAAGGTCACCAATTCTTAAGTCTTGGGGACCAAATGTAACAAACAAGATATACAAACTTCGGGAAACTTTTGATATATTTGGTTTCGCTTCTTTTACGCATCGCACAAAGCTTTGTAGAAATTAGCGGAAATCATAAAATAACAAATCGTAAACAAAAGCAAACAAAATAACATCACAATAATAATAACGAAACGCTAATAAAATCTCCTGAGCCGCGCCCAGAAAACTTAATCTCTTTAGTATCCACATGCGTTCGCTAATTAGATAGTTTTAATTTGTCCTGAAAAGTGTTGCCGGTCGTGGCACGACAGATGCCGCTGGCGTGGTCGGCAGCACCAGAATCTCGATATCCTCAGTTGCGGCAGAGGAGATGCAGAGCTGTTCTCGCCCTTCCCAAACTTCAGACACCTGTCGGACCTCAAACCATCGCTAAGGTTAGCGTCGCAACGCAGTCGGTCATCGCATGGCGTTGCCGGGCAGCTATACCATGCCCGGCTGACAATTCCAGATAAAACGGGAAAATTAAAGGAAAACAGGGTCCCTCTCTGGGTCTCACTCGGCTCAGTCCACTGGAAGGTGAAAATCATCTTTTGTTTCTTCTAAATAGATATATTGAATATCCCGGGACACCATTCTCAAGCTTTCTGCCACAGCATTGTCTTACACTGCCTCCAAGATTGGAGGCGCTGCAACACTTTTTGCGCCTTACCACGTTTTGCACGGCCTCCATGAACGGCCCGCATTTGACCAACCAGTGATGTCATGTGGTGACATCATCGTCGCATATGTGACGACGCATGATTACATCATCATGCGTAGTCACGTTTTGCGACGTCACATGGTCACATCGTGGCGACGTCATAAGAACGTCACAAGTTTTGGCGATTTGTGACATCATGCTGACGTCATGTGGGAATGTCGTCATGGGATGATTTCATTGCTCGTGCTGACGTCGCCGACGCGGGACGCCGTTCACTTTCGGCATTTGAGGAGACATTTAAGAACCTTGCCGTTAATGAATGCTGTAGTGAACATGCGAGCAACTTCTTCACTCTTTCGATCACATTTATGACATATTTATTTTGTATACCACTTACTTGAGCTTCTGTTACCGGGCGCGAGGATGTTCGGTAACTGGATAATCCGCAAGCGATAATCTGCATGTCGGTAAATATTATTAATACCATGTGTATTAAGCCGAACGTAACGCCTCAATACTGTATTGCAGGTCATGGACTGCATCATAATTGTGCTGCTTCGGACTAAGAAGTGGTTCAATATAACCCGCCCTTTGATGGTCCAAGGGGGAAGATACTGTTCCGTAAAGAAAACACTACTGCCCCTTTGTAACGTTCAATGCAGCAGTATTGCAGAAAAAATAAATGACAAGGACTTGTATGGCATGTATTATTCGCTGCCGAAAAGCCCACGCTGGGACCTCACGCTGACGTGCCATGCAGTGAAGGTGAAGCAAAGGCAGGGTTCGTACTAACTTGGGGTTGTTCAGTTGGGATTTTTTTTTTCTCTCTTAAAATAAAACCTACTCATTTGAACCTTTCTGCTTATCTTGCTGACATAACACTATGCAACAGTATAAAAGCTATATTTTTACTTTGACCGCTACATCGCGAAAACTAACCCGCAGCATGAGTCAAAATGCTGTTTTTCCCAACTTTGCCACAATATTTTGGCAATAATTTTTTCATTGGTTCTCGAAGTACTTTAATTATTTAGTTTAGGAGAGTATGAAGTGGTAATTCTAAAAATATTACTGGCTAAAAGTTGTGCTTTTTTATAAAGCACGGTAAATGACCAGCATATTGCAATTTTTCGCCAAAGCAAAAAAGAAAGTTAAAACACAAATCAATAAATTATTATAGTCATGAAAGAGTCGCGCCTAAATATTAATAGAAAGATGTTTAGTATTAATTACTCAAACAAGTAATATTGTATAAATTATTCGGCGTGACACAGTTTCACTTGGGTGCCCAAAGTTTGAAGCGCCCTCTAGGCAACACATTTTTTTTTCGCGAAATGTAACACCTCATTAACTACTTCTCACATTAACATATACCTGCACAATTTTTTTCAGCATGATCGGAGATGGTCGAAAATTGACCGGCTACACTTGAAACACTTCCAATAATCACAAACGTTTCGGCTGGCCCACCAGCCGAAGGTATATATATATATATATATATATATATATATATATATATATATATAATGTGTGTGTGTGTGTGTGTGAAATTTCTTTGTCAGATAATAAAATAGATTATCTGCTGACGCCATTTACCTTTAAGATTGCAATATTATGCTTTTCGATAATTTTCCTCGTCAACTGATCACGGTTCCTTACTAGGCGTCAAGGTTGCTTGCTACAATTTCACGCTTCAGGATTAGTAACCTAACTAGACGCTAGGTTCCGTGCCCTAACGTGTATTTAGGTCAACCACACAGTTAACTACACGGTAAGGTTCCCCGCAACACGTACTGTGACAACTGGCACAGCGGCTTTGCAGCTGCTGTGCGCCCCGTCGCGGTGGTCTAGTAACTAAGGTACTCGGCTGCTGACCCGCAGGTCGCGGGATCGAATCCCGGCTGTGGCGGCTGCATTGCCGATGGAGGCGGAAATGTTGTAGGCCCGTGTGCTCAGATTTGGTGCACGTTAAAGAACCCCAGGTGGTCGAAATTTCCGGAGCCCTCCACTATACGGCGTCTCTCATAATCATATGGTTGTTTTGGGACGTTAAACCCCACAAAGCAATGCAGCTGATGTGCCAGTTGTCACGTGATCACGTGAGTTTTGGGTTGTGCGGGCCCTACGTGCCGCGCCGTGGCTACAATGCGGTCACGTGACCACATTTTTTTTCCTGCATCAATCTTGTTGACGCCGAAGCCGCCTCCGTCGGTCACTTTTCGCATTTCGTGAGGCACCCATAAGAGGTTGCCTGTAATACAGTTTGACTCACTCACGACGTCCGCTGTATACTTTCAAACGCTCGTCCCTTGCAAAGTGAGCCCGGGGCACGGCGAACCGGACACGCTCGAGCTGCGTCTTCTATACATGATGTTTATTATCGTGTATCCAACGCAAATCCCTCGTCGCTCAAGGAGCGCGTCTTCGCTCGCACCGTCCATCGACTGGTTTCTCTCTGCGGCTGACCGCAATCGTGCTCTCAGCGCCACCTGACCCGCCGTATCCGGCGTCTGCATCGGGGAGTTATTTTTTTATTATTACTTTTTTCCTGCCGGATCGCGCACGGTCGTAAATACGACACCGATAAGGGAGGACAGCGCAAGTGAGAAAAGTAATAAAGAAACACCTGTACCGACGTGTCTTGGGAGTCCTCGAGCAGCGCTTGGATTTCCATCTACCTTTGTTTTATGGATGTGCACCTCAAACGGTGGCCGCTGGTCTGAGACCTGTTTTATTTTTATTTTATTTTTCACTGGAGAGTGGGTTTCACTCGCCGGACAGAAATGCTCGGGAACGGCGGCGAAAAAATGGGTGTGCGGATCGGATTGGGGGACAGCAAGCGACAAGAAAAGATTGTTGCACTTTTATAACTAAGCTCTCTCTCTCTGACTTTTATTTTTATTTACCTCGCAAGACTTTTCGATTGGTCATTGCGCGGAGCTCTTCGGCCGTGTGTACGCCTGTTCAGAAAATTCCACTCGTTTTCGATTTCTGTCGTATTTAATGTGAAATAGATCGTGCATACGGGCGAGGAACCGTAGAATGAAAAACAAGCGAAAAGTGTCGAGCAACAACAACAACAACAAAGAGAATAATTATAAGAATAACAAATTCGAGGTCCTGGGGTGCAAGCATTGTCCACTATTACAAAGATTGCGAACAATTACGCTCCTGGCAGGAAAGCCGGAACGTTTTTTTTTTGTTTCTCTTCAACATCAAGACTGCCATACCTCACCATAATTTGTATGGCGTCACCAGAACGTCACCAGAAAAGCCTCATATTGAGTAGAGTAGATCATTGGATCTGTGGCACACATACATGCTGGGGAATTGGTGAAGAACTGGGTAGCTTTTACGGAATTCCTTATTAAAACGTTAAAGTTGGTGTATTCAAAAGAAAGGAGAAAGATGAAAGAGGAAGAACTTATTAATGTAATAATATAAAGTAATGGAGTACATATTTTGACACCTGGTGCGATTCTACACATCTCCCACGCAATATTACTCAACGTTGATAGAACCAGGTTACTAGAACCTGGTTCTAGTAACGTTGATATTACTATAACGTAAAGCACACTCCTTGAAGAGCACATGACATTAGTACAGCATATATATATATTTTTTTCAGGGACGTTTGAAGCATGGGAGTGGTTTCTGTTGTAGACTATACCCGCTGATCACGCAGAAGTCGTGGGTTTGGTTTTCACTCCTATCGAATATTTGAATTGTTTCTCTATTTGAATTTATCTCATACTTTAACGTGCGACTCTGATTTTTTTGCTCACCACCAACGATGCCGACACTGGCATTTCTGCAAAACGCAGCTATAACTTTTCATTTATCTTTTCAAGCAACTTTCTAGATCGTGCACAAACCTTCATGCATTCACCTAACTGCGCCCACGCTAACGCAGTTCAGAATAACCACGCAGACAGCGCGCCATCCACACAACTGACTTCACTGCACGTGCGACTGCACAAAAACTAATGGCTACCGATAAAAGGCGTCGTCTGTGTATGTCTATAAGGAGCGGCAATTTTCGACAAATCCGGCAACTTTTCGTTTTCTTTCTCTGTCTTCGCGCGACTGTTGTAGGCGAGCGATAAACGCCCGCCAAATAAGGCCGAACGTTGCATAATCGGCTATATAGGCGCAACGCTTGGCAATCCTTGACGAGGAAATTGGGAAACCCTCGGCTTCTGCGAGCAAACAGCCGCATACCCGCCCGTTGCATCAATGCCTGTACCAGAAAGTGTGATAATGAGCGGAGCGCAGTGGAACGGCTTGCGTCCCTCGTATGATCTATGGTAGTCTGTAATGGCGTTTTGCTCCGCTAATGGTCGATTGAAATAGTTTTCGGCATATGAAACACGCTGTGCGCGTTCGGTCTGCAAGCATATAGTCTCGATGGGGAGTTCATTTCCAGTTTCCATTAGGGGGCACGACGTTCCCACTACATGCTACTTACGCCTGCGCGCTGGCGCATTCATTCGTTTGCCCTCTTGCTTGCCTGCTTGCTTCATCAATGTACTACAGGCTCGGCCCGGAAAACCCATTCTGGTGTGCCATAATCGAACGAGAGTTATCGCCATCTCCATAGACGATCTGGCGCAGGTTTCTATGAATACACCGATCGCAATTGACTGGTTCTTTTCCCATTCTGTCATTCTTGGTGCGGCGACCTTGGAAAGCGGCGTGCTGCTGCCACTATTGCAAGTGTTCGTTATAAGGAACCGGAAGAGCTTATATATATATATATATTTTTTTTTTCGTCCTTCAGGAACTGTCGTATTAACAGTTGCAACGCCTCCTTCATTTATTTCAATGCCAGTGCCATTGACGCGCGCTTCTCAACGGGAGCCGTTGGTCTGCCTCAGTTTAGGGAGTGGTCGCAATGCGACGCTACACGATGGGTCCAATATTAAGCGGTCCAATATCAAACGTTTGTTTGATTTGATCCTTCGCGCTTTTTTTTTTTGTGGCTCGAAGCAAAGCCGCCGCCGCATCACAGAGCAGCGCATGCAGTAGGGTTGCAGTGACGCTTCCCCATTGGTTGCCTGCATAGCGCCACTAATGGCGACACGCAATCTTGCAGATATCTAGCATATTGACAAGCTATATCAGAACACCGCATCTAAGAACACCGTAAGTCAGCCGCATACATTTACATATTAGAGAAGTGGCGCGGCGACGAACTTTAGCTCTCCTTGAAGGGGAACCCTGGGCACGCCAATGGGTATGATCCACACGCGATTCATAGTTTGTATGAACCCAGGAACGGCGCTAACAGACATTCAAATACTCTTACGCGATCGCGTTATGCAACTCCTGTCGCAGCATAGCGGGGCAGGCGGGGGCAGAGTAGGCTGGGAGCGAAATATCCGCAGGGTAGAAAGATTGAAAGTCACGGTTGGAGCCTCAATCGAACGAAGGCATTTTGCGTGGCAGTGAAGCATTTATCCAGCTAGCTATTTACCGCGTGCTTACAGGAGGTTTTCAGAAGCCTAGAATGGGAACAGTTAGGGATAAGAGTTAATGGAGAGTACCTTAGTAACCTGCGCTTCGCCGATGACATGGCATTGCTGAGTAACTCAGGAACGAATTGCAACTCATGATTACGGAGTTAGACAAGGAGAGCAGAAAGGTGGGTCTTAAAATGAATCTGCAGAAAACGAAAGTAATGTACAACAACCTCGGAAAAGAGCAGCGCTTCGAGATAGGCAATAGTGCACTTCAAGTTGTAGAAGAATATGTCTACTTAGGGCAGGTAATAACCGCGGAGCCGAACCACGAGATTGAAGTAACTAGAAAAATAAGAATGAGGTGGAGCACATTCGGCAAGCACTCTCAAATTATGACAGGTAGATTGCCACTATCCCTAAAGAGGAAGGTATAGAACAGCTGTATCTTGCCGGTACTTAGCTACGGAGCAGAAACCTGGAGACTTACAAAGAGGGTTCAGCTTAAATTGAGGACGACGCAGCGAGCAATGGAAAGAAAAATGGTAGGTGCAACCTTAAGAGACAAGAAGAGAGCAGAGTGGATTAGGGAACAAACGGGGGTTAAGGATATCATAGCTGAAATCAAGAAGAAATTGAGATGGGCCGGGCATGTAGTGCGTAGACAGGATAACCGCTGGTTGTTAAGAGCAACCAACTGGATTCCCAGAGAAGGGAAGCGGGTTAGGGGGAGACAGAAGGTTAGGTGGGCAGATGAGATTAAGAAGTTTGCGGGTATAAATTGGCAGCAACAAGCACAGGACCGCGTTTACTGGCGGAACATGGGAGAGGCCTTTGTCCTGCAGTGGACATAGCCAGGCTGATGATGATGATGGTGATGACGCCTGTGTTCGAAACAGCTGTCGCGGCAACGTCAACTACGATTTCAGCGTTCGCTATCGCCGATCGTTGCAATGTAATGAACATTTCATATCAACACCTATGTAATAATAATATCTAAGGTTTAAACGTCTCAGAACCATGATATGATTATGAGAGACGCCGTATGCGGAGGGCTACCGGAAAATTCGACCACCTATATAGGGTTCTTTAACGTGCACCTAAATCTAAGTGCGCGGACCACATACATTACTGCTTCCATCTGAATTCAATCCCGCGACCTGCGGGTCAGCAGCCGAGTGCCATAACCATTAGACCACCGTGGCGAGCAACTCCTATGTCTCGCCAAGCTATTGCCACACGTCCTCCTTTCTATTTTTATGCTGCCGGTGTATTGCAACGTGTAGATATGTCTACACGTGCAGTTATCGCCAAGGCAGTGTACGGCCTCGAGCAATACATGCCAGAATGTCTCGGAGCATTCCAAATAGTTCGGGGATCAGCCCCGCCGCTGTGATTTAGTGGCAAATGTACCTACTCGGCTGCTGACCTGCAAGTCGCGGATCAAATCCCGGCAGCGGCGGCTACATTTTCGATGGAAGCGGAAATGCTGTAGGCCCATGTGCTCAGATTTAGGTGCACGTTAAAGGGGCCCTGCAACACTTTTTGAGCATGGTCAGAAAACGCTGCCCATGGGTAGTAGAGGCTCCCGACAACACGCGAGCCAAATAATATAGCACAGCACGTGTCCTGGAATTCACAATAAATTATCAGTCAGCTAAAAATTGCTTGCTCTTTTCTCGGCGAATCACGTTATATGCCGAAAAATCGCACGTCAACGACCCATCTATCAGCCATTGACTGATTTGAGCATTGCGCGCTCGGTACTTACAGAGAGTGCCGCGGGAGGCCGCTACTTGTCCACGCGTGCGCGCGCGATCACACTGGTAAAGCCGCGCATTCGAAGAAAAAAAAAGTGCTCAAGGTCGCGAAGCGCGCGTGACGTTTTTTCTGTGGCCCTGCCATCCCTCCCTGCTTGGCTTACAGCGCTTTCGTCGGCACGAAAGAAGAGAGAATGCAGCATGCGACAAACCTTTCTAACTCCACATGCACTCGACGGATTCTTAAAAATTTTCGCGGCATAGAATTCGTGAGGCAAAAAGCTCTTCCAGTGAATTCATTCTATGGTTACTTGAAAAAAGGTGTTTCAAGGCCCCTTTAAAGAACCCCAGGTGGTAGAAATTTCCAAAGCCCTCCACTACGGCGTCTCTCATAATCATATGGTAGTTTTGTGGCGTTAGACCCCACATATCATAGTTTTCGGGATCAGCTATTCGGCTTGAGCGCTCTAACGCGAACAGCCGAGTTTATTCCGGAACCAGTTCGGCCATCAGCGATAATGCTTGAATGTTCGACGCCGCGTGTATAAATGCCGACGCGCGTTGCCGTGGATTAGATTATGGACGGGCGACGCTCTGTGCGCCGATATCAGTATATAGAGCGATCATTGCATGCTGTAATCTCACTTTCCGTTTACCGCCCCCTCCCCCCTCTCCGGTCCGGCCAAATAAGCAGTTTCATCTTGGACATATCGACTGCGGCCTTCGTTGGCGTCATGACCACGTGTTATTATGGTAAACTCAACTGCTATCGATCCTGCCGCTACATCAGCGACATCACATCTGTACGAGAGCATATGCCGACCATGCAGCCTCCGAGTGATTGATTGATGATATGTGGGGTTTAATGTCCCAAAAGCAACATATATATAATTATGAGAGACACCGTAGTGGAGGGCTTCAGAAAATTTGACCACCTGTGGTTCTTTAACGTGCACCTGAACCTGAGCACATGGGCCTACAACATTTCAGCCTCCATCGGAAATGCAGCCGCCAGCTTCCGAGCGACTTCAGCGGGCAAGACGGGAGCCATTGTGCCAGCACGGCTAAGACGCGAGTGCACTTCGCACCGCAGGTGTGCAACCAAAGCTCTATTATCGCTAAATAGTACGAAAATAGATTTCTTGTTTTGCTGTCTTCGCCAAGTGCGATCTACACCGTTGGCTGTAGTTTTTTCGACTGATGTCTATTACCACTATGCTGCAGCAATGTTGAAACTAACCCCGGTCCTAAAACGCGATCCACTGCGCCCTCTGAACCATTGCAAAACGTGACTTTCTTTCCACTATAATTCTCGCCACTGATCTTAAGAAGTTTTGGCGTGTTGTGAATCCTAGTCATTCAAATACCATTAACTGATACGATAAAATAATGGTTTCGCTATCCCACATGCAGAAAGCCCAACAGTATTAAACTCCAGTTTTCTTATATGCAGCCGCGCAGATTTTTTACTTGCGTGCACAGCGGCGACTTTTCAGTGTCAGCGCCACGTAGTGGAACGAAGCTGCAAAAATTGATTTGTGAGCATGCAGTTAGTGGGCGTTTACTTGCCCTGACGTTTTGTGGAACTCAATTCAGATACGGTGAATCCTCACAGAAAAAAAAAAAAGAAAACGATCCGGGCATATTCACGGAAGTGAATGCTGATGATAGCGCGAAGTAGTGTCCATTGATTTATTAATCGTGACCTTCTATTTTGTTGTGGTTAACAACCTTTTATTTTGCTCTTGCCAACATTTTTGTTCTGTCATCGGTGGTTAAATGTCGGGAGTTTTTTACGCTGTGGTGTCCCTTTAATTCGTTTGTTCTGGTTACCAGCCTTTTGATAAGCTTTTTGTTGTTCACATGCACCTGCGCTACATCTGCTCTAGACGCCGGACGGAGGGACATCGTGTCTTAAGGCACTTCGCCCCTAAAACTGCTTTTCACGTATACGCTGGTTAGAGACTTGGGTGGCTGTACTTGTCCGGAAAGTTTACATACTCAATTGTCAAGCTATTCGAATGGCTTAGCATATTTCTGTTAAGACTCCCATTTTCTTGGGCTCCCATGATATGCTTGGACACTCCTTACAATCAATGCTTACGGACTGTAAATATTGACTGATTGATGATTCATTAACGAGGGGCGTGTGCCACGTTAGGGGCTAGACAATGCGTGACATACGGGAAGGCTCGGCGCACACTGCTCTGTACCTCCAGCCAAGAATGTGTCGCCCAGGGACGCCCTTTTAAGGCATGCAGACGCGTAAACGACTCGCGCCCGCTGCGACAGCAACAAGTCCCGCGACGCCCTTTCAGACCGCACGCAGGTCACGCGCGTGCATGGAACCAACAGAGCGCGGGCCACCTGAGAATCCAGCCCCGAGCCACCGGGGCGTGCTGATATTACGCAGGGAGCGAGCGGGGTACACGGCCCCTAATGGATCCCACTTGCGCGGCTGTCGGATGAAGCTGTTCGACAGGCAGGGACGATTAATGTGCGGTCTCTACGCTCTCTCCGGCTTCTTCCAACTCGATATCTTTTCTCGCTGCTACTGGTGAGGCGCGGCGGCATGCAGTGACCGCATCGAAATGCTTCCCAGCGGTCAAGCTTGTGCTGTTCAATCCGCACTCGAGAAGGCGAAACTTCGGTGCGATTGAGAGAGGAGCACACGGGCCAGCGCTTTCCTCTCTACCTCTTCCCTGGGGCCTGCCGCTGTGGCGGTGTATATGCTGCGACGGTCTGATGCTGGTAAGGGCTGGAACCGAAACAAACTACGTATCTGAACACGGTGCTGAAACGTTGGCGTACTATACGGCAATCCTATAACGAACATGGGAGCCAAGCATTGTTTCAAGGCCGTCGACAGGGGGTGCAAAGGGGGTACTTGCCACCTCAAGCTCACCAGCACTTGCCCACACACAAGCGCCAAACCAGCCCCCCCCCCCCCCCCCCCCGCTACCAGCCGCTGTGTGGCGACGCGGGTGTGGTGGGACGGGATTTCAGTCCTCAAGACAAAATCCTGCCGACGCCCATGAATGCCCACAAATGGCGTGCTCACATTATTAATGAGAACTAACGAATAAATGCTGCCAATAAAAGTATGGCTGATATCATATAGTAATTGTAATGTAAATTAGAAGAAAGAATTGTGGACGAGAAGATAACTTGCCGCTGTGAGAGACAGAACCTGCGGCTTTCGAGTTACTCGTCCGATGTTCTATACGCCGGCATGCGTACTGGCGGCGCTAATACTCCCAGGTTAAATGCGCATATACATGTAGGAAAGTTTCTATAGTCTTGGTTATTCTGACGGCATCAATATCTATTAGTACTAATTAGTGCAAAGTATTACTGCGTCTAACAAAGAAAAAAAAAGACACTGGTGATAACAATACTGCCCTAATGAGAATTTTGAGCGCAACTGTGTCGTTCTTTGGTTTTGCGGTAAGTTGAGACAAACAATTTAAGAGAGACATTTACGTATGTGCATTTGCAAGCCACTATTTTCCACAACTATCTCTCTCACTCCCTGGGGAACACATGTTTGCCAATCTTTTGTTGTAATCAAGGAAACTTTGTTGCCGAAGAATTGAGTAGAGATATGTTCGACTTGCTGTATACTAATGCCTGTTCTCGAAGATGTCTATGCGAATGTTTCGCGAGGCCGTCACCGTCAGTCGGATGAATTACGATGAAGAGCAAAGGGGGGCTGTCGCGCACAAGTGGTAGGAAGGCCTTGTGTCTTTTTGTGTTTATATTATGTCGATATTTATGTCTTCCGCGGTTGTCCAACTTTGCGGCACAGAGTTCACCAACCTCATCTGAGGTGAGTGTGAGAGTGAAACAACTTTATTTGGTCTATACGGTTTACACGAGTCCACTGAACTTCACCTGGCTAGGTCCACTAATGACTAGCCAGGTGGCTTCACCGGAATGAATGAATGAATGAATGAATGCACTTTATTGTAAGTTCGGCAGATGCCTTCGGGCAAGGCGGGGTAAGTAGGGGTTAACTCCTGTCCCTTACCACCCTCCGTCGATGATGATGGCGGTGCATCGGGAGATGGCTCGAAGTCCTTGGACCCGGGATGCGCTAAATATCTCGATGGGGCTGCAGACATCCATACGTAAGTAGATATCCACTCCCGTTGCTCTGTTGGGCAGTCTATGCGAGCGCAACAAAAGTAGCTGGTAGTCTGCGACTTGTTTGGGGTTGTTTGAAATCCATCTGCAGGATACAGAAAGGGCAAAGTACAGATATATGACCAAGAACGGTATCGCCAAGTCCTTGGCACGTGCGGCAAGGGAGCGGACATTGAGCACGGGGACAGATGACAAATTTGGCTGTTCAATCACGGCAGTGATGGTTACGAGTTGGTTGCTAGCAAAGGGCAAAACTCATCGGCTAGCGTTCTGTCAGGACTTGGTTTCCCGTGGTATATCTATAGAATGTGAAGCCGTTGTCTACATTTGTTAGATCGGGCCTGTCGATGTTTATCGCGCGGCTCAGTGCTACCCATACCAATCCTCTTCTTTGCTTGCCACAAGTCCTGTGGCACATTGTATTTCGTTTTCGTTTGACATTCGTATACCTGCTGTCCACGGTTGTGGGGCTTGCCGAATTTCTGCGGCACGCTCTTGTTCGCGAGGAATAGGCTCCTAAGATCCGCGCCCTAAAACGAGCCCTCAAAATTCCACTTGTTCGCTTTCCCCCATTGTGGTACAACGTAGCTTGGTCTCTCCCGTGACGTTCCAGTTCTCTGGCCTGCCGCTCCTGTCATGTCACAGACACGAGTGACAGCTCACCGACGATATCCATTGGGTGGCGGCTCAAATTTGAACTGCTGATTGCGAGCACATCCTTCTATAGTATGAATGGGGAAACAACGGTTCATCGTGCTTCTCGCACAGCCTATATTGATGCTCCGTCATCTGTATGCGGCAGGTATGTCAACAAACAACTTTAAGCGTTCCCGTGCAAGTTACTGTAGACGGTATCATAAAGAAACATCCACTGTAATAAACGCTGCGTGAGGCACGCTTGCCTGCGACATCCGCGGTCCTCTCTTCTGATATACTGGTCCTGGTAACGATGACTCTAAAGGTGATACACGCACAAATACATCAATTTACATCACAGCCGTCATGCATTAGATTGCGCGTATACATAAATTAGCGTATTCCAGACCCACCTTCAGATTAGGCCGGCCGAGGAACGCTCGCAGCGGATAAAGGTGCATTCGAGGGCCTCGTGTGCTCTGATAAGCCCTTTAATTAACTAATTAGGGGGAGCGGCAACACAAACATCAAAATGACTGGACGTATATTAACGAATACTTGCGTAAGAGATTTTTGGGGTAATTACGGGCCACGCGTATTTTAGACCACTTGTTACGGACGGCCCGCCGGTTTAAAAACATCAAAACGGCCTGACGTACTCAATGTTCTGAACTACTGATCACTCTTTTTTTTTTAACATTTTCCAGAGAACGCTTATATATATACACAAGCGTGTGCTTGTTATGGGAGAGTTCAGACGCGTTGCTCGAATTTCGTATGATAAATCAATGAGCCCGCCAACGCTCTTTGGCCAATTTTAGACGTTCTTAGATGTTCCTTTTTTTATTGGACAGAACTGGTCATTTTGTTCGCGTACACATTGTGACTGAACGGGGTAATATTAAAGATATATCCAAGGAAAAATGAAGTGATATTAAACCGCAGAATAAGACAAGGTTGGAGGTTTTTGGAGAAAACTCAAACAGCTGAAACGGAAACTTGTTGCATTGCACACACGCACAAAAAAAAATATACGGCAAACTTTCATGAGCGAACTACTGTGCTAGTAGCATTAGCCCCTTTTGTCAATAGCCAGCTCTATAGGCATGGGAGTGGCAACATTGCCCAGTGTTTGGCAACATTAATATTCCAGCTTGTTATTCGTATTGACAATAGTTTTATATACTGCTGTTATATCCTACAGTTTTAGCCCAGAAACGGGTGTTCTTCGCGTGAACCCGATAGCTGCTTCCCGAACACGTGTTGTTCAATACAGCACGTGCTTCACAATAGACAATACCATGAATGCACCGAACCGAGCCAGAGGTTCTGGGCTGTTGCACATACAATATTTGGCGCAAATAATAATAATAATAATAATAATAATAATAATAATAATAATAATAATAATAATAATAATAATAATAATAATAATAATAATAATATGATGATGATGATGATGATGAAGAAACGTACGTCCCAGAACCACGATCTGGTTATCGAATATGCCGTAGTGGTGCGATTGCGGATATTTTGACCACCTGCAGTTCTTTGACGAACACGTAAATCTGATTACGCGGGCCTCAAACATTTTCGCCACCACCGAAATCGCAGATCGATTCGATCCCGTAACCAGTGGATCAGCAGTCGAGCACGAATGACACTATAGTCCAACGTGGCGCGTAATTTAATAGGCGGCTTCTGGTGGCTGTGACCTTATTTCTGTTTGAAAAAATATATCGTCCGATACTATAGACGGCAGCCTTTTCTTACATCTACGTTGTCCTATATGCACAATGATCGCGTGCCAGCACATGGTAACCACAGTACAGGTAGTAAAAGTGTGCAAGCAGCGTGTTGAATACGTCAAATATGTATCGCACACTGAAAACGATTACCTTTGATCTGCAATCTGGTTGGCAGCCACCCTTCGTTTAATTAATGACTGCATAACGGGAACCAAGTTTTGATTGTCATGGTGTGGTTGGCTTTGCAGCAATGCTTATGAAAGTGTGGAGGTTAAGCCGATGCGGAGCGAGTAGCTATTTCAAGGCGCCCAAACTCTTGTCTTTGATCGCACGTAATGTTTCCAACTAACAATAATAACAAGCGGTGTTTAACGTTTCAAAACCATGATATGATTATGAGGGACGCCACAGTGCATGGAGAGCTCCGGAAATTTCGAGCACGTGGGGTCCTGAATATAAGTACACGGGCAATATTTTCAGCTTGTACCGCTAAACGTTCTTGAGATTTTGTATTTCGAGGTAGTTAATAGGCAACTGGAGCGGGACACGTACCGCAGTGAGGATTACGGTGTAACTGCAATTCCTCATTTGACTAACGCGTGTCATCAGTTGACCCGTATAAAAGTTTCATTTGATTGGGGCATTACAGAACAAGGTAGAGGGAGAGAAATGTTACCAATAAAGTTTGACCTCCAGAAGCTCTCGTACCAGAACCTCGCTGGTATCGTTTAGCTGAGCCTGTTAAGGTCGAAGGAGGAAGTTGCTGATGATGGCATCCCACCGCTGCCACCAGTTGTTAAGGGTCGGAAGGATGGTCGCTGGAGGATACGAAAACAGACAGGTTTATGCCACTATTTACACATATTTACAGCAAAGAAAGGTTAGGGGTTTCCCAAACCACGAGCGTGGTGGCCACGCTCGTGGTTTGGGAAACTGTCACAGAACGAGCGCTAAAAAAGAGCGCGCCGCCAAATCCTTGCGACAACGGGCGGTAGAAACGCCGCGAGGTAAAAAGAAAAAAAAAAGAAAGCAAACATCCAAGGCTCCCGGGCGCGCGCTCTCCCCGCAGAAGCACGGCTTCGCAGACGAACCTCCTCACCCCACAGCGGCGGCCGGGCAAGCGCTAGAAATTTCCAGAACGAACGGGGCGGGGTCAGTGAATCACCCTCAGGAGAGGGCAGTCGAACCGTCTCGTGCCTCTCCCCAGCTTTCGCTGCGTATCGCGCCGACGAAAGGACGAGAAATTTCTGGAAGGTGGCGCGGAACGTATTTAATCGAGCAGCCGAGACGAGAAAGCAGGAGGTGACGGAAGTTAACGCCAGAGCGCGTAGAGATTCCGCGGTGGAGTCGGCGAAGGTTCTGCCCGTAGTGACAGAACAGGAGGAGACGGAAGTGAGCGCCAGAGCGCGTAGGAATTCCGCCGTGTAGTCGGCGAAGTTTTTGGTCCGTGGGTGAAGGCTCGAGCTACAGGCAAGAGCGTGGGTTTACCGCTATCGAGCGAAGACGCGGGCAACAGCTGCGTGTGTGAAGCTGACGGATTTCGGGCGAAGAAGTTGAAGTTTGAAGAGTGGCCTATTGAAGACGGGAGTTTTCCTGGAAGAGAAACTCCGGCGAGGTTTCCTGGAAGAGAAACTTCAGAGGGCTGCGGAACGACAACAACGCTGGACTTTGAGTGAGTGATTCTCGGACGAGTATCATTCAGACTTTTGTTCCAAGGACTTTGGACTGAATAGGTTTTCTATCGCTTTAGTCTTTAAGTGTCTTGGTTGTTCAATGCATGCGACTGCATTGTAGTGCGTATTGTTGTCCGTGTCCGTTGTATTAAGTGTGGCTGATTGTGTTGTGTAGTACGTTGATTGATTGGTTTGATTGGTGTCATATTGTATGCAACTATTGTGGAGTGTGCATTCTTATGTATTGTTTTCGATCTGCCATTATTGAGAATATAATTTGTTTGTTTATCAACTCTCGGCTCTGACTTGTTCTTTGGGCCACGACCGGCGTCCGCTGGCGCACCAAAAAGGACCACTTCAAAATTGTCCACGCTTTCGTGGTGCGGTTCGGGGGGCCGATACTTCGGCTCTTGGAATTAGCCCGGCGATTGCCTCCCTAATAAATGGGACAGGTGTGACAGAAACCCCTAACCTTTCTTTGCTGTAAATATGTGTAAATAGTGGCATAAACCTGTCTGTTTTCGTATCCTCCAGCGACCTTCCTTCCGACCCGTAACAAGCCCCACGTTTGTGCACTATTTTCGAGCAATATACCGTGGGCTTTCCTGGGTGTTGGTCCAACGGACGGCCATCAAAGCAGGGTACTAACACCCTATAGACGCTGCAAGACATGATCGTACGTTGTTTCATTCGATGGTGACAGTATCACAACTCCGAAGAGTGCTTGCAAGGCTTAACGAGGGTTGATGTGGACGTCGAGAAACGCCGGCTGTTGCAAGACGGCGGCCATTTTAGTTTAAGTGCTCCTCGCTTCCGGTTTGACAGTCGCATTCGGGTAGCGGCTCGTTTTGTTCGTTGATTTTCTAGTGACGACACTCGGTGGCTTCAACATACCCAGAGACGCCTTTCAGCCTCGCCATGGTTCTACGTCGGGGACGTTAGATTTCGTGATGGGATAGAGATGGAGGTATGGGGAAGGACAAGGAGGGAGCGGGTGCTTCGAGAGGGATTAGGTCGCGTTCTAATGCACCTCCGGAATGTCTAGCGCTCGTTCGAGGTGCAGCTGTGTGCAGGCACCTTCGCCGTCAGCAATGACGCGGACAGTAGCGTATGCTAATGGCTTTGGACAACGCCGCCCGAAGATCGGAGCGAGATAGGTCGACACGAGACTATCGCGTCTAGGCTCACTCGATGGAACGTTAAGTGCGGGCAGGTTGCAGTTGGGGACATGCTGTTTGATGAGCGTGCTTCCTCACTTTTCAAAGCAGGGATATCTTATACCCCTGTCACACGGGCACCCGCGAAGACCGTTCAACTCCCTTGTCCTTACTACAACGAAGATGCGGTCTGTGTCACACGGCCACCCTTACGCAAACGAAGGTAAACGGAGCATTTTGCAAAGGACGTTCAACGATCTCCCTTCGCAGCAAAACGAGGTACTCTCGTCCCCAGCAGTCTAGAGGTCAGAGAAAAATTTCGAGCACGAAGTGGCTGCAGTGAAAGAATAATACATTTTGGCAGTATTAAAAGTTTTTTTTGTTGTAGTACTCAATCACTGCGTGTGTTTCTTTACATATATTTACGCCCGCCAGAGTTCTCTTACTCTCAACACCGATGCTTTACACACCGTGCCTCGCGAGTCGGACGGCCGGCGCCAGCCGATCAACGTAATTACCAGCGCAATATCGTACCACTTCCTCACGTCGTTCGCTGTGTCACTCATGGCTGAAGAACACAAAATGTGCGCCCACGAGGCAAGGAAGCATAAGAACTTTCGTACCGAGCATGTATACCGGCAAGAAAACAACTAAAAGCACAATGTGGCCAGCGTCACTAGCAGCATTGCTACATTTAGCAAATGCGTTTTTATTTAAAATTATTTTTAATGGTTTGTTGGTCGCATACTTACTTAATAGTGCTTTTTTGTAAAAACCGCACAACAAGGATTCACAAAAAAATCAATAGAGATGAAGTTAGAATGCTTTTCTGAAAATCAAACGGCGCCAGCTGAGCCCCCTCGCGGCAACTGTTGCAACCTTGCCATTGCCGTGTGACACTGCCACAACTCCTTCTCCGTCGAACCCTCTAGGGGAGATTTACGTTGACGGTGTTCAACGGAGTTTTGTGGTGGCCGTGTTACAGGGGTTTTACTGTGCTAGCCAGGTCCCCATTCGTTACCGCGATTTCTGAACTGTGGGCTGTGGTGTCCTGGCGAACGTATTTGGTTGCATATACAATCGGGGCTGGGAAACATTGGCTAGTTTTGGCTAGGTGACGAAATACTGCGACCTGTGGGAGCATATGTCTTCTGAGTGTCGTTTAGTGTTGGTTAAAATGGTCATGTAGAGTACGTGTTAGAACTGCGAAGCCGTAGTTTCGGAGCTCCTATACAATTAAGTGATTGTACGTACAGCATAGCTGGTTGCTCTTGAGGATCCTGCCTTAAAGATACACCAAATAGAAAAAGAAAGAGTTCTTTTTTTCTCTTCAAAGTACCAAAAGCACCACGCTTGCTACGACAAGACACTTGGTGACCGAAAAAAAAAAGCGCGCAAAATAGAAATGCGGTAGACACCATCTTGAAGTTCTTGGACCAGCCACTAGGACGTCCTACATTCTGACGTCGTCTACTTGGGCCTCCCAAGTTTCTAATCGACGAAATGAAGCACATGGTCTTCTCACTGAGTCGGAAATTTAACATACGAAGTTTTGGGAAATTTCGTTGAGCCAATATGATGGTGGACTTAACGACACCAGACCTTTCGTAGTATAATTTATCCGTGTAAACTAGTTGTTTCGTTTTAGGGTTCTTTTTAAGAGCAGGTTGGCTTCCTTGCCTCATACTGAGTTGATGCAGCGGCCACATCTGTAGAAAAAAGCGGGTGCAAAGCTTCGTATTCCAAAAGCGTATTGCGTTTACGTATGTAGGGCGGCGGCAGCATGCAGCGTGACTTGCTGCTGCGGGAACCCCGTTCGTCGTCCGCCTTTCCAGACCCACCACCTGGTTGCAGTTGTCTCTTATTACTATTATTTTGGGTGGCCCACGAGGGGCGCGCTACTGTTTTCTGGAAACGCCCCGCCGCAACGTCCGCGAGGGTACGGGAAAAAAAGAGTAGTATTGCAGCGCCCCTCCGCGGACTCTCGAGGAAGGATATGCAAGCTATAGTTCCTTCAGCATATCTCAACATCACACAGCAGCAGGCCAGAGCATACATTCTGGCGACGAAACGGAGACAGCGCGGATCTCTCTCGCGGAATCACGTCGCGACTGCAGTGGCGAGAGAATCCTATGGCTTACACGCTTGTAGTCACGTTGTTGAGTGTGCGAGCGAGGAGGGGGTGTGAAGTGTCGCGTTGACGCCGCGTTGTCGCTTGAGCCCCATGTCGTGTCGCGTGCGACACGCTTCGGTGCTTTTTTGTCTGGAAGACGGGCTTATTATTCCTCGTCCTCACCCCCCCCCCCCTTCTCCGTACTTAATTTTCTCTTTCCTTTATTCCTGCTTCATCTCTTAGCTTTTCTAAACGTGCTCGCCTCGCTCGCTGCTGCACGTCTAGAAGCCGGGTGCGTCGGTTCCTCTCGAAGGCGCCATCTATCACTCGTTATATTCACGACTCGGCCGCTTTCCGCGTGCTTTGTTGCATTCCCGAGCCCTCCCCCCCCTCTTTCTCCTCTCTCATGCCTCTGGGCGCCTCGCACGTCTCTCCCGTCATCCTTCTATGCTGTCCGTTCGCTGTTTCCCTCGCAGTGGCTGTTCTTTCGTTTGATCGTTTGCTTCTAGTTCGCGCCACTGTCTCCTTCCTTTCCGCGCCAGTAGTAGCGCGCTTGTTTCGAAAGCGAACAGGGTACTTGCCCCCGTCTCGAAAAAGGATACGTTTCGTCTTGTTCCTACCCCCAGCCTCCCTGGGCCTTACTTTTTTTTTTCTGTTCTTTCTCAGTTATACTTGTTCTAGTCTGTCTGCCCCCCTTTCCGGGACCATTTTCTTATGCGCATGTCACTTAGCTCTGCGTGTTTTGCCTCGGACATAGGGATGTCCGTGATGCGTGCCTTGAATCTGTCACGTGTCGCGCAGTTTGGAAGTGTTTATCCAGGGACATCAGGGAGGTCATATCGTTCCACGCGCAGTTCGAAATTCAAATACGAAAAAAAAATGCTGAAGGTGGAGTCAGAAACATGTCATGTCTGTTGTGAAACCGTTTCGTGAAGTTTTCTACGACATCGTGTGTTTGAACAACAAAAACAAAAAAAAAACGAAATAAGGGCGTTATTCTTGGAGAATGTAGCCAATAGAAAGCAAAGAAAAAAATTCAAGGAGCAAAAACAGGGAAGTGGACGCAATCTGCTCGCTGGTTAAACTGCTTTTTTCATATAGTTTGCTGGGCATTTGCCGACAGTAATCATGGACAACCTCGCCTCACAAGCAACTCTCTTCTTGCGACGCTTCAGCGATTACACACTCGTCACAATTGGGATGGAAGCAGGGCAGTGTAGATGAAGACGTGGGGAGTGCCTAAAGAGCTTGTTGCTAAACCCTACCGTATGCGCTTGGATGAACAAGGGGGCTATAATTGCACGTTCTTTCGAAAGTTGCATTGTCATGTCGCAAAACTTGCTTGTCGAAAGACCTAAAAGACAAAGCGACCATTATAACTCGAAGAGAAACACACACTGTTATTTGCGAAACTTGTGGGCAGGTTTTTTTTTTTTTGCTTCACGGCACGAATTAAGCTTCGTCCGTACTGAATGTGCACATTGTTCAAACTGCGCTCGCAATTATGTTTCTTCACACGTTCATTTGTTTGCGGAGCGCTCCGCATGTCTAGAGGATAGACAAGATGCTGAGTAAAGACAGGCATACTAGTAGCGTCTCGACAGCTATTTCGTCCTCGGAAGCTATACGTTTCAGTGACCGGCCGTCGTTGCATCAGATGTCGTCTGCTGCGGGTCGCAGCGCGTCTAAGGCTCTAATCCGGTTAGCGGACTTGGAGAGGGATCTGTCTAGAAAGTAGATGGCGCTTTTTGTTGGCACGTCGGCTGTGAGCGGAGACGGGGAGAGGGGTCGAAGCGCTGGCGACAGATTCCGAGGCCAACGAATGGCGAGCCTTTGCTTAAAGGCGCCACGGTTGTTGTGACAAGTTCCCGCTCTTAACGACGTTCTTTTGTCTTTCTTGCGCCCGCAAAAGGCTTTCAAAGAGAAGCAGCGGCGCAGTCTTTGGCTCCACGAAGTGATGAACTCTTAACAGTGAAGCACAGAGCGGCGTGTACTGCCATTAATGCCGCCTCGTTGACCCGTCGTGTTGCGAAAGGATTGCGCTTTACAATGCGGCACGAGTGCACGTTAGGGTTAACGCTGCTACAACTAGCTTGAACAGTGGTATTCCGATAGCGTTCTTGAAAAGTGAATGATTGGCTGCGCTACTACGTAAATACTTTCCTTGACTGCTATGCAAGTGGTCTATCGGTTCTAGAAATATACCAATTACTTCTTTATTGTCTTTGGTAATGTCACTTGCATATAGGGTGGATTTACCGAGGCGTCTATGTTGCAGATATTAGAAGTATCGGTGCAGTCGCATAATATTTTATACTAGAGGTTTATTAATGAGCACGCGATATAAAGAGGAAGCCCGCTGTGGACAAGCCAATTGATATAAAACTACGGGGTGTGTGTATTTTTTGAAGGGGGAGGGTAACAGGAAGAAAACAAAAAGTAACATTTTTGAAAAAATAAAGTGATCTTAAGCAGGAGAACGTGTGCAATTTCGTAGTCAGCTTTAGTAAACTCTTCGCACACTTTAAAGAGGAAAAAAAAGAAGTAATTTGTGCGTTTTCGTGATACAAGACTGCAATAACATGCCACCGATGGACAGTGTATTATGACATCTTATCATTCGACAATTATCCCACGGAGCTCCTCGTTGGCCAGAGTTCGCCTGTCGTAATCTATGTAGCAATTTGTGTGCAATTCTGGGTTGTTCTGTGCCGCCGACCTAATCTGGTTCGTGTGGACTTCGGAGGCACAGAATCCTTTATTTCCTACACCGCACATTTGTATGAACCGTCAGAAATCTACTCGGCGAATACGTGATGGACATGTTCAGCTCAATTCTAAAAGAAAAGTAAACGGATGCTGACATGGGCAGGACGTACACCAAAGTGTACTCGCCGCCTGTGTTTGGCGAAAGAAATGAAATCTCGACCCCAGTGATCACTCGTCGACACGGCCTACACAAAGGCTGACGTTTAGGCTACGTCACGAATAGTAGCGAGCGACGACTAGCGCAAAGAATCTATCTATCTATCTATCTATCTATCTATCTATCTATCTATCTATCTATCTATCTATCTATCTATCTATCTATCTATCTATCTATCTATTTATCTATCTATTATCTATCTATCTATCTATCTATCTATCTATCTATCTATCTATCTATCTATCTATCTATCTATCTATCTATCTATCTATCAATAACGTCTCGGTGCTCTCATGATCATTCCGTTAACTTGGGGAAACCAACATTATAGTATGGGAAGGTATAATGGTTTGACGGATACGACTCGCTGGTCATGACATTGTTGAGAACGACGGGCCGATCCCGCCGAAGCCCCCACTGTTGCGAACGACGGGCCGATCCCGCCGAAGCCACCACTGTTGCGTAGCGTAGGTTTATCAGCTCGCGACTGCTTCTGCGCAGAGCTGATAAGACGAGCGGACGAGACGACGGTGAGTTAAACAAGGTTTATGTACAGCATATATACAGAAGCGTTACAATTTCGGCACTGGGGCCGACAGAGACTCGAAGAGCCGAGCTCTCCTCTCTAACACATAGGTCAGCCCTTCGCCTAAGACCGCTGACTCACACACATGCCGGCTCTCCGACACGGGGCCTCCTCTCACTCACATAGGACCGCCGATCGCGACGCGCCGCAGGGCTTCTTTTATTTACACCGGGTCCAACCAAAATGTCCAATCAGAAGCGCCGCTGGCCGTCAGGGCAGATTCCTCCAATGGGGGGGTCGCCGCGCCATGCGTCAGACCACCAGACACGAGACCGCCGGCTCGCTGTCACGTGCGCAGATGACTCAATGCACGTGGGCCAGAGACGCGCCGCGCGTGTTTACGCCGTTCGCGCCAGGCAGACTGCGGGCAGGCCTTGACCCAGATTGCCTTTTTCAGAGGCACGGCCGTTTGACGAGGACTCGCTGGCATAACAGCACCCCCGCCGCCAGACAATGCACCGGAAAGACGAGCTGCTTCCACGGGGCTCGGATGTCAGGTGCGCTCGTTCGCCAGGTCCCTCCAGGTTCGCCTCCAGGGCCATGGGGAGAATACAGCTCCAGACTGCTCCGGAAACACATCCCATTCTTGACGACGGATCCCAGCTTCACTGGCTTGTCGCCACAACTTGTCGACCAGCTTCACTCGTCTCTTCTGACCATCTTCGGCTTCAGCACTTGTCGACGGTTCTGCAACTTGCCAAGACCGGATCGACAACAGACAACACACGACACACGCAAGTGCCCTCGGTCACCCGACAGAACACCAGACAAAGTATAGTACAACATATACCTATCTACGTGTCTATCGGAATTTTGTTCCCCCTACATCAAGAGGCACATGTGGGACACAAGACTCTTAAAGTAAGAACTTGAATTTTTCACACTTACAACAACGCAACGAATTAGAATACCACATAAAGTTGGCCCCTTGAGATCACTCTGAACGAGAGCGCTCAGCCCAGGTCGTGATGAGGTCAAAATTTTGCCCCGAATCGCCAGCGAGAAACCGAAAGGTTGAGAAGGTACTAGCTAGAACGCACTACTCAATGCACCTGCATTAGCGTTCACCTTTCCTTTATTTTTTTTTTGATAGCGAACGTCAAAGTTGCGCTGTGGAGCAACATGCTCCCTCTCAGTAACCGGCCACCTTTAGGCGACGATACCGATGCGGCACCAAGAGCGGCTCACACTTTCGACGTTGCACAGGGGAACAACGATACGGCTTGCTGCGGATTGACTCCTCACCGCTTAGCTCGATATCGTGTTCGATCACCTTCATGTTTCCGGGACGGTCCGAAAACACATCTTCAAACACCAAAACAATCTTTCTCAGGTCCTCCTTCCGGACTTCACTTAACCTAGGCTCTAGGTTTATCTGCTCCCGGATTACTTTCGATCCCCCTTCAATTACCTCACTAGAACTCAAAATTCCTGCTTCCTCTTCCTCTGAAGCATTCAACAACAGATTTACGACCGCGTGATGTTGAACGTATGGTTTCATTAAGTTGTAAATTTTGTCCGGCCGCCTTCCTAATTTCACTTTATAAGTTGTATCGCAAGGCTTCGATAATACTTTGGCGGGCCCTTCCCAATCAACCTCAAGCTTGTTCCTTTTGGATGGCTGCAGCAGCATTACCTGATTATCAACTTCAAAAGCGCGCTTCTTCCCCGATTTCTCGTAGTGCTCCTTCGACAGCACTTTTGCCGCGTTTTTCTGGCTTTCCACTAGCGCTTCAATTTGGCTTTCCACTAGCGCTTCAATTTGGCTTTCCACTAGCGCTTCAATTTGGCTTTCCACTAGCGCTTCAATCGAGAGATCCTCACGCTGCTCTCGAATGAGCGTATCTCGATCAACTCTCGGCAGCTCGCTCCAACTTTCCGCTACAGGCGAGAGCGTTGCAACCCTCTCGCTCTGACTCAATGGCGCCACGTCGTCTCCCCCAGCGCATACCGCGCCGGCCGTGTCGGCGACGGGCCGCTCGCGTGACTGCTCACATGACTCATGCGGAAACTTTCCTTTCTGGGGTTCCGTCGACCCGCCGACAAGGTCACTTGAGAGTTCACCGCATGGAACCAGGTCCAGCTTCCGCGAAAGCTTTCGCGCTTGCGATCGCGTGAGAGCCATGCACGCTAAGTTGGGGAAGAATGATTTGCCCTGCTCTTTGAGAAGCTGCTCCGAGTTGTTGGAGAAAAGATAAGGAAAACGATCGTTTAGCGCGGCAGACACAGCCGCTTCGGTGCAAAGCTTACCGAACGGGCCTTCAATGACAACGGTGGCGATTGGTAAGCGAACACTCTGCTCCTCGGCGACTTGCCTGATCCACGCGCATTCTCCTGTGAAGTCATCCGGAGACACCAATGAAGGATGGACAACGTCCATGGTTGCCGCTGAGTCTCTAAGTGCTCGGCACGTTTTCTCATTCACCCTAATTTCTTGGAGATACGGCTCCAACAACCGCATGTTCTTTTCCGATTCTCTAATTGTTGCAAAAGCAAACTTTTGCTTACAGTTTATCGCGATGTGCCCTTCCTTTTTGCAGTTGTAGCAGATTAGTGGCTTCCGTGATTCAAACGCCCGTGTGGTATCAGTGCGTTGTTTAGAAACCTCACTCGATTTTTCCGCTTCTGTTTTCCCTTCCTCTACAGTGTCCTTCGTAAGAGACGGGTCCTTTTTGAAATTACGGTGCGGATCGGGTTTCCGTTGATCAGGTTTCCTTGAAAAGCCCTCTTTCCTTTCATCCTTTTCAACGCGCACTGCTCTGCTATGCAACTTTCGGCGAGTATAATACTCCTCAGCTAACTCAGCTGCTTTGTTTAACTGTACTTCACTAAGTCTGTCCTGCAACCAAAGCCTGACATTATCCTCGATGCAGCGGTAGAATTGCTCCAATGCAACGCATTCCACCACTCTATCGCGGTCGTCATAAACACCTTCGCCCTTGAGCCATTCAATTAAATCGGCCTTAAGACGAAACGCGAAGTCAACGTGTGACTCATTCCCCTTTTCAGCATACCGGAACCTTTGCCTGAAAGCCTCGGGTGACAACTTATAACGTCTCAAGAGCACTTCCTTAACCTCGTCATAGCTCTCAAACGCTTCCCTCGACAAGCAAGTTATCGCGTCGGACACTTCGCCGGGAAGAAGAGCTATCAGGTTCTGCGCCCAAAGAGACCGCTCCAAAGCGTTTCGCTCACAGACATGTTCAAACTTGACGAGATACTTCGCCATGTCCTCGCCTACTACGAACGGTGGCAATTGGTCCCTAATTCTAAAACCGCTGACCTGAACTGTTGGAGAAGCTACGCTAGGCGCCTGCGAACACTGTAGGATTGCCAATTCTAGTCGTTTCAACTCTAGGCGCTCTTGTCTCTCGGCCTCCTCGCGCTCGCGACGTTCACGCCTTTCAGCTTCCTCACGGCGTGCTTTAATATCCTCCCAGGCCTCATCGACTTCCTCAGCCGACACTCCCTCATCCTTCATGATCTCAAGGATCGCTTGCTTTCGTTTCGCACGGCCCAAAGTAATGCCGAGTTCCTCACAAATTTCGATGAGTTCCTTCACCTTAAGGTTCTCCATCGTTCACACTAGCCTCTTGCTGTTTGCCCCTGTTAACAATTTACTTGCCGTACCCACTATAAGTCAACTAGCAAGACGCGCAAGCAATTTTTCACTCTCCCGTGTTTACCCCCTCCGCATTAACCTTGGTTTCAAATCACTTCGACTTTGCTTGAAACGATCAAAGCTCACTACAATGCTTCACACAGCCCTTCTCTAAACTACTACAACCTTAGCTAGAGTAGTCTGGTGAACTGAGGGGAAAACATCAGGCACTCACCGCATCGATGTCGCTGACGCCGGCCGATCCCACCGCTGCCACCACTGTTGAGAACGACGGGCCGATCCCGCCGAAGCCCCCACTGTTGCGAACGACGGGCCGATCCCGCCGAAGCCACCACTGTTGCGTAGCGTAGGTTTATCAGCTCGCGACTGCTTCTGCGCAGAGCTGATAAGACGAGCGGACGAGACGACGGTGAGTTAAACAAGGTTTATGTACAGCATATATACAGAAGCGTTACAATTTCGGCACTGGGGCCGACAGAGACTCGAAGAGCCGAGCTCTCCTCTCTAACACATAGGTCAGCCCTTCGCCTAAGACCGCTGACTCACACACATGCCGGCTCTCCGACACGGGGCCTCCTCTCACTCACATAGGACCGCCGATCGCGACGCGCCGCAGGGCTTCTTTTATTTACACCGGGTCCAACCAAAATGTCCAATCAGAAGCGCCGCTGGCCGTCAGGGCAGATTCCTCCAATGGGGGGGTCGCCGCGCCATGCGTCAGACCACCAGACACGAGACCGCCGGCTCGCTGTCACGTGCGCAGATGACTCAATGCACGTGGGCCAGAGACGCGCCGCGCGTGTTTACGCCGTTCGCGCCAGGCAGACTGCGGGCAGGCCTTGACCCAGATTGCCTTTTTCAGAGGCACGGCCGTTTGACGAGGACTCGCTGGCATAACAACATGAATAATGGCACAATCCCGTCGCGTCCCTTTCCAAAGAACTGTGGTAAATACCCGGGGCCGGTTATGTGGCAGTGTTATGCGGGTATGTGTCACAGGTGTTTGAAAGTCTATATCTACCCATGGGAACGGCGAGAACCCACATGAATAATTTTAACGCTAGGTCGTTAACAAAAAACGGACATCGGTAGCGTTGACCGGATAAATTCAGAGAAGAAATGTCACTGTCCCAGAAGGAATCAAACTTCGGCATTCTGCGTGGCAATCAAATGTTCTACCACAGAGGCACGCCATGGTCTCGGAACCACCTTTCAAAAAGGACCCTAACTTGTGTTCGTGAAACGCCATTTGGCGTCGTTGTGCTGGCTTTACCATTTTATAAACATTACATATGCAGTCCTGCGATACAGCCGTCACGTCTGGTTAACATCAATAGTAGTCAGGTGTCATCCGCTCAAGTTTACTTATGTAGAAGTGTCCAGGCCTACGGTCCTCGCGAGCATCAGCGCTTTATATGAGCTTACCGCTTCTTGTGTTGCTAATAACCATGTTGCTGTTGGCATCGTTTCGCAACTGTAAAGAACTGGTGATATAAAACATATGCGGCTGTTCAACGTATTTGTGTGCGTCCATTTGTACATATGTTTAGCGCAACTTCGTAACGTTTCGCTCAATGAAATAGTTACAGCACAGTCAGCCTGCGTGCGCATGCTATATGCATAACATCGATTCCCAGGGTTCGTGGCATCTGCCGTATTCGTTTTCATCGCAAGCGTCTGTCTTACCCTTCCATCCATTTTTTATTTTTTTTTTATTTTTGAATCTGATGCGTCATGAAGCGCGAAAATTGAGGATGATGCCACCGTATACCGACGTCCCAGATAGCAAAAGTATGTGACGTCACTGTGACGTCGGATACGTTCGGCGTGGCGTTGACGTTACATGATGACGTTATTACATGACATCACCGCGTGTCAAAAGGCAGCCGATCTCCGAGGCAGTGCAAAACTATAGGCGCAGAAAGCTCACAATTCCTCCGACCCAAAACCACGTTAAGTGCACAGAGCTTCCGGAGGGTGGGCAGTGGAGGATCAATATACATCGACTGAGAAGAAAAAAGATCGCCTTTGTGATCATGTAATTTTAGGTGAACGCATAAAAGATACTGTGAGTGTTTTTCTTGCTAGCGTTTGCGATATGGTACTCGGTATCGTGCACACGTTTCTATATTCATCAAAAATAATTTTGTATCTTTGCCTACCAAATGCGTGCCGTTGTGTGGTACGTCATGCATAATTCAACTTCGTAGTGTAACGCTGACCACGTGGCGTTCTTTAATGTGCGCCTAAATATCGGCACACTTTGCATTTCATTCCTCTTGGAATGCGGCGACCGTGATGTCATGCGAGTAGGAATCGAACCCGCGCTATTGATCGCGCCGCGTAGCAGCACTTTAGACTTCCGAGAAAGGTAAGCGAGCAAGCATGCAATGGACCACCTGGTTGGGCTTCTCTATACATCTCGCTTTCACGGCCCCGCGCTCAATGGCCGGTAGCATTGGCACTGCGTGCCTTGAACTACGAGTGTGATGGAGCGGTCGCCATTGTTCCGTTCCCGTCTTTGCGTGCGTTTTGACGCTCGTCTTTTCTCCCTCTTCAATGCAGTGAGCAGTGTTTAGCAACTGATCTCGCGTTGTGATTGATTTTCCTCGAACACCTCGGGTGGCTGCCTTTGTCTTCGACCTCCGCACTGGACTCGAAATCGGTGCATGCCTGCAGCGGTTCGTATTGGGCCAATGCCTGTAGAATGTATATCCCTCACAACTCGACAGACAAGTTTCTTTCTTTTCTTCTTTTTTTTATTTTTGACCCCGCCGAGAAGGCAGCTTGTGTATAAGCTCCGGTCAGGAATAGGTGGAAATGCTAGCAGCAGATAAAAAAAAAAAGGTACAGATGTTACGAATTGCGTGCATTGTGTGTATACCGCGAAACAGCGTTGACTGATGACGCAATCGGGAAGGAACGTAAGTGTATACACACAGAAAAGGTGAGGTTAAGGCGTGAACATTAAGAAGACTGAGCTTCACGTCTTAGCCTTAATTAATTAACCTAGTTTCCCACCTCTGGGTGAAGAGAACGCATGCCTGGTCGAAAATAAAGTTTATCTCTCTGCTGCCCCGCACTGTAGGGTTAGCAAACCAGGTTAATTAACGCGGACAGAAACAAAAGGCGGTAAAGAAAGAACAAATGGTGTGCGCACATAACATTCATCACAGATAATTTCATTTGGAAAGCGCATTGTCACTGACGTCGAGGTGCTGTCTTTTCTTCGGTGAAAGACACGCTGTGCGCTTTTCTATTCAGCGGCCGTTCCCCGGTTGGCGCTCACAATGCGAGAATGGCATGTGATTGGGGGACTTGAGTGCTTGTTCGGACAGCAATGTCTTCTTGTGCCTCCAGTGGGGAGCAGTATACGAGTGGAAACGCCGAGTTAGTTTTGAAGCTTTGTTGTGTGCCCGAATTAGATGTGTTCATCCGAGACATGTTCTGCCGGTGAGCATTTAATACAGGATGTGAGAATAGTATAGTCCACCAATATCCCCCAAGAGCAAGGTATATAACAGTTGCGTCTTACTGGTATACTTACCTATACGATGCAAAAACATGGAGGCTTACAAAGGGGGTTCAACTTAAAGGAGGACAACGCAGGGAGTGATGGAAAGGAAAATGATAGGGGTCAACTTAAGAAGAGAACAGAGTGAAATCGGGGAACAAACGAGGCTTATCGATATCACATAGTTTAAATCAAGAAGAAATGGACATGGGCCGGGCAGGTATTGCGCGTAGGCAGGGTAACGCGCTGGTAATTAAGGGTAACTGACGTGTGAGTTACTGTATGTGTTACGTGACTGTTATGCGTGTATGTATGTGTTGTGTGTTTATTGTTATTGTATACATCATTGTCACCACCCGGCACCTGGAGTAGCCTGTCAGGTGAAAAACCTGGCAAACCTCTCCAGCTCCCATTAAAATGATTCTCTCTTTCTCTGCACACACCTCGTTACCTTTGTCAAGTTTCAATGAGCCAACTCTCTCGACAACTTTCGTGGGAATGTGAAGAGTGCGTGCGACCACGTTACCCTTGTCACGTCGCAACAAGCCAACTCTCTCGACAACTTTCGTGGGAATGTGAAAATGAAATATTCACATTGTCCGCAGCTCTGGAATCCGGCTAGTCGGTGCTTCTAAACTTCATTCTACTTGGCAACCGTTTTTTGTGGCCGATAGCTCCAGCCGTGAGCCCTGTCTCAGTCTCTCGGTCACGGTCTGTTACACATGCGCTAGCTATCCCCGTTTCAATTTATCGCTACTTCTTAAAAACCGTATCAGATACGCACACAATACTAGACTCTGTTTCTATATAGTCACGCGACCAAGTCTGCGCTGTTTCGTGAGCAACTCTCAGTTTTCATTACGTGGGGCGCAGGCTCATTCCGTCAGTACCCCTACTCCCTTTTTTTCTTCACACTCTCACAAAAGAGAAAAGTGAATTGGGGTGAAGGGCAAGTTCATTTACACGGCAGAACGACATCCGACAATGCATGACAGCACGGCCACCACTCGCCTTCACGGTCTTCATACCGTTGTGTTGCTGAGAAAAATATTTAAAAAAATATGACTGAGGGAAGAAACTAATAAAAGAGAGAGTGAGAGCAATTACAATCTATCGGTAGCTGCACGCAAAGTGCTCAAAACCACCCATGGCGAGCAAAAAGTCCCCCAACTTCGCCTCCCGCTCGCGAGCAACAAAGGACTTGGGACTCGATCAATCAGTGTGAACGAGAGTGAGAGAGAGAGAGAGAAGGGTATTCGACTCGGTGGTGGACGGAAGGCAACTCGCAAACATCAAACAAGCGACGCGAAGAACACGCAAAGTGAGAGTGGACCGCGTCGAGGCACCCACCGCCAACCACTACGGCCACCACCTTTTCTTGGCGGCGGACGCCTCTTCGGCAATGACTTCTAATTTTGATGGATTGGGCGAGCCCCCCTCCCTCCCTTCTGGTTGAGGATTTTCGCGGAGTACGCGCGTGCAGTGGGCATGGATGCGAGACGCGGTGCCGTGAAGGTGTGTAATATGACGGCGAATAAGGCGTCAGGGTGCGATAGGGAGGAGGAGGGAAGGGGATATTTGAGGTAAGAAAAGCGAGGGGCGGAGGAGGGGTAGCGAGGTGTTTAGAGACGCCCTTTTTTGGTTTGCTCGTGATGCGGCTGACTCGGTCTGTTGTTTAGCTGCATTCTCTGTCTCCTCCTTATGACGCTCATCCTTGCGTGTGTTTTTTTGTTTTGTTTTTTTTTGTTTTGGGGTAATTTTTGCTCGTCTGAACAGCCTGCTGCGAGTTCGCCGTGGGAGGTACTGAGGATTTATCATTCGCGGTAAAAGAAAAAAAAAATGTCGGCGCTGCGAAGGTAAAACCTGCGTAATGCAAAGAACGGAGGGCGGGTGGGGTGTAGAGGAGTTGCATTATTCATTATTTTTTTCGTGCTTTCTTATCAAATACACCTGTGGTTTCTTGGTTTGATTCTTTAGGAGAGGGTAACCGAATGCGTCAGGAAGGGTTGAAGTTGTGGGGAAGGGGGCTGTACGAAGGGAAAGTGGTTGGCTTGATAGGCACTTTTACGCCGCATAACATTTAGCGGCGCTTTCACGCGGCGCCAGGTTTTTCTCGGAATGACTGCCACAAAAGGAAAGCAAGGAGAAAAAGGTTCGGTGGCCCGAAAAATTGTCCGCTCGTTTTATAAAAAAAATAAAGAGAAACGGGCCTGAGAGGCTTGATGCGATTACTCCGTGTTCTCGCACCTCCGCTTGTTGCGTTGCAAGTTCGGCTAATGCTGCCTCCTGGCGGCCAACTTCTGACGTAAACGAGAGGCTGTGAAGACCCAGCCTCCAGTCGCTTCCAACGGGGCATCGCAATCTCGATTGGCCACGTGCGGGTTAAGTCGTGTTAGCTTCGACAAAGGACCGCCCTTTATCAATCATCTCGGGAAGCAGTACACGTGAAGATTACACTTATAGCATGGGCGTCTGGGCAGGAACGCGACAGGGTAGCTTGAGAGGCTACACGTGGCGATTGGACATCATTTGTCATCCAGTTGTTCGAACCACTGCTGCGCTGGTTCCGCAGTTGCACGCAGGAATTATGGACTACAGGGTTGACTGTAGTTGTACGGGGCGCTTCATTTTTCATTCTATATTTGCCTCTGCGTGTACGTCTTTTGTGCACGAAAGACGGAAACACTTGTGCCCCTAGCGAGACCAGTCACTATAGTCTAGGCACTGGTGTCAACCGTTCACACCTCATCCCTAGTTACTGTTAAAGTCGACCAGTCCGTGACAAGTCACTGCTATAGAAATTTTCGTTAAGATAAAAGTGTAGCAGTCACTATCCGAACCGAGTTACGTTTCCTCTGTACAATTGCGTCAACCGGCAGTGGTGCGTCCAGTCGGATGACAGATGACGTCCAGTAGCCGCTGCATAGCGTCTGTGTAATACTGTGTCTTAAACGCGAATGGCTTGACTATGCGACGTTAAACGAATATTTTCGTCCGTTCTAATTAGGTAGCCATGCCGAATCTCCTTCGTAAGTTTATGTGCTACACTCATAGGTTGACAAACTCGCTCATGAGTCGATTGATTTATTGATTGATTCATTTATTGATTTATTGATTGATATGTGGGATTTAACGTCCCAGAGCCACCATATGATTATGAAAGACGCCGTTGTGGAGGGCTTCGGAAATTTCGACCACCTGGGGTTTTTTAACGTGCACCCAAATCTGAGCACACTGGCCTACAGCATTTCCGCCTCCATCACTCATGAACGGACTCAATCATACTCGCTCAGACTGAGATCGAACTGTGATTCTTTTTTTATTCCTTTATTTTTCTATTTTTCTCTTCATTTCTCTCTATATCTTGTAAGTTTAAATTTACGGTCTAACTTTATGCGTATTTATTTCCTCTATTTTTATCTATTTTTTTCTCCGGCTTTTTTTTACAGCTTTCCTTCCGTTCTTTCTCTTTCTTTTTCATGTGTTTATACTGCAGTTTCACTGTTAAAAAAAAAGTTCGGGGAAGTCATAAGAGGGTCACGCAAAGCTTTAACCAGGTTCGAAACCGGCACAGCGTCAGCTGGACCATTCATTTGTCACCCGTGAAACCGACGCAACCAAATGGATCGTGCGTATAGCCCAGGGTGAATCTTCCTGCCATAAGGCACGCTCGCCCAGACACGCGCTATACACCCCTTGTAGGGAAGGGACCGCGAACAAGATGCACCTCCAGAGGACGAGCGGCGCTGCGTTCGTACGGGTATACAACAATGGCACGAAGTAGGCCACGCGCGCGTCCAGTCAACTCAAGAAGCATCGGACGCTGCGTAAAAATAGGGGCCCGCCCAGTAATTACTCTTTTAAACCACTGGGAGGGTGATGTCTCTGATTCTCTCTTAAAGTATTGGGCGGAGGGGAAGGCAATGTCTATGAAAAGGGAGAGAGATTGGCAGAACGAAGTCTCTAAGAGGAGTTCCACGCCACCGTATGCGATGAAACGGCTATAGACTCCTGTTTTGACTCGCTCAGTACCTTGCGGCCACAGCTTTGGCCGCGGCAGCCTTTAGAGTCGCCGAGTCGGCGGCCAAGCAAGCCGAAAGCCAAAAGGGCGCTTCGACCGACAAAGCAAGAAAGGACAACAGGCAAAAGCAAGAACAAACAAAGGCGGCTGCTACAGAAAGAGAGGCGGCCAACGGAAGCCACCTCCAGGCGATCGTCTCCACCTCGCACAGCGGGGCGTCTGTGTCCTTTTGGGACGTGTATGCGTGGAGAATAGAGAGGAGATCGCTCGTGTGGACATCTCTCGGATACCATTATTCCGTTCAAACGACAAGATTGCCCGCTAAACGAGATAGCAACGATGCCGCCTGGAAGCCCATTCTTCGAGACGACGGTGAGGCTCTTGATGAATGGTGTCTTCAGGTGCCACGGTTTCCGTAAGGCACCTTCCAGTCTTGCCGTGGGCAGGAACCCGTAGGCCCGTCTTGAATGGCGGCCCGGTTGCTTGGCTAGATTCCCCTTCGAAATGTTGTTGATGTCACTACAGATGACGTCATTGTTTGGACGTAACGAAGCGAGACATTGCATTTACGTTGGCCCGCGAAACTATAGCAATGATTTAGAAGCTGAAGAAGTCTGGTTGGAGGATTACGAGTCGCGATTGAAGGATAAGTCACGGTGATTGTACGAGAGCTAATAATAACAATGGTAATAGCGATGAATTTGTGTTCTCGTTTGAACAATGCAGGGCCAACTGAAGGACTTCGTGAGTTCGCCAAGTGCCGCACCTTGGCGTTGCTCGCACGAACTTCTTTGCTGTAAAAGTCGGAGGAGGGAAGGGTTCTTAAGACAATTGCATACATTTTATTGTTTTCAACATATTACATGCCAAAGAAAGGTACCCAATACACAACTATTAAGTTGCACAATAGCAAGCAGATGGAATGTGCAAAAGAAAAAAAAAACTTAGTCTAGCACAGTTAGCGACAGTTTATAACACACAGAAAAAGTTTTTTTTGCATTCATCGTAAACCACACACTGTTTGAGGTCTTGCTTATAGTATGCAGATATACAGGACAGAAGATGTTATTATACAGTTAGGACCTTCGGATACTGTTTCAGGAATATATATATATATATATATATATATATATATATATATATATATATATATATATATATATATATATATATATATATATATATATATATAGGTATGATGTATTTAAGTATTTCTGAATTAGATTCTACAGAGCGGAAAATCAAACTGGCTGTATCTTAGGCTATATTGCCTGCAGTTGGCTTAGTACGAGTACTATATAATGAAGGGCGTACATCCGTCATGTATCTTCTCGGCTGGTTCAACGTATGAGTGGTGGTGCGTCCGGTAGTGATGCCGAAGTCGTAACATCGGCTATTCTCTCTGCTGACTCAGCCGATCAAGGTTTAACGCGATATCGTCCCAAGTCATACGGGCCCTGGATGTATCGAACCTGGACGGCAATCCGTGGCATTATGAAAAGCAGAACTCGGCTGCAGCTACCGCCTGCAGCGGTTTTGGCGCATGTAGCGATGTCGAGAGAGGGATAGAAATAGAGGGCAGAGTGGGTGCATTGAGCGTGATGTGGTGTTTCGCTAAATGCCAGGGCCTTGCCCTCACTGTTCTGATTGCCGCGCTTCTTCCTCCTCTTCGGCGATGTCATTCCGACTCGCCTCTTCTCTTCTTCTTGTTCACAATCGCATGCGGCTTTTATCTGGTGCGGCAAGTCTTGTCAAATGCGCTGTCCCTAATTGGTTCCGATCAGTGGGGGGTCCAGGTCGGGCGGCGATGGTGTGGTGCCCCAGGAGAGAAGAGGTGAGAAGGGAGTGGCAGCCGTGAAGAGGACAGCGAGAGGCGCTAGAAGAAAATGGCCATGGCTCTTTCTTCTTGCTTTTCGTTTTCTTCATACGATTGACACTTGCGTCTGCTCTTTGTTGAGTTCTTCAGGGTCTTCCTTTGTGTACCGCCCGATTTTATCTCTCGTCCCCCCCCCCTTTTTTTTTGCTCATTTCCCAATGAATCGTCCGTTGAAATGTCACCGGCTCCCACTGCTATAGGGCTCGTCAAATAGTTGTAATTTGTTGGGGGAGAGCGGAAACACGAACTGCTGACGTGTTTTTGCCTCAGATGAATTTGAGTTGGCCGTTTTTTCGAGGTGTGCAATTTTCTGAAGTGTGTTGGTGGGCAGTATGCCTGCATGAGTGAATAGGTGGATGAATAAGTTGATAGACATATATATATATATATATATATATATATATATATATATATATATATATATATATATATATATATATATATAGTAGATAACATTGTAGGCCCAAGTGGAAGCATATGCAGGAAGGTTAACAAAGTATTAATGAGGGCACTTGTACCAATAGTAATGCGTCACAAATTACAAAAAAATGCTACCTTCAGATAGTATGCGAGACATCATTAGGTAGCTGCCAGCTCGTAAAACGATCACATTCTACATTACGCCAGCATTCAAAAACACTGCGCCAAACCCGCCGTGACGGTTACTGGCGGCGCTGGTTGACGCACCCATGTTTAAATGCACATATCCACCTTATAAAGTGAACAGAGGTATGATCGCCCCCGTAGCTCAGTTGGCATCGAGCGCTCGTGATTCGAAGGTCGCAGGTTCGGAGTCTGCCGGTGGCAAGTTGTCTTTTCGTCTACTTCCCTTTCTTCACATTTACGTTTAAACGAGTACTAATAACTAAACTTCCGTATACTTTTCTTAGCGTCATTGTTCGTTATTTCTCCATAATGTATGTATATATAACGCCACATCAAAGAGTAGCAAGACGCCTGAAAGAGACCATTTGCCAATGACAAGTTGGACTTGCATCGCTCCTTTTGTACATTTATTTATTTATTTAAACATACTGCCAGTCCCAATGGGGACTATTGCAGGAGGGCAACCAAAAGATACTATAGATACACTTACATAGAAAAAGTGAAAATGTATGACAACAGATCTTATACGATATTACATGGATTATATGGGAGCATAAACAATGTGGTGAAAAACATTTAGAACACAGATTTGGTACATAATAGACGGTTATTAATAACATGCAAGAAATATCACTAATAAACATGAAAGACTTTTCCATGCGTACGACACTGATATACTTATCATGATCAAAAGGCACTCAAGAATTGAGCAAAAAAAAACATCAATTGTACATGTACCTTCATTGTCTGCGCTCCCTTCTGCGTTACCCTGATACCCTGACTGTTACTATCTAATTAACGGTCAATTGTTCCTACCTCGTTTCTACTGTGACAATCCCTAACTTGAACTCTTCCGAGACCCGGGGCAACGGAACTATTTCAATCCGCGGCGTAGCCTGGTCGCCGCGGGTGCCCGTCTATTTCAGGACTCGCCGCCGAACGGTATTGAGCGTCATTGTGTCGCTGAACGAGGCTCGGCCGGCCGCAGGGGTGATGATCCGATATCTTCTCCATTGTGCGAGCTGCAGGACTGGCGAAGCGTGTTCTCCTCCCCCTTATACCTCTCCCCCAAACCTCGCCAATTCTCGCCTTGATTCTTTGGCGTCACACATACGCGTGCAGTCGCGTGGACTGACGGACAGACATGGGATGAAACTTTGTGTGTGTATGTGTGTCTTTCCAGCGACAGGTTCCGCGTGGAAGACGCCCGAAAAGATGAACCAAAAAGGGTGTGGGTGTTCATGGCGGACGATTTCCGGCGGCCGTCAAAGAAAGAAAGAACTGTCCAGTGACCACGGAGCGGTCACAGAACGCCCAGAGAAAGGCGGGAAATCGAAAAGTCTGCCCCGAGGCCGTTGATTCAGGCTCCAAGTGGCGCGAAGAATAGAGGGGCCTCCACGCGCTCTTTTTGTTCGTTGCGACACGGCGAATCCCTTTCTGTATACGTCTGTTAGCCACGTATACGGGTCCGTATCTGTGACGCGGGATGTTTGCAGCTGGAGAACCGCCAGATGTCACGCGAATCGGCAGTGTGCTGTCGCTCAACTGATGAGTCATGTTGGACATGTGAAATGCATTTCCGTGATGAGTGTAGCGTTGTGCAGTAAAGAAAGGGAGACAGCCAATGAGAAGACTGCCCTCCTCCCTTCATCAACGCCTTTTCTGATCTGTCCACAAAAAAGGAAGGGAAGGGCGACAAAGCCCTTGGAACAGGAAGGATGAATACATCGACTTAGAATAAGGAGATATGGCTTTAGCCTTCAAGTTATCTGAGGCAAATGCATAACGGACCCCATACCTTATTAACCTTGTTATTAGACTAGTTCTATAGACTCGTCATATTGTAAATAGTTCAGATGAACAGTTGGTAGTAAGCGCTGTGTGTGGTCCGTGTTGATTCAGTGAATGCGTGTGTGAATGTCCGAGTGTTTTGAGGGATTACAAGACTCTGAAAATTCCTGTTTTCCTGACCGAAGGGCACTCGTGTCATGCTCCCAATGTCGCATATGCGACGTCTTGCCGCTTTAGCTTTTCCGCTGACTCAGGCCGGCGGTGTCGTTACACATGTCAACGAGAAGAGACGAAAGAAGCGCTTTTCTGGATCTGGAAACGGCGCCATCCGTCTTTCGACGGGCGAAAGGGACCTTCGACGCAGCCGCGTTTTCTCAACGCGCTTCTGTCGCTCTGTTTTACCCCCCCCCCCCCCCCATTTCTCCGCCTCCGACAGAGAACGCGGACATTTGGGGCAATAAACAGGACCCTCGCCCGGTGACGTTTCGGCCTGGAGCGAAAGACGCCAAGAGACAAGCGGCACGTCAGCCTGGGTGGGGGATCCGTCACGTCGTATAACGCCGGCTGCGGGTTTGTTTGTGGGCTCGCCGGCCCCGTTGTCTCGCGGACGTATATATACGCTATTCCGCTGCCAGCTTTTGGTCGATTGCGAGAGGCCGAGCTGGGTTTTTAGGCACGAAACGTACGAGAGGAGCGAACGGGCGTATACAGAAGCAAGCTGCGCAGAGTACGCTATAGAAGAAGATGAAAACTTGGCGAAGATGGGAAGAACAGCTTTCTAAAGATGGACGGCAGCGTACAGGCGCGGCACATGCAATGTTCGTCGCCCCGTCACGTGATCCTCTCGCCGCGCAAGAGTGAGCTAGGAGTAAGAGGGAGAGGAGAAGAGGAATCTCTTTCTCCGTCAATCGTTTTTGTGGTTCTTCCTCGGCCTCCTCCACACGGAAAGCACAGTGCATGCGCGCGTTTTGTGTATGTTCGCCGGCGTCGATCTGCACTACGTGTGCCCACCTCTCTCTGAGCTATCTGTCTGTCTGTCTCGCCACCCGTCGACTGCGGACGCGCGCCCCGTCGGAAATCCATTTGTGTTCGGAAGCCCTGCTCAGCCTCCGCTTCCCCGCTGAAACAGCTTCCCCCGCGGTTCTTGCCGTGTACGCCACACCGCATTCCGTTCCTTCTTCGTTCGCTTTGTTGTTTTTTGGAGGGCGTGGTTTCTTCTTTGTTTTTCGTAGACGTGTTGGTCATTCCTGTTGTTTGGTTGCTTTTATTTCGCCCTCAGAGTGTTTTTTTTTAATCTGTGCAGTGAACTCTGGTTAAGAAATGCTACATGTGAAGATGCTTTTCCTCTCAATGCGCCCATTTCATATTGACTGTCTAGCTTATTAGACGATGTCAGAGAGCGGGGCGGTAAAATTGCGCAAACCAGTCAATAAAGGGCGAAATGATTGGAGTGTGACTGAACTTTCACGGTTTTACAATCAATTTATAGGTCAAAATTTTAGTTTCTGATAGGGAACGATTGGATTTAGATATATGAATCAACACCAGTTTGCTTTAATAAATTTTACCCAAAATGATAGGTCAGTAAGAAAGCGTTCTAGCCGCAGTTCACTCTGCTGACAGGGAACAGCAGTTTACAGGATTTGGGGCTAATGACGCAGTAATTAACGGGGCACTGATGATAAGCACGTACATCCTGCAAACAATCTGCAGCTTGCTTCGAGTGCTTATCTTCCTTCAAAACGTTCTCTTCTTTGAAATCATGTAAAGATGCACAGTAGTTTTCAAGGGGATGAGCAACATTGTCAGTTCTAAAGGCGAGATTTGTACGTAGTTTCCTGAACACATTGATTTAAACAAAGTAAAGCGTACAATTTGTTTCGAGAAAATCGTAGTGTGGTGGTGGCAACAACAACAACAACAACAACAACAACAATAATAATAATAACGATAATAACGATAATGATAACAACAATAACGATAATAACGATAACAATAACAACAATAACGATGAGAACAATGCATTTTATTTCTTTGCTTTGTTCAGAATCACATTTCGAGGCAAATGTATCTGCAGACACTTAACCACACTGAAGAGAACTAGAATACACTGGGCTTTGTTATTGGCGCCGCTTCAGTGTTGTCAGCCATTTTCTCTTTCATTCTTTCTTTCATGCTCGTCGATGGGTATTTATGTGCTCAAAGCTTTCAGCACATTGCCAGTCGCGCGCCGTCATCTTTGGCCTCGTCTTGGATCTTGTGAGGTCGAATGGACCCAGAGAAAGTAGAGAGAGAGAGGGGGGGGAGAGAGACGAAGAATAGATTTGCCGGCCGGCGAGATTTGACTGGTAGTTTCATTCCCTCGACATTGTGCGGGCCGCACACGGCGCCGGCGGCGTGGAACGCATCACATTGCTCCTAAATTCTTGTGCCCCTCTTGCTGTCACGTGTGTCACACTGGCCCAGCTGAAAGAAAAAAAAAATGGTCGACTGGCTGTTCAGTCCAAATTCCCGTTACTCCTTATTTGCCCCGTTCTCATTTTTGTTTTTCACTTTCACTCTTTCTAATTTTTCTTGGGTGTCTGATAGTGCCGATCGGGCAAGGCAACATTTCTCGGAATTATCGACTTGTGATTTGTCGATGCCGTGCGTATTTGTTCCATGTCTTGAGTGCAGCTTCTCTTAACAGGGCCATGAGCCTGTGGTGTTGATGGATGGGATGGAATGAATGGGGTGGAATGTAATGGGATGTAATGGAATGTAATGGGATGGGATGGAATGTAATGGGATGGGATGGAATGGATGGATGGAATGAATGAAAGGATGGATGGATGGATGGATGGATGGATGGATGGATGGATGGATGGATGGATGGAATGGAATGGAATGGAATGAATGAGATGGGATGGGATTGGTGGAATGGGATGGGATGGAATGGATGGAATGGAATGGGATGCAGACACTTAATAGGTGATCCAGAACCAGCTTTTGTAACGGGTTGAGATATTGGATGACCCACTCGTTACGCAATTTTTTATTTATTTTTTTTATTTATTACATACTGCAGTCCGTAGACCAAGCAGCAGGGGCACAAAAAGGGAGCATAGCGAAAAAAGCGAACAAGTTATGCAGCAAGTTAGAATGCACAAAGCTACTGAAAAACAAGTCATACTATATAGGATGCTTAGTTATACATATCTAGAAAAAAAAGCGAACAAACTTCTAGAAACAATTTCAAGCACAAAAAGTAAAGCTACACAGTTGAAATAATATGAGGTAATCTAACATTGAAATATCAACAGTGTTGACTACACAAGAGATGCATGTAGTTTTCAAAGTCGGGAATGCCACGTTCAGGAAAAACATTTGAAGGCAGTGCATTCCATTCGCTAATGGTTCTCGGAAAGAAGGAATGTTTGAAAAGGTTAGTACGTGCAAAGTAAGGTGTCAGATCATGATTGTGAGCATGCCTGGTTTTCCTGGAAGAAGAGGGAGAGATGTATTTACTGGCATCGATATTAAACTGATGATTACGAAGCAGGAAAAGAAACTTGAGTCTGGCGATAGTTCTACGCTGTTTCAAGAGCGGAATGTTGTTAGTAGCCATAAGTGATGAAGGTGAATCAAGATTGTGATAGGCATTGTAGATGAATCTTACCGCTCTCCTCTGGACCATTTCAAGTTTATAAACATCCTTTTTGAAATACGGGTTCCAGGCTACGCATGCGTACTCTAGACGGGGTCGAATAAATGTATCATATGCAAGAAGTTTGATCTGAGTTGGCGCGTTTTTTAGTTTGTGTCTAAGAAACTCTAGTTTTCCAGAGGCGGAGGAACAAGCGTCGTCAATGTGGTTACTCCACGACAGTCGATTGGTAATATTGACTCCCAAGTATTTAAAATTGCTCACTTCGATCAACGGATTATTATTTAAGGTGTAGCGTGATGCAAGAGGGGTAATTTTATTTGAGATACGCATATAGACCGATTTACTAATGTTTAACTCCATCGACCAGATATGGCACCAATCGGAGAGAGAATTTAGGTTGTTCTGCAAGCACTCTTGGTCCCTTTCACTTTTAATTGGCTTGTAAAGAATGCAGTCATCTGCAAAAAGCTTTAGGCTTATGGCGGAGGTGTCAACTGATGAAACGATGTCATTGATAAAGATGAGAAAAAAGACAGGGCCAAGGACACTGCCTTGTGGAACTGCCGAGGTTACAGGTAGAACCCCAGAGCAGCAGCCCTCGACCTGGACAAACTGTTTGCGGCTGGTAAGGTAGGAGCGGATCCAATTAATTACAGTAATGGGTAGGCCAATGTTTGAAAGTTTGGTGAGTAATTTACTATGGCAAACACAGTCGAAAGCTTTTCTAAAATCTAAGAAGATGGCGTCTATTTGGTCGCCCTTATCAAGTGCCATTGCGAAGTCGTGAATTGTGGTGACAAGTTGAGTGGTAGTCGAGAGGCCCTTCCTAAAATCATGCTGGAAAGGAGTCAAAATACTGTTTTCTTCAAGAAATGACATTATGTAATGCGTGATGATATGCTCAAGAAGTTTACAAGGACCGGAAGTTAATGATATTGGCTGGTAGTTTTCAACATTTAGGCGATCACCTTTTTTAAATACGGGAATAACACGTGCCGTTCGCCAATCATCGGGAAGAATTGACTTATGAAAAGAAAGACGAGAAATATGGGTGAAGACATGCGCGATAGGTTCAGCGTAACGTTGCAAAAATGCATTAGGTATGCCGTCGGGACCATCGGAAGATTTAGTCTTAACATTCAGTAACAGTGAAAGGACACCTTCGACAGTTATGAAATCGGCAGATATAGTAGACAGAGAAATAATGTTTGTGTCAGCATGATCTCCCTGAGTGAATACTGAGTGAAAATACTGATTGAATTGGTTTGCAATTTCGACTAGATCGTTAACAATACAGCCATTTACTGATGTCTCGGTCGGTGTTTTGTGCGCATCGCTCAAGTACCGCCAGAATCTATCCGGGTTAATTTTCAAAAAGTTAGGACAGCGAGTGGTTGAAGTATCTTGCCTTAGCTTCGCTTAGCCGAGTTGCAAGCTGGGCCTTCAACGAGATAAGTCTGCAGGGTATTTTTTTTCTTTTTTCTAGCTCGTTTTAGCTTGCGGTGCAAATGTATGATATCTCTAGTAATCCATGGGTTATTTCGGTTTTTCCTAACCCGTTTGCTTGGCACAAACTTATCAGTGCAGTAATGTATCGCAGTTTTTATTTCGTTCCAAGTAATCGGCACATCATCAGAAAGATTATCAGATAAGAACCACAGATAATCCAAAATGGCCTGGTCATCCGCCTTCGAGTAATCCTTAATGACATGTCTGGTCTCTTGTCGGTGTGCTTTGTTTTCACCAATACCGAAGGATAAAAATACTGCTTTATGGTCAAAAATGCCATCTTCAATAGAGACCGTGTATTTGTATACATCGGAATTTAAAAAGACTAGGTCGAGTGTAGAACGGGTGTTTCCAGCCTCTCTGGTGCACTCGTTAACAATCTGCACAAGATCGCACATCAAGGCAATGTCAGCGAGAGGGTTTAGCGTCGTTACATCAGAGCCTGAGCATGGAACGCGCCATTCAACATTGGGCAAGTTAAAATCACCTGCAAGAATCAGACGATCATTTTTAAACGTGCACATGTGGTCATATAGTCTAGACAGATATTCGTGTGTTGAAGAGGGTGGTCTGTAGATGGCACATACGGTGAAGTAATGGCCCCAGCAGCTTACCTCAAGGAATAAACTTTCGTGCTCATGAATTTGTTGAAGGGGCCGAGCACTAATAGAATCTTTGAGAACTATTGCTACACCACCACCTCTTGTTGGCCGGTCACGTCTGAAGATTTGATATCTCGGAGGAATTAGTACTCAATCATTTATACCTTCGTGCAGCCAGGTTTCTGTGATTATTGTAACGTGAGGGTCGTAGGTGAGTAGAAGGAACTCGAGCTTGCCCCGCTGCGGTGGTCTAGTGGCTAAGGTACTCGGCTGCTGACCCGCAGGTCCCGGGCTCGATTCCCGGCTGCGGCGGCTGCATTTCCGATGGAGGCGGAAAAGTTGTAGGCACGGCCGTGTGCTCAGATTTGGGTGCACGTTAAAGAACCCCAGGTGGTCGAAATTTCCGGAGCCCTCCACTACGGCGTCTCTCATAATCATATGGTGGTTTTGGGACGTTAAACCCCACAAATCAATCACTCAGTACTCGAGCTTGTCAACTTTATTTGACAGGCTTCGCGCGTTTACGTTAAGCATGCACTCTCAAACTTTTGGACACACACTGTCGAGCGGGTCAATCAGAACCTGTAGCTTGCGAATTAATGGCTACACGCCCATTTTTGGCTTCATCCCAGCCAAAAATTTTGCCATCAATTTTGATCTTGTCGTGAATAAGAGTAACCCGTTTCCTGCTGTCGCGTTCAGCTTTTGCACTTTCCCAAAGCAGGCGGCGCTTGCGCAGCGTGCACTGGCTATAATCATTTTGTACATAAATATTGGAGCCCTTCAATTTATTTTGAATTCTTTAATACTTCTTGTTTCTCCTGATAATCTTGAAAGTAAGCTATGACAGGCCTACGACTACCTTGGCGGCCAAGACGGTGAATGCGGGCTATAAACTTGCACTTCACTCCCAATGTATTCTCGAATATATCGGTTACAACAGCAGTTCGAAGACAGGTGTCATTTTCATTTGTCTTTTCGAGAACACCATGAATAATAAGGTTTGCCCGACGGCTTCGGTCTTCGAGATCAGTTAACTTGGAGCTCTGCCATGACAGCACAGTTTTAAAGGAAGCTGCAGTGGATTCAAGAGTTGCAACTTCCGGTGATTTATCTTTAAATTCCTGTAGTGCACATGTGGCTTCAATTGCTCGAAATCGCAAGTCCATGTTGCACATTATTTGTTCGTTCATCGATTTTAATAGCAGTATTTCAGCCGTCATATCTGCTTGGCCCTGAAGAATACTGTGTAATAAATCAGAGTTCGTGGGTCCTGGGTTTGTCTCAACGTCACCACAGAGTAACATTTTGCATGCACAATAGCACTCATATGCAATACTTAAACAGGTGCTTGGGCACGGCACAACTACTAACATGACTTCATCACTAGTTTTTATGTTGGAAGCAGAGTAGCTAACCTGTACAACGAAGAAGAACTTCGTGGTCAGCAACATGGTCGCTGTCGTCTCGCCGTGCCCACTGTCGAAGAAATGCTGCAGTGGATGCTTTATAGCCTCGGTCGCTGATGTCACGGACATGCGCAACTGTCGCTGCGTCAGAGCGTCCATACAGAAGATCAGTATCGGCGTCCGCACATGCAGATCTGCCACGGAAAGGTAGATGGTGTCAACCGGCGGCGCGCGTGTCATTCGTGCTCGATAATCCTGTGACCGTCAGCAGCGAAACCTGTACAACGAAGAAGAACTTCGTGGTCAGCAACATGGTCGCTGTTGTCTCGCCGTGCCCACTGTCGAAGAAATGCTGCAGTGGATGCTTTATAGCCTCGGCCGCTGATGTCACGGACATGCGCAAGTGTCGCTGCGTCGGAGCGTCCATACAGAAGGTCAGTATCGGCGTCCGCACATGCAGATCAGCCACGGAAAGGTAGATGGTGTCAACCGGCGGCGCGCGTGTCATTCGTGCTCGATAATCCTGTGACCGTCAGCAGCGAAACCTGTACAACGAAGAAGAACTTCGTGGTCAGCAACATGGTCGCTGTTGTCTCGCCGTGCCCACTGTCGAAGAAATGCTGCAGTGGATGCTTTATAGCCTCGGCCGCTGATGTCACGGACATGCGCAACTGTCGCTGCGTCGGAGCGTCCATACAGAAGGTCAGTATCGGCGTCCGCACATGCAGATCTGCCACGGAAAGGTAGACGGTGTCAACCGGCGGCGCGCGTGTCATTCGTGCTCGATAATACTGTGACCGTCAGCAGCGAAACCTGTACAACGAAGAAGAACTTCGTGGTCAGCAACATGGTCGCTGTTGTTTCGCCATGCCCACTGTCGAAGAAATGCTGCAGTGGATGCTTTATAGCCTCGGTCGCTGATGTCACGGACATGCGCAACTGTCGCTGCGTCGGAGCGTCCATACAGAAGGTCATTATCGGCGTCCGCACATGCAGATCTGCCACGGAAAGGTAGATGATGTCAACCGGCGGCGCGCACTGTCATTCGTGCTCGATAATCCTGTGACCGTCAGCAGCGAAACCTGTACAACGAAGAAGAACTTCGTGGTCAGCAACATGGTCGCTGTTGTCTCGCCGTGCCCACTCACAATTTGCATTGTGTGACACCCGATTGTTTCTTTGCTGTTCTAAAACGCTTCATTACTGATACTAACGCAATTCCTTTCCCGACATCAAGCCTGCCTAAGGCAAGTTTGCACCCGAGTTTCATGCACCGGCGTTGCTCTGCGGTAGAATTTCGGGCTATCGCGCATGGAACCCGGGTTAAAATCCCACTGCTTCGTTGGTGTTATAATTTACTAAGTTTGTCTTCTTATTTTGTGCGATACTGGTTACGGACACCGGTGACGGCGGCGGCGGACAACTATACGTCGCCGCATGCGACCCTTGTTGTGACCTAATTACAGCTTTCGCTGTAAAAAAATGTTCAGTTTGCACATATAACACGCACACTCATACGTAAGCGGTATTGAACACGCCCGAACACAAAGAAATGAAAAATTGGCCCTGTATCTGCATGTTTCACTGTAAGTGTCGTTGAAAGACGACAGTCTTTCGTCTGGAGAAAATAAATAAAACGTTTATTCATGTTCTGCGTGGTCAAATCGGTGAATGGGATTCTGGAGGCGTTGCGCTGGACATGAGGGCCATCTGGTAGTAATCTGGGAAAACGAAAATATGGCTTCCGATGTGGCCAGCGCAAGGCGTGCGCGCGCAGTCTCGGAGGCTATAATTAGTAGAATGCAAGGCCACGGGTAGATGGCAGCAACGTATCGTCTTAGCCGTAGAGTCTCATACAATAATACCTAGAGAGGAATCTGGCGCTGCGAGCGCGTGCCCCCATGGGAATCATGGGAAGTACAGGCTTCGGATTGGATAGTGTTTGCTAGCGAACTGCCTACAGATATTTTTCTACAGTTTCAGTTTCGTTCTTCGTGCAGCGCGGTTCGTGGGGTGCTGTGAAAAACGCCGAAGCAGTGCCTTTGTTGTTCGAAGAGGCTGAATACCACTATAGGTCTCTTGATTTACGGCGACGTTGGAGCTTTTAGAGTCGTATTTGACAGATTAAACGAAGCGTTGTCTACTCACCGCTGCGCATAGATGTAGCGTCTCATGCCAGTGCAGGATATTCCATCGAGTTCATGTTTTTTTTTTCACGAGCGCGTCTTGCCGAAACCATCCTAAACTCATTCGAAACGACTGCAAAACGACGGTGTAACAAAGTAGGCGCACCGTCACGCTCCTTCGACTTCACAACAAAACGAGAGGTACGTTTGGGGAAGAATCCCAGCTGACCACTTGGACAGACCACTTGGCATCGCAGCAGACGAAACGTTAAGTGTGTGTCACTTATACTGTTATTTCCATATATAGATAATGCGTACTTTTGAGGGCAAGACAAATATGTTTGTTTTGAAGTGCTGTAAAAATAATTTATTATATCTTGACGCTAATTCAGGAACGCAATGGCAGAGCAATGCATACCCTGGTGGCTAAACTTGTCCAGGTTTCACTTCTACCTCGTGGTCACGGAAACGTTTAGCAACAAGATTTACATACAAAAGAGTGAAGCAATTTTCAATTAAATATAACTTCATATCACTTTGTTTTACATTCGGCAAACAAGCATCGCGAATCTCAAGAACGCAATCCATCCAGAGCGGGCCCGAAGCCTGTACGAATTCCCATAATTCCCATGGGGGGTACACGCGCCGCTGAAGGAGGCCACGTAGACACTAGCGCCAAATTCCCCTCTAGGTATTATTGTATGAAACTCTATGGTCTTAGCATAGCGTAAGAAACTCCCTCTTTTCATCCATAGCGTCGCATTGTCAGCGCAGCGTAATAAATGCTAAGGTCCGAAGAAGTACTTATGTATTCATTTTCGAGTATAAAGAAACACACCACAGAATATTGATGTGCTGATATTGCGCCTCAGATATGCGCGATATTTGCTTTTTAATCGACAATGCGCACAAGTTTGTACGCAGAACCTACATCAAGTTTGGTAGGCGTTGAGGAAGTGGCGGAAATCTCGCTGTTTCGGTAGAGGACAGACATTAGACATACCACAAGATTTTTGCGATGAAGTATTCCAAGGAAGTATCCTAAGGAAATATGCCAAGGATGTATCCCAAGGAAGTACCCAAAGGAAGTCCCGCCGCGGTGGTCGAGTGGCTGAGGTACTCGGCTGCTGACCCGCAGGTCGCGGGATCGAATACCGGCTGCAGCGGCTGCATTTTCGATAGAGGCGGAAATGTTGGAGGCCTGTGTGCTCAGATTTGGGTACACGTTAAAGAACCCCAGGTGGTCGACATTTCCGGAGTCCTCCGCTGCGGCATCTCATCATAATCATATGGTGGTTTTGGGACGTTAAACCCCACATATTGATCAAATCTATCGTCCTTAAAAGAAGTTGCTGGCTACGCTACTGTAAACAAGCCTGCCTCTTTTTCCCTAACCTCTGCTTATCGACTCTATCTTTTGTATGTTCAGGTTGGCGACGCTGACAAAGACGCGACGTGCCAGAGACTTCTTAATAACCAAACAGTCTTACGAGTCTTCCCCTGTGGCTTTCTCGCGTTGTCAGCCCACGGAAGGGGAAAAAAAAGAATGCGCGTTTATCAAGACGTTCCCGACGTCTTGTCGCCCTTGTTAATAGCCACGCGACCCCGTTGTAAGCCTTCAGTCGCAGGCGGCCTAATATCGCGGCTCGAGTTGAGCGCATGGGATGCCAGCTTCCTAATCGCCTTCGCAGCTCGTCCCCGCTGTTCATTTGACGGCCACTTTGCGTGCGCGTCAGCTTTGAGAAGAGGCAGCTCACTCCGAATTGAACAAGGGGTGCCTTGTTTTCTCCGTGGCACACGCTTTGCTATTCCGATCGTGTACGTTGTATGGCACGGCGCTTACAGGGAGCGCTTGCTGTGAGCTATCCACGCCCCTGAACTACACTTCTAGCCTTTATAAGTTCACATGTGCGTGCGCGCGCCTGTGTGCGCCGTTCAATCGAGATGGACCTCCGAAGGGAACCCCTTTGTAAGCCGTGTGTTTGTGTGCCTAGCTGCTCACCGTATATACTCGGGCTGCTGAGCGATTGCCATGTGTGGGCAGGCGCACGCTCGCGTGTGAAGAACCGTAAGGAGTCACGCGTGGTACTGGAGCGGTGGTGCTACTGTGCGACGAGATTCGTCGGCTGCGATGAAAGCTTATATAGTATAAAGAAATACGTACGAGAAACGACCGCACGTGCGGGATTCCATAAGGGATCAACTCACTTTTTTTTTGTGGCCCCGTTATCCTCCACTTATTATCACGTGAACGTTTCCTTCGATCGGCGATTTTGCCTACATCATGCTCAATCAGCGTGGTAAGATTGTTGCGCCAATGCGTGATACATAACGAAAAGGGGTGTCATTGAACATACAGCCGCTCTGCGTATACACACACGCATAATAATTGTTTGGGTTGAACGTTCCAAAACCACTATATACATATATATATATATATATATATATATATATATGTGTGTGTGTGTGTGTGTGTGTGTGTGTGTGTGTGTGTGTGTGTGTGTGTGTGTGTGTAGAGAGCGAGGGGGAGTGGGGCAGAAGAAATTTAGTGATTGCACTGAATCCGCGAGTCTCCAATGTGCGATGAGAGTCATAATGCCGCGTAAAGAAACACGTACAGAAAAAAATTCCGCCATATCCACGAAGTGAATGATGATGAGTGGGCGAAGCTCCGGAAGTAAACCTGGTAAACCATGAATCCTCTGTACATTTTGCCCACTCGATTTTATTACATCGCTCCCCCTAGCGTACGTCGCCGCACTAAATCGAACGATTGCCTTCAACCAATGACACGCGCCATATGTGACATCGTTCCTATTTTATAAGATCTCGCGTTTTTCATCAACTACAAGTACCGCTTTCTAGTTTATAACATCTTGCATCTTTTCATCATCAGCTACAAGTACCACCATCTAGTAAACACTACAAGAACTAAACGAGAGGTGGCTACATACAGGAGACGGTACCGCCATCTAGTGAACACTGCAAGAACTAAACTAGAGGTGGCTACATACAGGGGACGGTACCGCCATCTAGTGAACACTGCAAGAACTAAACTAAAGGTGGCTACATACAGGCTACAGGGGACTCACAGCCCACGCCCTAAGGAGCTTCGCCCCTAAAAAAAAAGAAAGCTATGTCCAAGGTCAATTGCGTGTTAATATCGTTTTGTTTCCTCTGTGTTCGTTTCATCGCGGTGGTCAAGTACGTCACAAAACTACCAAGCTGAACGAACAATCCGTACTGTTCGTATCATTGGAGACAATTAACTTTGTTTGAATAAAAATATAAGAACAAACAATAATGTAAGATGAAACTGCCGTTGCCACATCAGGATGATCAGTTTACGTTTTATGTGCACTGCAGGACAAAAACGTATTGGAATTATCTCTTATTTACAGTGCCCCGCGACGGCCTCCTAATTTCTTGATTATGTAGCTGCCTTTCACCCATCACTACCCACGGCCAGGTTTTCAATATCTTGGTATGCATTCCGGCACTCCAATAGTGTGTCCATCGCATTACATGACCTGTCTTGGTCATGTAATTTTGTAGTGTGTGCCAAAGCCAATTATGAGCTTTAGTGATGAACTCTGAATTTAATTGCACTGTAAAATATTCAGTAATACGTTCCGCCATTTTTGTTTCGTTTTCATTAAAATTATTTCACTTGGGCCAAGCACTCATTATACAAGCTCGCGCATAGCAAAGTATAAGCACTCCAAACACGGCTCAAGCGAACCACGGCAGTAATTTCTTTTTTCACGAATTCAATCGGCAAATAGAAATGATAATGATTTATTCTACCTTCCGACTATTGTCTTTTATACTGTAGGAACTGCATTTCAATTGCACTGACGTTTTTACGCCTTGTATTCTGATTTTTGTGCGTGGATTAAACCGACTGGCACCTGAATTAAAGTCATTGGCAATTGGATTAAACACGGTGGCACTTGGATTAAACTCAATGACACGCGGTCTCATTGAGTTGGCTCTTGGATTAAGTATGTTGGCGCTTGGATTAAATGTTTGGCACAAGGTAGAAATAGCTCGGCACTCAGATTATTTCAATGGAGCGCAGATTATTTAAGCTGGCACTTGGATTAAAGTGAGAGGGAAAACCTGTAGTTACCCAGTTTCGCGCGCTGTTTCAGCTATACAGATACCCTTTCAGCGCAGTTCCGCATAGTTGGTTAAGAGTGATGCAAGGGCAGATCAGAATCTACCCGTATGTATGTAGCAAGTGCGTAGGCGGGTGCAGGGTTCTCCTTCGGGGGGGGGGGGGGAGGTGAAGTTCCGTCGCAGTGCCCTATCCTCCCTATAATGTCAATGCACGGAGCTGCCTTCACGCCCCACCTCACTCCACCTTGAGGTTCCCCCGCCAAACGCCGTGACGTAAGAAAATTTGAAGGTGTAACGCTTATTGGGTCCCCTATAGCGTAGTTTCCTATCGATAAAAAGGAAGTGCGCACTAATCTGTGGGTGCCATAAACTTGAAACACTAAGTTTCAGAAAATACATTTGGAATTTCTTACGTCACGCGCGGAGATTTTGACGCGATATTTAAAAATGAAATTTCAACCTTGATTTACCCCGTTTATAACGGACTTAAGATAGTGAAACGTATGGCATTAAAGAGTCCTCAGAGTGCCGTTTGTCAGTCTAAACAAAGTCAGCGTCTGCCGGCGGTACAGCGGGGCCGCAGCAAGCACTGCAGGACCGGGCTGGCTGGCAGAACACCGGAGAGGCATTTGCCCTGCAGTATAGGTACAGTCATGATGATGATGATGAGGAGGAGGAGGAGGAGGAGGAGGAGGAGCAGCAGCATGCGGAGGAGGAGGAGGGGGATGATGCTGATCCTGCTGCTGCTGCTGCTGATGATGATGATGAGGAGGAGGAGGAGAAGAAGGAGGAGGAGGAGGAGGAGGAGGAGGAGGAGGAAGAGGACATGCTGACGTACATCGACAGTGCAGTCATCTGAAGCCGCGGCCGTCGGTGGTATACCCGGCGCTTTTGGTGCTACCGGAGCCGAAGGAGAGATGGGAGAGACGTTCGCACGAAAAGCCGCTCATCCGCGAAGGCGCCTTCCTTCAGTGCCGGCCCGGCGCCTTGTTATGATTGGCCCTCGGCGAAGCGCGATATAAACGGCGCCCCGTGGGTGGGCGCGTCCGAGGCCTCGAACCCCGGAGTGAGGCACCCCATTTCTTTATAAACACTCGATCCGTGACTGTGCGGCGTCGCAGTCCCCGCTGCGGCCCTTCGTTGACCCGTTTCGGCACATACACGCTCGTCCGTTGTCGGTTCCGACGGCGACGACGCTTTTGTTTCGTTTCGTGTTCCGCTGAGGCGATGGCCTTGTTTGCATTCTGGCACGGAAGGGATCTGCGGTAACACTTTGTGGCGACCCGCGGAATGTTTGTACGGCCTGTTTCGCAATGCTGGTGGCGCTGTAGTGTACGGGAGCTATACGCTTGGCGACAGCCATGTCGAACGCTCTGTGTTGACTAAGTGGAAACATGGCGCTCAGCTTCTAAGTTCGTTTATTTCTATAAAGGCCCCGTCGATAGGGGTGTTACGTAAGAGGTGGAGTACATCATGCTACGCGAAACTGAAAACAAAAACCAATGGAACTTTGAAAAAAATTAAAAATGATGCACTGAGCTAATTCGATTCCAGTCCGCACGGGACTGGAATCGTCTTCCTACAACTACCGTGCACCACTCCGACCCGCATCAATTGAAGATTGCCCTCGAATCACTTTTCTTATTGTGTGATTAAAACCCATCCCTCAAGTAATACCCCAGCTGGGGCCTTTGAAGTGTTCTAAATAAATAAATAAATAAATAAATAAATAAATAAAACATACGTCAAGTAAAAAACATTTGTAGAAAGGTTCATTAATTTGACAACAATATTGATTGATTGATTGATTGGTTGATTGATTGATTGATGTGTGGAGTTTTAACGTTGCAAAACCACCATATGATTATGAAAGACGCCGTAGTGGAGGGCTCCGGAAATTTCGACCGCCTGGGGTTCTTTCACGTGCACCCGAATCTGAGCACACGGGCCTACAACACTTCCGCCTCCATCGGAAATGCAGCCGCCGCAGCCGGGATCCGATACCGCGACCTGCGGGTCAGTAGCCGAGTACCCTATAGCCACTACACCACTGTGGCGGGGCAATTTCGTAACAATAGGACATACAACAACATGTAGGAATTGAAAGTAGCATACTTACTGAAAAGATTGCACTATAATAACACTTATTGCACTAAAATAGGTTGCGGGTACGATCCCCGTCCGTGCGTTGGCACCATTCAGATTTAAGTGAAAGAGTTCCTGTGCCTAGCTTTGCATCCACCTTCACGCAATAATAATTGTTGCAATTTTACGTCCCGAGACCACGATACGATTACGGGAAATGCTTCGGAAATTAGGAGCATCTGGTCTTCTTTAACGTGCACCTAAAGCTTTTCGCATGGGGCCTTTCGCCTCCATCAAAAGGCGGCCACCGCATCTGAAATTCTATTCCGACACTTTCGGGCCACCAGTCGAAAATCATAATCCCTATACCACCGTGGCAGGTGGGTGCACGTTTAAGTGTATCCAAATTGTACACGTTCGTGTGTATCCATCGTTTGGTTGCATGTAACGCTTAACCTCAACTCAGGCATTCGTGTTGTACGCATCTCTTATACCTACATCTTCGGCATTCTTCCTTCGACAGACTTTATAGACGTCACCTTGCTGTTGTTCTTATCCACCAACAATGGCTGACGCCGCCTTGGGTGGACCAAGATGACGTTTTGATCTGCGAAATTCTTGTAGTGGCGGAACGGGTAACAGCCCCTGTGCGCACATTGGCAGACGCGGCTATAGCTTATCCACATGTGCAATTGCAAGCAAAATAAAAACCTAGTTTGTGTTTAAGCAATGATTGCACATGATGTGCGCCACGCATATGATTGTAACGTGTGGATTTGGAAAATGTAGTCTCTATTTGCTCGAACATTCAGTGTTATGCAACACTTTTGTACCTGGCAACTGTGAATGGACACTATCATGGATTTTCCTATGATATAGTCACGGGCTAAGTAGATGCCTGAGGATGACGACGACGAAGTGCTGAATGGGAACGTGCTCGGACTGCAGCAGCGTCGTACGCATTAGTTCGCCAGTATATTCGCCAGTACGAATTTGCTCACCAGTGTATACTTTATTCCCCGTAACATCATTTGTGGAAGGTGCGGGGTACCACTCGCTATACAGCCCAACGAGCTAGGATCTTCGCAGCGGACGGCGCATTGCAGCTACCACGATGACTGACCAGGCTACTCAATGTCAACAAGATCCGTCAGCCCCGCAGCCGATCGTTGTGGTGCAACCTCGTGACCCAGGTCCATTCAACGGCACAAGTGGCATAGACGTCGATGACTGGCTGGTTCAATATGAGCGCGTCAGCAGCAGCAACCATTGGGGTCCGACGCTTATGTTGGCGAACATCATCTTCTACTTGCATGGCACGGCAAAACTCTGGTACGAGACACATCAAAAAGAGTTGACTAGCTGGGACGTCTGTAAGCAGAAATTGCGCTATCTATTTGGGAAACCCATCGGACGTCAAGTGGCCGCAAAGAAAGAGCTTGCGACTCGTGCCCAGACATCCACAGAGCCGTACACCGCGTACATCCAGGACGTGTTGGCTTTGTGCCGCAAGGTCGACAAGGACATGCTCGACGAGGACAAAGTCGGACACATCCTGAAAGGAATTGCGGATGACGCCTTCAATTTTCTCCTGTGCAAGGACTGCTCGACGGTGGAGTCGGTCATCGAAGCATGTCGTCGCTTCGAACAGGCAAAAAGTAGGCGCATAGTTTACCGATTTGACCGCCTTCCCAACACGACGGCTACGTCCTTTTGCGAAGATTTGCCCACACTACACCAACCCCCAGCGCCAGAAAACGTCACCAGAATAGTCCGTCGGGAACTCGAGGCTATGGCTCCCGCTATGTCTAGCGTCAGCGCGCCAGGACACAACCTCGATGCTGTTTCAATGATACAGGCCGTGGTTCGCCAAGAGATCGCGAATATGGGTATTTCGCCACCTCATCAAAATGCCCCTGCTACTTCCAGCTCGGCTCCAGTCGTTGCGGCTGCCACTCCGAACCACACGTTCGCGCCACGACGAAACCCAGCTGAATGGCGCACTCATGATGATCGGCCCATATGTTTCACGTGCCATCGGATAGGACACATCGCTCGCTATTGCCGCAGCCGTTGGACCTCATCACCTCGACCGAGCTTCTATGATTGGCGGCCTCGCTCTGAACGTGCACCTTATGCCCCGTCCTACCGTGCTGAGACAGGTGCAGAGCATAATCCAGAACGTCGGACCAGCCGCTCGCCATCGCCCGTGCGTTGTCAGTCCCGCTCGCCCCGCAACCCCGCCGTTCTCGGTCTCCCTACGACCGTCGCTCGGAAAACTAGCCGGTGCAGCCCCCGGAGGTGACGCTGCATACACGACTCGGACTGCGAATCTTCTGATTCCTCCCGACCAGCGGTGCAACCTCCTTACAATTCTCGTTGATGGTTTACCTATAACTGCTCTTATTGATACCGGTGCACAAATATCTGTGATGAGCTCAGACCTCCGCCGCCGCCTCCAAAAAGTTCTTACGCCTGCGATTGCACCTACCGTTCGTACAGCGGATGGGAGTACTCCTGCTGTGCTTGGAATGTGCACTGCGCGAATAACGATTTCTGAGCATCAAACTTCAGTTCTGTTCGCTGTACTGGAAAATTGCCCTCATGACCTCATCCTTGGACTCGACTTTCTGACTTCACACGCTGCGCTCATTGACTGTTCCAAAGGTCTTCTTCGGCTCGAACTACCATCCTTTTCGGAGACCGTCTCTACCAGCCCACCTCGTCTACGCTCTGTCGATTTCCTTAGACTTCCGCCGCAAGCCGCAGTCCAACTCTCGCCATATCCTGCAGTACCCGATGGTGATTATGTTGCTGCCCCAATTTCTGACGTCGCCATGACACGCAATGTTGCACTCCCCAACACGGGGGTTACCGTTAAGGACAACCGAACTTCGTTTCCCGTCCTCAATTTCGGCCTCTCAGCGCGTTATTCCTCGCGGCATGTCACTTGCGCATCTTACACCACTGGTCGACCACACAGTTTCGGCTCTAACCACCGATTCGCCACCCGATTTTTCATCAACGTCGTTCTTGTCACGTTCCTGTTCCGACCTTTTCAAGCCAATGCTATCTGACACGCTCACCTCTGAACAAGTATCTGCTTTCTGCCGTGTGCTTGCTTCTTATCAGGACATCTTTGACTTCGGCGACCGTAATTTGGGCCAGACATCTGTGGTAACCCATCGCATCGACACCGGTGACGCTCGACCCATTCGCCGACGACCCTATACCGTGTGTCAGCCCCAGAGCGTGCTATTATACAGCGAGAAGTCGATAAAATGCTTGATAAGGGCATAATCGAACCCTCATCTAGTCCCTGGTCCTCACCCTTTGTACTTTTTAAAAAGAAGGACAATAGCTGGAGATTCTGTGTTGATTACCGCCATCTCAACCATATTACCAAGAAAGATGTCTATCCCCTACCGCGCATAGATGATGCACTCGATTGCTTGCACGGTGCCAAATATTTCTCTTCAATAGACTTTCGCTCAGGCTACTGGCAGATCGCTGTGGACGACAAAGACAGAGAGAAGACGGCCTTCGTGACTACTGATGGACTTTATCAGTTCAAGATGATGTCTTTTGGATTATGCAATGCCCCCGCGACATTTGAGCGCATGATGGACTCTCTCCTTCGAGGCATGAAGTGAACCATCTGCCTCTGCTATCTTGACGACGTTATTGTTTTTTTGACTACTTTCGACGACCATCTTACCCGTCTGTCCGCAGTGCTTGATGTTTTTCGACGTGCCAACTTGCAACTTAACGCCAAATCTGCGTACTCGGCCATCTTGTTAACGCTGCGGGTGTTCAACCAGACCCTGCGAAAGTCCGAGCAGTTCGCGACTTCCCCACACCCCGCTCAGCCAAGGACGTCAAGTTTTCTGGGACTGTGCTCCCATTTCCGTCGTTTTGTCGAGAAGTTTGCTGAAGTAGCCCGTCCTCTAACCTGCCTCCTCAAAACGGATGTCGCCTTCACCTGGGGCCAACAGCAAACAAACGCCTTCTCGTCGCTCGTTGACATTCTCACCAATCCACCAGTCCTAGCACACTTCGACCCATCTGCCGCCACGGAGCTTCGTACTGACGCCAGTGGTCACGGCATAGGCGCAGTGCTCGCGCAGCGGCAACAAGGCATGCACCGCGTCGTCGCGTATGCAAGCCGACTGTTGTCGCGCTCGGAACAAAATTATTCCATCACAGAACGCGAGTGCTTAGCTCTCGTTTGAGCCATTGCGAAATTCCGACCGTACCTGTATGGCCGACCATTCTCAGTTATTACCGACCACCATGCGCTTTGCTGGCTCTCCTCACTCAAGGACCCTACGGGACGCCTTGGTCGCTGGGCGCTGCGCTTACAAGAGTACACTTTTTCCGTATCCTATAAATCCGGACAACTTCACAAGGATGCCGACTGCTTGTCCCGTTACCCAGTCGATCCTCCTGACACGAGGGAAGATGAGCAAGAGGCCCTCTTTCTTTCAATTACCGACTTCACCGACATAGCTGCTGAACAACGCTGCGACCCCTCTTTGCGGGCTATTATCAATGGTCTGCACTCTCCCCACCCTGACCACTCCTTACAACTGTTCGTTCTTCACAACGACATCTTGCACCGCTACAACACCCGCCCTGATGGTGCAGCGCTTTTACTCGTTGTTCCTGTGCATCTTCGCTCAGACGTTTTGGCCCAGCTGCATGATGCCCCTTCCGCTGGACACCTAGGGGTGTCACGCACGTATGACCGCATTCGCCGCCGATTCTTTTGGCCTGGCCTCTACCGTTCTGTGCGACAGTACGTTGCGGCATGCGACCTTTGCCAGCGCCGCAAGACACCTGCTCTGAGACCTGCTGGTACCCTCTAGCCCATTGAAGTACCAGAAGAGCCATTTTCCCGAGTCGGCCTCGATCTTCTAGGACCCTTTCCCGTGTCGGCCACCGGTAATAAGTGGATTGCTATTGCTACCGACTACGCAACGCGGTATGCCGTTACACGCGCCCTCCCCACCAGCTGCGCTACTGATGTAGCCGATTTCCTTCTTCATGACATCATTCTGCGTCATGGTGCTCCTCGTCAGTTGATCACCAACCGCGGCAGCTGTTTTCTATCTAAAGTAGTCGACGAGCTCCTGCGATCCTGCTCTACCCACCACAAATTCACTACAGCGTACCATCCGCAAACCAACGGCCTCACGGAACGCCTCAACCGTATACCTTGACGAATATGTTAGCGATGTACGTCTCCAAGGATCACAAAGATTGGGACATCCACTTATTTTTCGTTACCTTCGCATACAATAGTCCATGCCATGATACAGCTGGATTGTCCCCTTTTTACCTACTGTTCGGTTATGACCCGCCTTTGCCCATGGACACCATGCTCCAATCTGACGCCCCCTCATCAACTGCTTATGCTCGTGATGCCCTGGTCCGAGCTGACATCGCCCGCCAAGTCGCCCGTGATCGTTTATGTGCCTCACAGCTTAACCAAAAGAGTTCTTACGATCGCCGGCACCGCGACGTACAGTACTCTCCGGGATCACTCGTCTTGCTGTGGTTACCATCACGTCGTGTTGGTCTGAGCGAAAAACTAATGTCCCGTTACGTTGGCCCCTACCGCGTCATACGCAAGGTCACCAGCGTGACCTATGAGATAGCTCCACTCCATACCACGTCAGTACCAGCTTCAGTCCCGACCGATATAGTGCACGTCTCACGGCTTAAACCATACTTCTCACGCCTCGAGAATTGATCGCACCGGGACGGTGCTTCTGCCGCCGGCGGGTAATGTCACGGGCTAAGTAGATGCCTGAGGATGACGACGACGAAGTGCTGAACGGGAACGTGCTCGGACTGCAGCAGCGTCGTACGCATTAGTTCGCCAGTATATTCGCCAGTACGAATTTGCTCACCAGTGTATACTTTATTCCCCGTAACAATATTTACTGCAAGGATCTGTGGCGCTGTGACTGTTCGGCCACCGCGAGAATAATGGATAGTAGACGAACTTAACGGCTCCAAGTTTGCAGGTTCATAAGTACTTGCGGCTTTGTTCGTGTGCTTTGGCTTTTGATTCGTATAAAAGAATGGCTTGCTGCGAGCCCCTTGAACTCATTTGAGTTTGTCACCCTACGCGGATAAAGACGGTGAAATGGAGCTTCTGAACATCTGCTGAACATCTGTTCGCAACAAAAAGGATGCACGCCACGCAGAGACGAAAGGGCGAAGTTTAGGCGAATCCACGTACCAGCCATTGTTACGCCGAAATGCCATGCGTTGTGGCTCCCGTATACAATAGCTCCAGCTTTCCCTCTAGCGCACTATTATGAAACCCTATATTGCTACTATGACCTCTTGAAGGTAACTTCAGTGTTCCCTTTCACATTGGTCGCGTTTGTACCTTTGAACCCTAACTGCAGGTAGATGCGATACTTGTAGCACGATGACGTCAAAGTGACGAAGCAACTAAACAAAAGAAAAAAAACAGGCACGCTCTGTTCGGAGACAAGCTTATACACGAGCCTAGAGCGCCGCCGAAGGCACTCGCGGATGTGTCGTAGCGATGACAGCTGGACCGCTACGACATTGATGATGTGCTCGCCCCCAGCTGCTGTTAAGGCCTCTGCCGCTGCGGCGGGCAACGGTCGTCACTTCCATTTCTCTTGAATTAAAGCGTGCAGGCGCGCGCTCCCAGGTGCGGGGATCGACACGTGGAACCAATGGCTATCTCTGCCGGCATGCGACGGGGAGCCTCCGGAACACGAATACCGACACTAAGAGGCAAAAAAAGAGAGAGTCGGCTAGACCATGGTGGAACTGGAACGACTACACGTATAGACCGCAGTGGGTGCGTACGTGTGACGCAGTGAGATTAACGAAGAACAGAAAGATACAAATTCATGTGCAATATGCTGGACTAGGAAAAGATTAAAAAAAAAGCATTGGAAACGTCGTGCCAAATACTGGTACACCTAGAGGGGCCGACACGGCTGCCATCGGCTCTGATGATGTTAAAGGCAGCCCCATGAAGTGTGTGTGTGTGGGGGGAGGGGATCGGGGGGGAGAGAAGGAGATACTCTTGGATGAAGGAAAGAATGAGTGGGGGCATTCTGGAGTCTCTTGTGACTGAGGCACGACGCTAAAGGCTAAGAAGCAATAAGAACACACAGGAAATGGAGGTTGCAGTGTGATGCGAGGGCGTCGCTTCAGCGCTGCCCGGACAAGCTCTCAGACAACGAGAACCTCTCACCGCGGGCGGTCGCGGTGGTAGCGTCGATTTTTGGGTCACGGGGACGACATCTTAGGGCCTTTCGACGGGGCCAATACAGGATGCAAGCCTTTCTTTTTGCGCGCGTATGTTATGTGCGCGCGCTTGCTGAAGCACGCTCGCAACGGTTGCGATTGAAGCCTGCTTCTCACGATTTCGTATACGTGGTCGACGAACGAACGAGTGTAGGCTTTATTTTTTGTAAACTGCGTAGCAGCGGGAAGAAGGCGCCGTGCCGTGTCGGCGAGCCGGGCTGTCAATTCGTTCGTCGTTGTCGGCCGCGTTTTGTTAGTTACGATGACAGAGCGTACAATGGGGCTTGCGCTTATACGCGCCGCTGTTGAAGAGCGCCAGCGACTAATATTTTTTTTTTCAATCGAGCTCATTTCCATGCGCCATAGAAGGAAACGAAGAATGCGTTAACGGAAGGCAGCTTGGGTCAACACCGCGCTGTCGATGGTCTGCTTGAAATGGAAAGACGCGTGCGGTGCCGCTTGCATCGCGGAAGTTCGTGAGCACCTCTTCAAATTTTGCCATAGTGTATGCTGTGCCATCGTCATTACAGTAGTAGTAGTAGTAGTAGTAGTAGCAATAGCAATAGTAATTGTAATTGTAATTGTAATAGTAGTAGTAGTAGTAGTAGTCGCAGTACTTGTAGTATTAGCAGTAGCATTAGCAATAGTAATTGTAATAGTAGTAATAGTAGTAGTGGTAGTAATTGTACTACACTACTAGTAGTAGTAGCAAGAGTAGTAATAGCAGTAGATATCACCAGCAGCATTAGTGTGTAGTAGTCACACAGGTCACGTGACCTGATAGGTAGCAAATAAAGAGAAAATGATCATATAGCTGGATGGATGAGTGGATGCATGTATGGACGGACGGACGGACGGACGGACGGACGGACTGACTGACTGACTGACTGACTGACTGACTGACTGACTGACTGACTGACTGACTGACTGACTGACTGACGGACTGACTGACTGGACTGACTGACTGACTGACTGACTGACTGACTGACTGACTGACTGACTGACTGGACTGACTGACTGGACTGACTGACTGGACTGACTGGACTGACTGGACTGACTGGACTGACTGACTGGACTGACTGACTGGAATGACTGACTGACTGGACTGACTGACTGACTGGACTGACTGGACTGACTGACTGGACTGACTGACTGACTGACTGGACTGACTGACTGACTGACTGACTGACTGACTGACTGACTGACTGGACTGACTGACTGGACTGACTGACTGACTGACTGACTGGACTGACTGACTGACTGACTGACTGACTGACTGGACTGACTGACTGACTGACTGGACTGACTGACTGACTGACTGACTGACTGGACTGACTGACTGACTGACTGACTGGACTGACTGGACTGACTGGACTGACTGGACTGACTGACTGACTGGACAGACTGACTGACTGACTGACTGGACAGACACGCACCGAAGTTCCCTAAGAAATGCTTTTCATTTAATACAGCGCAACCACGTTTCTCGGCATACACTTCTGAAGCGAAGGTCAACAATTGCGAAATAATTTCAAGGCTCCCTGTTCTACAATAACCCCTCTCATTGGGGAGTAATACATTTTCACTGACCTCACTCTGCAAATTTCTTAGATACGAATACGTCTTCTGAGATCGTTTACTTAAAATATCCGAATTGCAATACGCGTCATAGCGCAATTAAGAGTCCCACATAATTTGATAGTTATTTAATTATTTATGTCAATCTTTGTTGAAATATTGTGCACTGAACGGATTCAGGCAGGCTCCATAATTTCAAAATGCTCACCGAAAATTGGGTGATCCTTAAGCTTCGCCTTTAAGAGTTGAACGCATTAGTGATATCCTATTCCTAGTGCATACTTCAAACACTTAGTGCATGAAATATTTTCGAACTTGATATGCATCCACTCCGTGTCCCTAATGAAATAGGCGTAGCAACGTGTGTGTCTTTTGTAGTGGTTGATCAACTTTAAACCATGAAGCCATTATGATAATCGCATATCGCAATCGCAATCGAGATGTATTCGAACATGTTTCTTTTATCCGTGACCTATGCGGGATGTATTCTGATTTAGTTTTTGTTTTTGTTATTTCCATATAGTGTGCGAGCGTACAGTGTGAAACTTGTTTACACATATGTTCTTTGTACGTGCCAGATATGTAACCGCAACTCCTGTCTTGGCCCTTGGGCTGACAGAATGAATAAATAAAAAATAAAAATAAAAATATGTTCTGACGACCAATGACAATGTAAACATGTACCGCACATTATTGCATTATTGCTGCAATGCTTCATGTTGTATAGAGAAGCACGAGGCATACAGGACGCGTATACCGTGAAAGTTGCCTTCACAGCATTTCGAAGCAGAGGAAGTTATTTTTACTGTACTCAGTGTTCACCAGCGGACGCGTGGTTCTGTGGTAGAACGTCCGCTTGCCATGCAAAATATCAGGATTGGATCCTCCTTTGGACCCAGGATTGTTATTCATTTTTTATTTGCGCCTTCCTGAATTTTTCGGTCACGCACAAGACGATGATTTTTCGCTCCCAACCAACGACAACGACGCCGACAACGGAATTTTCACGAAACGAGCTCTTTACGCGAAGCGAGCATTTAGTGAAGGAGTTCCGGCCGAGTAAATCATGGAGTGATTACGGCGTTTCGTGTCGTAGAGAGCCTTCATCGGCGTGACGGATTTTCTCTTCGGCTCAGACGCGTCGGTCATTTATTCATCATTTTTTGTGATTATTAATATTATTACTTTGCTCCAGTCGCGTTGATGTACCGACAAACGTTTCTCACGCTTCCAGTGTTACCCGCCGCTATGCGCGCGGGTAATTTTTACGGAAGACTGCGCCGCACTGGCTATACCCCCCACGTTTCGTGTCTACGTAAACGTGAGAAACTATGATGCATACGCAAAAAAGGGGCGTACGACTAGTAAACGCGCAGATCTTGTACTAATCGGGCTCATTACAGGGGGCTGGCGCTCTGTTATTCCTGGTCACTGCATTGTAGCCCTGCGGGAAAGCAAGAAAGAGGGCGTTCCCTTGGCAGGGACCGCAGGAAGGGAAGTAAATGAAGAAGAAAAAAGAAAGACGCTGCCGTCTTCGTGGGCTTCCGTGACATCGTTCATCAGAGAGGCCTGACAGGCGGTTGCCGCGAAATCAATCGCTTGCACCCCTAACTGTCTTGGGGTTCCTATTGTATTTCTTTTTTTTTTCTGCCTTTCTCTCGTTCAAGTCTGTATGTACCACGTGTGTATGCCTGTGAATTTTATTCCCACTGTTCTTTCTTCTTTCTTTCTTTTTTTCTTTCTTTCTTTCTTTCTTTCTTTCTCTTTTATCAAGTGCGGCTACTCGCGTGAAGGAGCTTGGAAATCACCGAGTGTGGTTGTAACTACCAAGATCGAGAAGAGCCCTGGAGAAATCTCGCGGGAAGTCTCGACCCGCGAAAAAAACGAAAAAAAGAAGAGGACATCGGAAAAATGAAATGGAACGAGAATTGGTCGACGAGAGTGGATGGGAAGGTTCGTGAAAATTACCCTCCTTTCGCATGTGTAGAAAAGTGAAAAAAGAGAGAAAAAAACGCAGTAGTTCCTAGGTGGAAAACGATGTGACGTCAGAAAAAGGACAGGGGTGGGGGGGGGGGGGTATTGGAAAAAAGATACTTTATTAAAAGGCCTCCCTCCTCCCTTTCTTGCTAAGCCGTGCTCTCTACAGTCAAAGTGGGAGAGGGTGGGGGAGAGAATTTTGTGAGATGTGAAGGTCTGTGTGTGGGTCTCTGGACCATTACTGTGGAAAACAGAAATATACCTTGGGTGTAGAGGGGGCTTTATATCAGTGACATAAATCGAAACACGGATACGTAGTTCGTCTTCCGCCCCACCCCCGCCATATAAGCTACCCATTCTTCCAACTATCATGCCCCTCGACTGATCAGTGACGAGTACATGTGCAAGTTGTAGGAGCGAACACTGCAAGGTGATGCTGTCTGCTGGGTCTGGTTGAGGCTTCGTGCTTTAAGGCGTCTCTGTGTGGCGTCCCTTAATTTCGTCTCCCCTTCTTTACTTCACACAGTCACTGAATCAGTTCGAGGGGAGACGAAAACCGATCGAGTGTGGGGCTTCGAGTGTAGCTACACAGTTACAATATAGAATGCCTCCCGGAAATAGCGCGGCTGCGCGATTCACCGCAGAACCGCTCCCACGTCGCAATCTTCTTCCTCCCCCTTTGACGCTCTTCACGTTCGAACTTCCTTCCGTCTTTTGTGCGTTGATCTGTGTGTTGTGCTCTTTGACGGATCCAGGTTTCTGTTATTTTCTCTGGTACAGTCCGTCGCTGCTTGCAATCCTCTCCTTTTCACTACGTCTGAGGCGCGTTGCAGAGATGATTTCGGGGAATCAGGAGGGGGGGGGGGGAGATTCAAAGAGCGCGATTTGACTACTGTCAGCACAACACGCAACGCCGAACCTGTCTTGCCTACATGCCACTGATTTAGTCTCTCTGCCGCTCGCTGGGTTGACTGGTGACCACTTTGGTCATTGAAAGTAACACTTTGGCTCACACTGTCACGCACGCAAATCATCAGAGAGAGGAGAGGGAGAGACTTGTATAATTTGAGATATTGTAGGGAGAGAAAGAAATTGCAGCGTGTTGTCAGAAAGGAGAACGGTGGTCGCTTTGGTAACTTCGAAGAACTTCGAAGTAGAATCGATGCAGGATAGAAAGAAGTAAGAGAATGCATAAGCGGCCACGTTGCTTCTTTTCTTGCTTTCGTCGTTGTCACTTCTGTACGCCGCCGTCGTTACAGTGCTCGGTTGGTATCCGGAGGTCGCGGGGTCGATTCCGGATGCGGCGGTCGCGTTTCGACGGAGGCGAAACGCTACAGAGGCCCGAGTACTGTGCGATGTATGTGCATGTCACAGAGCACCTGACGGTCGAGATTTCCGGAGCCCTCCGCCACCACGTGCCTCCTAATCGCGTAAAAGGTTTCGACGCGCCAAGCCCCACATATCATCATCATCATCATCATCATCATCATCATCATCATCATCATCATCCTGATTACGTCCACCGCAGGACAAAGGCCTCTTCCATGTTTCGCGAGTTAACCCGGTCCTTAGCTTGCTGCTGCCAGTCTATACCCGCAAACTTCTTAATCTCATCTGCCCACCTAACCTTCTGTCTCCGCCTAACCCGCTTCCCTTCTCTGGGAATCCAGTTCGTTACCCTTAATGACCAGCGGTTATCGTGTCTACGCGCTACATGCCCAGCCCATGTCCATTTCTTCGTCTTTGTTTCGATATCACTGTCCCTTGAATGCACTCGGCGCGTTACGACATCGAACAGGACATCAAAGTCGGGTTCAGTGACTCGGATTGGCTGCTGGTCGAGTGTCCATTATACTTGCCCTCTTTGCGGCTTTTAAGACGTCCCGTGACGAGACGTGTGGCGCCTGCGAGAGACTCTAATTGTTTTTGGTGCGCATTATCGCCACGTTCTTCCTTCATTCGTGGTCTCTTAGAGCTGCCGGATAACGTCCGATACGTACCGCCTGCCGCAGAAACACCCCGTGTGCGCGATGGCGGGCACATAGATGGTGGCGGTATAGTGCACGTGTGGCCACCGCAGCTACAGCTGACGCTTTCCAGAACTTGCGCCGCCCTTGCTGCTGGCCCCCTCGCTTCCCCACCAACCGTCGCCGCTGCCACACTGTAACATCTATGCGTGTATTACGCACTCTGGAAGCGCGATCCATTAGGGTGACGCAGAATGGCCTGTTTACGGGGGTGACATTCTGCGACGAAGCCGCTGCCCGATAACGTGGGACTCGCTATTTTCTCTCTCTCTCTCTTTTTTTTGTTTTCTCACGGGACTTGTATGTGCACTGCGAGCTGTCGCACTATGAACAGCAGAGCGCGTTGTTCGGGTTCTTTCTGACCTTGACTGGTGGAAGAGAACCAGGGCCACGAGGCAGAACGGCGTCGTGCGAATAGGAAGCTGCGAAATGTACACGTGAGGTTGAGTGATGCTTGCTCCGTCGAATTTGTTCTAGTTACAAGGCCGAAAAATGGCATTGCCCGTGCATGATTGAAAAGGGAATACGAATGAACAACTTGTTCTAAAATCCGACAGACCTCACGCGATGTGGAAATCGGTGTTGAGCGAAGCAAGCTGTCAGCGAGGAGCTGCGTATACCGCATTCATGTCATGGTATTCAGTTCAATATTGCATGTTTGTCTATAGGATGCATGCAAGTGCAATCTGGTGTACACCCGCACAATCTGGTATTTATCATGCCAGCGAACCTTATATCTCGGTATATACAGTAGATCACCTGTCATTTACGTTCGCCTTCCACATATGTCGTGCATACCATTCACTCGCTCACTCTCTCTCTCACACACACGCATATATATATATATATATATATATATATATATATATATATATATATATATATATATATATAGAGAGAGAGAGAGAGAGAGAGAGAGAGAGAGAAAATGAAGCCGCAACTAGCGCTTCAAGGCTGTGTCCTGCAAATCATACCGTACATGCGATGCACGCTGTGATTTTCGTATTACGACCAGACAATTGGGCGAAGAAAATCATAGGAGAATTATTTGCTGTCTTCTTTAACTACAGTGCGTTAGTTATGACGTAAATTGAAATGAAATAAATGGACGATTGATTTACCCTTACCGTATAGGTCAGATCCGAACCCACAACCTTCGAATCACCCTTAATTCGATAAATTTTTTTATCTCCTGAGTACGTTTAAAAGTCTGGTACTCATCAGCTTTTAAAGACTTAGGGTGTTTGAGTTTGGCAAAAGTGTTTGACTCAGAGTGCATGATACTCTGCTATGGGAGAGCAGAAAGCCGTCCCTGCCCAATCATGTGTGTTTAGAAGAAATGATTCACGATTTGGAGCACAACGTACTCCATCTACTATGACAGAGAGTTAAGCTCTCCCTATTATGCGACACTTCTTTAGTGGCGGCTAAAACGTCGAATGAATTGACGCTAATTATTGTTAAAGGAGAGGCTGCAATGCTCTGTTTAGAAAAAAAAATTTTCTCACAGACAGTGGACATCACTGACATTTCAACAGAACAGAACATGCACAGACACACCAAAATTTGTTACCAAAATTTTTGCATATATATCTGTATTGCATGCTAAACAAAATGTGAATAAGGTCGTTTTGCGTACTTACATGACATTTCTTTTCTGCCGGTACTGAACCTCAGTGTGTGTTTAGAAAAAGTAGTTAACCATTTAGAGCACAAGGTGCTCTACTATGGGAGAGCTGTGTGCCGTCCCTAAAATGGCAACGGTGTTATAGTGTACCAAACAGCGGCAGGCTGAAGGACAAGTGCATCACGCGTTTCACAAACGAACCCAAACGATTCATTTTAACCCTTTGCTCAACGCCCACCCATCTTTATCTGGTGGCTACGTTTATACTTGTGACATTGTCAATCAAGAAGCAAATATTACGCATATTTGGAGTGCAGCATCAATACGTAAGTAATGGGCAGCGTGTCTTTTTATTTTGAAAATGTGTACATACGTATTTCTAAATACCAAAGTGTTTATTACGCCACGCTGACAATGCGATGCTGTGAAGGCAAACGCGGGTGTTCCCCACGCTTCGCTGAAAGAAATTCATGGGCATTAACTAAAATGACCCGGTGCTGCCTCCGACCATGTGGCTCTGCGTTCTAAAAGACTTTGGTTTTTCCCATTACCGCCAGATGGCGCAATATCTCATGCATTGCTGCCATACAGAAGATTATCGTCTTTTGACGTCCTTTGTATCGAAGCACGGATATACGCGGCCAATTTTTTTTTTTTCGTCGCGGTGCTTATATTGTGTTACCCTGTGGCTTTTAAAAGCGACATTAGTAATGTGAGGGGGGGGGGGGGTGATCATGTGTTGTATGCGAGACCTTTGAGCGGGATCGAGGGAATGCTTCTAAGCGCTCCAATAAGTCCGAAATGCTGCGACTAGCAATTAACTGGGCCCAACACTATTAGTTCGCTGTTCAATTACGAAGATGTTGAGTAGGCAAAGCCTCGCAGCATTCCTTTTCTCTTGATTCTTCCTAGTGGGTGCGATAAACTCTTAATCTTTTTCTCTGACAAGGTTATTGCGTTCAGGGCTCGAACTTGAACGTTACCCCAGTCCCCTCTGTAGGGCGTTAATCAATTAGGTTGGCTGCGCTTTGTATTAACGAGGGCGGCGTAACCTTGCTTGGTAATATATCCTATAGTGCATGGGAGTTTTCGTAAGCTTGCAGTGAACGCCGATGAAAAATTGCGAAGGCAGGAAGTTGCAAGAAAGATGCAATTATATCGGGTGTTTTTTTTTTTTTGTTAGCCGACACAGATCATAACGTGTGTGCTTGGGAGAACACGAAGCTCTAGACACAGACGGACGTACGTACGTACGGACGGACGGACGGACGGACGGACGGACGGACGGACGGACGGACGGACGGACGGACGGACGGATGGATGGACGGATGGATGGATGGATGGATGGATGGATGGATGGATGGATGGATGGATGGATGGATGGATGGATGAGGATGGATGGATGGATGGATGGATGGATGGATGGATGGATGGATGGATGGATGGATGGATGATGGATGGATGGGATATAAAAGGATATAGATATAAAAGGATATAGATATAAAAGGATATAGATATAAAAGGATATAGATATTGCCGCGCGCTTGATCTGCCAGCGCAAAAGAGGCAGACGAAGTGGCAGTTCCCCTCGTGCCATTGTTCTGTTTTTTGGCTGCGCTGAGCCGACCGCTCTTCGGACTTTTGTGAGGACGCCTTAAAAACGTCTCCTGTCTTTTTAACGTGACATTTTAATGGTGGAGGTGCGGGGTAACCTCACCTATGCAACAGACTCCTTCTAGCAGCCGGAACGTGACCCAAAACCCAGAGCTTACGCCGGTACACCGTTTTCAGTCGGAGGATTCGAGGACTGTCCCCCGAGTTTGTGCCTCACAGTACAAGTACGTCGACTGGTATGGAGAATACTGTTGCTGTCACCGCTTCCCCTGCCGCTGGAGCCGCCGCTGCTCCAACCGCTGCACCCGCAGCTGCACCCACTCATTACACGCTGCAAAAACCACGTGTTCCGAGTCCCTTCCGTGGTGGCCTCTATGAAGATGTGGAAGATTGGCTGGCTGAGTACGAGTACGTAGCGGATTTCAACGGGTGGGACGAAGTAGCGAAGCTCAAGAATGTGTACTTTAGTCTTCTGGATGGTGCTCGCACATGGTTCCAGAACCGCAAGGGCCTCCTAACGTCGTGGCATGAGTTCTGTCACAGGCTCCGCGAAACGTACTCGAGTCTCGATCGTCGAGAGCGCGCTGAAAGGGCCCTCCAGTCCCGCATGCAGATGCCTAATGAAGGTGTGGCTACATACGTGGAGGATATGGTTCATCTGTTCACTCGCGCCGATCCAACCATGCCGGAAGACAAGAAGCTGCGACACTTGATGCGAGGTGTGAAAGAGCAGCTCTTCGCTGGACTCATTCGTAGTCCGCCTAGAACGGTTGCGGAGTTCCTCACTGAAGCCGTCGCCATGAAAAAGGCGCTGCAGCAGCGGAACCAGTACGATCGGCAAGTGAATGCTACCTATACCACCGGGCTAGGCTCGTTCCCGACCGACGTGGGAGCGCTTCGCGAGCTGATACGTTCGGTTGTTCGCGACGAGCTGCAACAGCTGCAACAGCTGAACCAGGCGCAGCAGCAGCCTTCCACGAATTGCATCGCCACCATCATACGTGACGAAGTTCAGCATGCGCTCGGCACACCCTCGTCGCGAGACACCAACGCAGGTTGCTGCACCACTTCAGGCGTTCGCAACTTCAAGTGAACCTCTAGGGGTGACCTACGCAGACGTATTGAGACGCACCGTTCCGTCGTCCACGACACCATCCCCAGTGAGTGGTTTCCAGCGCACCACTTATACCGACACGTTCGAACACAACGCACCTGCACCAGTCCCACTACCAGCCGCAACCCCGTACGCCACACTGCAGTCCGCACAGGTGGTCCCTTATTTTGCAGACACTCGACCCGTCATGCGTAAAATCCGACATATGGCGCATGCCCGACCGACGACCGCTTTGCTACCACTGCGGTGAAGCGGGTCACCTCTACCGAGACTGCCAGTACCGCCGACTTGGGCTGCAGGGTTTTCCTGCCAATTCACCCCGCCCCCGGTTTGGACAGAGACCACCAGAAATTGAAGATTTTATCGCTCGGCAGAACGTCCCACTCAGGCGTCAGTCGCGCTCACCGTCACCGCGGCCGTCGTCTTATTCAGGCAACGGAAATCGAAGGCCGCAAGGACGGTCTCCGAGCCCCCGCCTGGAAAACTAACGCCAGCGACCTTTCGAGGCGAGGCCGCTGATTCTCGACGTGATGAAGACCTCGCCCTCCAATCGACGCGACATCGGACCAACGGAAATTCGACTACGCCGGCGCCTGTATCCCAGCTGAGCGACTTTTCAATGGACATACCTGTGATGCTCGACGGTCGCAATTTAACTGCCTTAATAGACACTGGTGCTGACTACTCGATTATTAGCGGACAATTGGCACGTACCTTGAAGAAAGTGATAATGCCTTGGACAGGATCGCATGTACGTACAGCTGGCGGACATGTTGTAACGCCGGTTGGTTTGTGCACGTCCAGGCTACAAATACGAGGCTGCACGTTTTTGGTCAGCTCCATCGTGCTACGTGACTGCTCCCGCGAATTAATTCTCGGCCTCGATTTTCTTCGGGAATATGGCGCCGTAATCGACCTACGGCGACGCTGCATTTCCTTTTCGACAGTCAACGCTACGTCAAGGGACTCCAACCGCCGTACAACCGCCCTCCGTGTTTCCGACGACAGTGTCACAATACCACCTCGTGCAAGTATCCTAATTCAGGTGACTTCCGAAGGAACCAGTGACGGTGAAACAGTGGCAGAGTGCAACGTCTCCCTGCTGCTGGCGCTTGGAATTTCTGTGGCACGAGGCATCATTGACATTCGGAACGGTACAGCCGAGGTCATGATTACAAATTTCACCAATGAGCATCGTCACCTTTTCCGGGGCACTGCGGTCGCCTACGCTGAAGCCTTGGAGGACGTCATTGAGTGTTTTGCCTGTGAAGACAGTAGCCGCGATGGACAAACCGTAATAGATGTTGACATGAACAGTGCACTGCCGGAAGAGAACCAGAGGGCCTTGCGAGAGCTATTGTTTGAATTCAGGGCGTGCTTTGCTCAGTCGTCTAAAGTGAGTCAGACGCCAATTACACAGCACAGGATAATCACTTACGACGACGCAAGACCTATTCACCAACAGCCATACCGCGTCTCGCCGACAGAACGCGCAGCTATCAAGCAGCAAGTGAAAGAAATGATCGACGACGGCGTTATCCAGCCTTCGAACAGTCCCTGGTCCTCACCGGTCGTTCTGGTTAAGAAGAAGGACGGTACGCTTCGCTTCTGTGTAGATTACAGAAAGCTCAACAACGTCACAAAAAAAGATGTTTATCCGCTGCCGCGTATTGATGACTCGCTTGACCGACTACGACGAGCGAAGTATTTTTCTTCCCTGGATTTAAAGAGTGGCTACTGGCAAATTGAGGTTGATGAGCGCGACCGTGAAAAAACCGCCTTTGTCACGCCGGATGGCCTCTACGAATTTCGGGTGCTACCGTTCGGACTCTGCTCTGCGCCAGCTACCTTCCAACGCATGATGGACACTGTGTTGACTGACTTAAAATGGCAAAGCTGCCTTGTGTACTTGGATGATGTGGTCGTGTTTTCAACCAGCTTCTCCGAACATCTGAAGCGACTACGACAGGTACTTGAGGCGATTCGGACGGCTAACCTTACGTTAAAGCCGCAAAAATGCCATTTCGGTTACGAAGAACTAAAGTTCCTTGGACATGTCGTAAGCGCAGAAGGCGTCCGTCCTGACCCTGAGAAAACCGCCGCTGTCGCAGCCTTCCCGACTCCTGCCGATAAGAAAAGTGTGCGGCGGTTTCTTGGTCTATGCGCGTACTACCGGCGCTTTATAGGCAATTTTTCGAAAATTGCCGAACCATTAACTAGACTCACTAGAGACGATACGCCGTTCGTTTGGAGTGCTGAACAAGAATCAGCATTCACAGAGCTTCGGCTTCGCCTGGCATCACCACCTGTTCTTGGACATTTCGACGAGGAAGCCGAAACAGAAATTCATACCGACGCCAGTAACGTCGGTCTGGGCGCGGTACTCGTCCAACGGCAGGAGGGAATTGAAAAGGTTATCGCCTACGCAAGCCGAACCCTAACACGCCCGGAGTCAAACTACAGTACCACGGAGAAGGAGTGCCTTGCTGTCGTGTGGGCAATTGCTAAGTTTCGACCTTACCTTTACGGCCGTCCATTCAGAGTAGTGACGGATCATCACTCGCTGTGCTGGCTTGCGAACCTCAGAGACCCCTCCGGACGACTGGCAAGGTGGAGCCTACGTCTGCAGGAGTACGACGTCACTATCGTGTACAAGTCCGGTCGTGCACACGAAGATGCAGACACGTTGTCACGCGCGCCAGTTGAGCCTGCCGCTCAGAGCTTCGAAGAGGACTGCCCTTTCCTTGGCTCCGTAAGCGTAACAGACTTGGCTTTACGGCAGCGAGCAGATGCTCAATTGCGACCTATCATTGAACATCTAGAGGGCCGCAACGTATCACTGCCCCAGCATATAACTCGCGGATTGTCATCCTTCTGCTTACGACAGGGCGTGTTGTACAAGAAGAACGCAGCCGCCAGCAACAAAACTTACCTGTTGGTCGTCCCCGCAGAGCTGCGTGAGGAAATTCTATTTGCCTGCCACAACGAGCCTCCATCGGGCCATCTGGGCATCACCCGAACCATCGCTAGGGTACGAAAGTCTTACTACTGGCCGAAACTTGCCGCTTGCGTTAAACAGTACGTTCAAGCCTGCCGCGAATGCCAGCGCCGAAAATCCCCATCTGTTAAGCCTGCGGGATTACTTCACCCTATCGAGCCACCCAGAACACCCTTCGATCAAGTCGGCATGGACCTCCTGGGTCCGTTTCCCTTGTCATCTTCCGGCAACAAGTGGATAATCGTCGCTACAGATTATCTAACCCGCTATGCTGAAACTAAGGCGCTTCCTAAAAGCACGGCTTGTGAAGTTGCTCAGTTTTTCATCGAGAGAATTGTATTACGCCACGGTGCTCCATCCTGTGTCATCACAGACCGAGGAACAGCGTTTACAGCAAGGCTCCTTGAACAAGTTTTTCAGTTAAGTTACTCCACGCATCGCAAGACAACAGCGTATCACCCTCAGACAAATGGACTGACCGAGCGGCTTAACAAAACGATGACTGATATGCTGTCTATGTACATAGACGTACAGCACAAGACGTGGGATGAAATACTGCCTTACGTAACATTCGCGTATAATACCGCTACGCAAGAGACCACACGATTCACTCCGTTTCGTCTTCTATACGGTCGGGACGTTCAGACGATGTTGGACGCAATGCTCCCATGCGACATTGACAACATCGAGGATCTCGACGAAGATGCTGAGTGTTTCGTGCAACGAGCCGAGGAAGCACGTCAACTAGCCCGCGTAAACATCAAGAAACAACAAGGCGTCGATGCACAGCGCTACAACCGCTGCCACAGACAAGTCGATTATAAACCAGGTGACCAGGTGTTAGTTTGGACCCCTGTGCGCTGCAAAGGTCTCTCTGAGAAGCTTCTCAGTCGGTATTTTGGCCCGTACAAAGTGCTACGACAAGTGAGCGACGTCAATTACGAAGTCCTTCCGGACGGAAGCCAACCACCCCGACGCCGACAGCTACGACCCGAGATTGTGCACGTGGTGCGGTTAAAACCGTACCACACACTGTGACAATGTCTTTTTTTTTTACGATACACGCTTCGTTTAGCATCGAGGCGATGCTCTTCAGGGAGGAGGGGCAGTGCCGCGCGCTTGATCTGCCAGCGCAAAAGAGGCAGACGAAGTGGCAGTTCCCCTCGTGCCATTGTTCTGTTTTTTTGGCTGCGCTGAGCCGACCGCTCTTCGGACTTTTGTGAGGACGCCTTAAAAACGTCTCCTGTCTTTTTAACGTGACAATATAAAAGGATATAGATATAAAAGGATATAGATATAAAAGGATACATATATAGATAGATTCGATAGATGGATATAGATATAGATGGATATAGATATAGATGGATATAGATATAGATGGATATAGATATAGATGGATATAGATATAGATGGATATAGATATAGATAGACATATATAGATAGATTCGATAGATACTTCGCAATAAATAACGCTCACGCACTAATTGATGATTTAGCAGTAGAAAATTCATGCTCCAGTCTTATTTGCGCGAGCACCTTGTAAGAATGCCGAATCCAGAGACTTCGACATTTTGCGAGAACTGGCGTTAAATAGCGAGACCAGGGCGAAATAGCACATGGCGCCATCAATGACATCACGTTCTGATCTCGTCATGACGTCACACATTGTCACGACCTCTGGCCGTATTACGACGTCATGACATCCATAGAGTTTCTTATATATACACCTGAGGGAACTGTTTCAGCGCAGTGTCTATGGTAGCTGCAACGCATGGTGCTTCAGCCAGCATGGGAATGATGGGCAGTACACAAGTTCGCGTCTTCCCTAAGCTCATTTTAAATCGACTGCAAAGCGACGACGAAGCAAAGAAGACGCAACGTCAAGCTCCGATGATCGACTCGACTTCACAACAAAACAGGAGGTGCGTTGAGGGCAGACCACTGGGACCACTGGAACCACTGGAACCACTGGAACAGATGCAGCTATAGCGTCGCAGAAGACGAAGCGATAAGTGTTTCACACTTAATACTGCACTGTTACTTCCATAAATAGATAAGGGATTCTTTCGAGGAAAAAAAACAAGCATGTTTGTCTTCAAGTGTTGTAAAAAATAATTCAGTAAACCTTTGTGCCAAATCTGGAACACAATGGCATAGCTACGCATACCCTGCATGATAATTGAATTTGTCCCGGTTTCACTTTTGCCGTGTGGTCGCGAAAACTTTTGCAATCAAAGTTTGTGCACAAATAGCTGGAGCAAGCTTAAATTCAATCTAAGTTTATGTCATTTTGTTTTACACCCGAAAAAAAAAGCATCGCGAATCTCAAGAACGTAATAAAGTAGATCCGAAGCCTGTACTTCCCATTATTCCCATTGCGGTACAAGCGCCGCTGAAGGAGCCCGCGTAGACAATAGCGCCAGATTCCGCTCTAGGTATTATTGTATGAAACTCTATGATCTTACGATTCTTAGCAGCCTTTACGACAAGAACGCTTAGTTATAAGAAGCAATCTACCAACGAAATGCGTTATAAGACCACTGATTTATTGCACATTTATCTCAAGTGACGCAGATATATTTACGTTGAAGAAGTGCGATTAGGTATGGCGTCTACGAACGTTGCGGAATGGTATAGGTGCAAACAGCGTTGCTGTGCTCAATTGGTTGCATTATTTATTATCCATTTCATTAAAACAGACGTTGTTTCATAGAGAAATAAAAAAAGGTGAAGAGTGGACACTCCCGTAGACCCCAGCGGCCCAATCGACTCTAGCACACCTAGTGGTTGATGAGAGCAAGTGGCGTGCGCTTCCGGTTTTGGTTTCACTGGCGCAAATTTTGAATTACTTTGCATAACCGACGTTTGGCTTTGACGAAAGTTCAATATTTCAGACCACTACTCATCGCCCAAATGGATAGTTTTTGTAGGTCGTTTTGATTTAGCGATTCCCTGTTTTGTTTTGTTCAGTGGTTCGTGCGAATCGGTCGTGACGTAATTTTTATTTCGATTAGGTTATAATAAAAAGAGATGCAGGTAATGATAATTCACTACGGTTTTATTCATCGCGCTTGTGTTTTTCTTTTGGAACAAGTGATCAATGTATATATCAGTCAAAGAGACAGAGTATCCGCAATGTTTTATTCAAAGGCAAGGTAGAGTCTGAGAATATAAAAAGCACAATAGGACAAAGGTAGACAACAAATGCATCTCGCCTTACAATAAATTGTAACAAATACAGAGAGAACACAGACAATGCACACATCGCTAGAGTTGGCAGAAGCCGAGAAGCTGGTGATGTATGACACACCGGGCCAGTGGGTAAGTAAGGATCTATGGCAAAAACACAGCGCACAATGCTGATGAACAAGGAAGAAGTGACATATACACAGCAATGAAGTCGCGAATCACGCCTAGGCTTAACTGAAATAATGCATAAAAAAAAGAGCGCACAGTAACCACACGACACAATATAGCAGAAAGGCAAAGGTGCAGTGTGCTGGCTGTGCTTAAGAACAGATAGTCCAAAATGAAAAAAAGCAGACTTGATGCCTGCTTGTCCTCAGAAAGGTAGGGCTTTGCAGCTTGCTCACTACGTGAAAGACAAACTTTATGCTACAACACTGGCAAGTCTTGTGGCTTTTGTTATGCGTCGCCTTCATCAAAAACTTAAGATCCCAAGTGATTTGCGTCTGGGTGTTGCTGTGACGCTTGCGAGCTAAAATAGATTGTAGTCATCACTTTATCCAGAATTGTGGACTTTAATTGGTGCTACGAGAGCGGTATTACAGGGCTAATAAATAGCAGAAGGAAACCACTTTGGCTCATTATTTTTCACAAAGACTCTACATCGTACGTTATCACTCACAAGCTATATAAAAATAAAATGGCAGCGTCCGCAGCCCCATGAAACGCTACAAGTTTGGGTATTCTTTTGAAAATTTTGATGGGCAAGATGAGGAGGTTGATGAGAAGCTAAAATACGAAAAGCGTGATAACATGAACCGTGCCCACTTCATACTGTGTTCCTTACCCGCTCGAAGACATTTCAACAAGCGGTTTTGTTATCGATATATTACTTGAGCTGGAGAGATAAAGCATACAACGTGACCAAGCGACCCACAGTAAAGTGTACAGTTCGCCCGTATTTGCTACAAAAAATACAGACAGGATACCCAACATTCTTTTTAAGGTTCTGCAAATCACTTCGAGCGAATACAGTGTTCGTACTCCTCATAGCGGGTAACCAAAACAATGAATGCAACGAAGGAGTGGTTAGTCCATTTGAACTGAATATAAGCATATAAGACCATAATGAAGTCTGCTGTAACGAAGTAATAACATAACAAAGCTATTGCAGGATTCGGCTCAACTCGAATACTTTAGTGTAAACCCGCCGCTAATTGCTAACCTTTGAACTTGTCAAGCTGTATGCCCGAGATTGAAGACTGGAACCTAACCCTGTCTAAGTTTCGGTTCACAAAACGCACATGCCAAACATAAACGAACCCGGCAAAACATTTTCAGAAACTTAGCGCGACACCCAGCAGAGCAGAAATGGAAATCGCCAACACTTGACAGATGGTGATACAAAACATCGCACACTTTCAGGTGATGTGCAGTGGCTTCAATTATGGCAAGAAAGTGAGATTCAAGTTGTTGTACGTATGCAAAAGCTGCTTCTGATGGCACAGTGAGATTCCCAAAAAGTTTGCTGGGGACGTGGTATGCTTTGAGCATTGTGAAATACTGGTGGGTACCCTTAAGCGTCTCACTGTCGTCTTTCAATAACTGTGGGCAACTGCAACCGTCACATGCATTCCGAAGAAAGTGTTTGATGAGAAAACCAGCTACATAATATGCAGCGGAGTCATCGATAATATGGGAGTGAATGTTTGTCGCAAGTTCAGAGAGATCGTCTAGAGCGGGAAAGTTGTCAGGCTGTGGCTGTGCACACTCCTCATTATCCACAAGAGACGCACTGGTGATGGAGAATGGCGAGAGCTGCTCCTGGAGGAGGTCACATTCAGCATCCTGGACATTTCCGTATTCTGACAGCTTGAAGAGTTTTCTTATGCAGATGTCCTTCAGGCCACAAATAAATTGTGCTACATTGGGGTTGGTGTTGCAACCCTGTTTTTGCCTAATGTGGCCAAATATGTTTCTCAGAGGATCCTGTTGAAGCCTGCGTGTTAACAGGTATTCAAAATTGTAATTTTTGAGAGGTCGTCCCATAGTTGACAAATTGCCTGAATTGTAATTTGCCAACCTACGACGCTTTGTGGTTGACGTCTGCCAACAAACTGCCATGATTGCAATCCAGGGAAGCTGGCCTCGGAGAAAGTCAATCAGCTCTGAATCATTTTCATGATTGCATGCCGTAGCTTTTGCGAAGTTCTTTTTTTACTCGAGCTGTTCAAGGCATCGAAAATCCTGTCCATACGATCACAAAATTGAGCTGTAGTGATGGCCGAGGCAGGCAGCACCTTCGCATACACCATTGCCGTGATAGCAATCGAAACTGATGCACTGAGGACCTGAGTTGCTCTGCTGACCTTCATATTAGGAAAAAGGTTTCTGATGAACGTGCCGTTCAGTCAACTTTGGAGCCATTCGCAACCGCAACTCATGTGAGGATTGGTAAAGGCTTACAATGTGCGACCAGTTAACGATGTCATCCCCAATGTATACTTGTGTGCTTGGACATTATTGCGCGTTGTTTTAATTAAATGCGGAACATCAAAAACGTAATATACCCGCTCACCATTAACTTAAAAAAAGGCTTTGCTACAGTCGCTCTTAGTTGGTTAGCGAGACTAACATTTGAACTGCCCTGGTCACAAATGACTGCTTTCACTGCAATATTAATGCTCCTAAGCTCCAAAATGAGTGACACCAGCAAGTTATGCATAACAGATGATGGTGTTGATGTGTGCCCCTATAGTAAAAGCAACCGGTTGAACCCACTTTCTCGAAACACCAACAAGAAGAAAAACCAGTGCTCGATCAGCGATGGTTGAAGTGCGATGAGTGCCATCATCTGTAAAACCCCTGGACAACGTCTCTTGAAGCATCATAGTACAAATTCTTTTTGAGTGCTATTTCGTCGAAAACTAAAGCGCAACACTCGGTCCCGTTCATTCCAAGCTTGAGTATTTGTTGCAATGGAAGAAAGGATTCCTGGAATTATGCCTGGAGTCATGTTTACATTAGCTAGCCACCTCCTAATGAACGCCGGGAGGGCAAAGAAAAATATGGAGCCAGAAATCGGTATGCTCGCGGACCTCGGAAGTTTAAGTGAAGAGCGAATTCTTGAACCACACGGGAAACCGCTTGCCCTTGCGTTTGGGCCTCAAGCGAACATGTGCAGAAAGAAGTTTAAAAACCTCCTCGGTGACGTGCGGGTCGGATAACTTCAAGGGCCTTCGAAGTCGATGACGGTGCTTGGTGAGGCTGTCTCTGCAGTCTTTTGATAGTTTTCCGCTGTGCTGCTACTTTGGCTTGCAGATGTTTAATGGTTTGCTTGTACTTCATGATGGAGACATTGTCGCTGGGCACACAGGAACGCACTGCAATAAACAAAAAAAATTGATGTGTAAAAGCGAAGAACAACTAATCCCATACGAGCACTTCCCTCGCTCTTTCAGACCCAAGGTGCACAACTTTCTGTGGTAACAAAGTTTTCGATTCCACTACCTAAAACAAACCATTCACAATGTTGACAATGCAAAAAAAAATGAAAATCACTGAGAGCCCACCCTTACATTTTGTAAGTGCACACGTAGTGTCCTTTGAGGGTAGTTTCCTCAGAATGTCCTAAACATAAAATAGCACATTAAAACTGCTGCAATAAAAGCATAGTCACCATTTTCTCTAAGGCACTCAGGCGTGGAGCTGTTGGCGGAGACGTCTTCTGGAGGGTCTTGTGAAGCTTGTTCAGTGCCTCGGACAGTGCTGTCGGAACAATCTTGCGAGCGGCCTGCGGAAGTCTCTATATCAATCCACTCTGGTGTTGAAGTGACATACACTTACCGGCCACACAAGTTCCTTTTGTGACAGCTGAACGACTGGTTAAGGTTTTTGCCGGCAAGACGAAATCAGCAGAAATTCTTTCACCAGCTACAAGGGAGCTGCCACCTGCAGAGGTTTGGTCAACAGTCTATTTGGGTAAAAAAAAAAAAGAAATCGCGACACTGAACGCACCCTGTTCATTGGGCACCTCAATGTGTGGGAGCCGCTTTTTGAAGCCTCTACCGCAGGTCCTGAAGAAATGAAATTACGACAATGTGTTAGTAAGAGGCTTAAAATAACACAAACTGAAGCTCATCCGCACCTTGCAGTGCACGTTCTGCAGCCATGTCACAGTCACTACTTGAAGCGACGCTCAGAGAACCTGCATATATGTGCAGTTGGTACAAGTTACAAAGCTTGTAGCATGGGGAAACTTAAACAGCTCTTTCAAACACATAAATTTGTCGAACGTGGAAGAAAAGAGACGGCACCAACTAGGAAACAAGTAATTTGTGATTTTTGGGAATTATCAACAGTGGCAGCTTTCACTGATGAAAGGTATACGTACATGTGCACTCAGGCTTGAAGATAACGTGAAATAGCCCTTTAAAGTCTTTCAAAACCAAGTAGCGCAGGTCCATAGCACCAAAAATGACAGAATGTAAAGCTGCTGTTAGGAAGGTAATAGCCCACAATTCACAGAATTTAAGACTTTCCAAGTGTTACTTCTGTAGTGAGGTTTCTCCATCGACTACAAAGATCTTCACGGTTAACTGTCGCCACTGATTCAATACAAGTGGCTGATATTGCACATATTCGAGTTTCAGTCAATCACTTACATGGTGCAGCTGGTTGCACACTGGGAACAGCCATTCTTGTAAGCCTTGTGTGCACAGGGTCCATGAAACTTTGAGCAGTAAATGGTCGCTACAAACCCTGTACGTTGCGTACAATAGGCTGGCCGGCTTACTCAGGAGGTCATCGCGTCCAGCATACTGCATCCATGCTTTCATCCTGCATTGGCAATGACTATCACTGAAAGGGGAAGTGCTTGAATAGTGATTTTTTTATTGTTACCCTCACTTAGCAAGTACGAACAGTAAGCCTACAGACATGCAAACCATACAAAAGCTTAACACACCTGCCGTCCCGTGGTACGCGGAAGAAACTCGTCCCAGGCTTCTTGTGGTTCTGCCATTGTTGAAGCACCACGATACACAGCAGTAGCTGCCGTAGCTTGGACCGCCGGACGGCATGGCGTCAGCGCGGTCTGAAAATGTTAGTAAGTGGATGCTTCGCTGTCAAATTACGAAAAAGATATGTGCACGTCATAAGTGTACCAGCAAACCCCTTTGAATAATTAGCTAATCGATGCACAATACAAAACCAGTGATACATCTCTGACCCATAAAACTCTGACTTACAAAGATATACGTCAAGACCACGTACAAAGATCTTCAGAAGTTTCCAGGCCACTATCCCTTGTAATGCAATGGTATCGCGACCTGGAAACTTTAGAACACCTTCGTGCGTACGCAGTATCAGCACAGTACATTGGGAAGAAAAATCGTAGTTGAAATTTGTGCGGTAAATCATATTGGAAACGTAAAAAAAAATTTGTGGGCAGCTTGCACTAGTGGCACAAGGCTAGCGAAGAAACGAAGATGATGGCCACTGGCTAGTCCAGATTTGCCTCCGGCACACCAAGAATTATTCATGTTCCGAGCATCCGGGAAACGCGTCGTGAAGCATGCGAGGCCCAGCGAACGCTTCTCAATATTTTGCACCGAGCCTATGACCTAGCTGCCCAGCTATGCTCAGCCTACAGACGCTCGCGTCCATGGCAGACGCAGCACGCGTCGCCTCGGCTTGACGCCGTGCCGCCTTTGCTATACTGCATACGTTGCACAACGTTCCCGTCTAGCCGCCGCATAGAGCCACAAACTTTCTTTTTAGCGAACCTCCCAGTCCTTACAAGCTTCAGAAAAAGGTTACAACTGCGTGAATGAGACGCCACGTAAGAAACAAACTCGCACACACGAAGCGCAACGTGTGTGTGTGTGTGCATCTTTCTATGTTTGTTGCATGGTGTCTTTTTCGCGCAGGCGTAACCGTTTTTCTGAAAAAATGACCCAACAAGACCAACAACATGTCATTCAACAAGCTTCGCTTGAAAACGTGCCTCACCTGTTATCTCACGCTTGAAAACGCCGACGCAGCCGACGCTTGACGAAAGCGACGAAGCTTCTCGCCGTCAGTCATGCATAGGCTTGTCGCTGAATAGATGGTGTTTATGACAGTACGGCTGAAGAAAAATAATCGCGTAAGGTGTGTTGAATAAATCGTTTTTATGTATAAAGAAACATACCAAATTTGGGCGTGTAATTATTAATTTGTGAAAACAATTCTGTTGCATTGATTTTAACTGTGTTTTTTTTTTCGCGCTTGCGCCCTCTGACATTTGGTGGGAGCACTAGTTCGTTACGTAGTCGTGACGCACTTCCTAAGGCCAGGTTTTGCGGAGTGTCCCGCTCTTGTCTTCTTTTCTCTATGGTTGTTTTCTTATCTAAGTTTTTAAGATTTCCTGTTTGAATCTTTGTTGTAGGTATTCGGCTATTCAAGCGACTATAGGCGGCGCCACGGTGCGTTCGAAATGGCGGACGAGACGGTGATGTCGTGAGCATAGAGTTTCCTAATATACACTAGAGGGAACTCTGGCGCTAGTGGTCTATGGTAGCTGCAACGCACGGCACTTCAACGAGCACGGGAATGATGGTAGTACACACGTTTGTCTAATCTTCGTACTTCTGGCCTGCTTTTG